>OV050033.1:13620000-14220000 GCA_920105625.2 Clusia tigrina | reverse complement strand
TCATTAATTTCAAATGAATACATCGCGGCAATGTTGGGAAGCTTCCTCCGCAAAACAATGGGCAATAAATCACTGTGTCATATTTGGGGAGTCAAAGCTGATTGAATAAGTTGACCGTGAGTAGATTTTTTACATACCGCTCACTCAGTGCACTACAATATTTGATACTTGCAATATCCAAAATATTGGTTGACACTTGTGAATATAGACATACATATATGTACATTCTTCATCAGCGTCTCTTCCTGGGTATGTGTATGTACTTCTGTAGAACTATGGCAAAAGCTTGTCCATATAAAATGTCCATACCATTGCTTTTTAAGGTTTAAGGTTTTTGTCTCTACGAGTAAATCCGTAATGCTTGGATAAGGTTTTGCTACATGAAGCAACACTTATTGCTTATAAATGTAAAAGATTCAATAGAAAGTAATCTGAAGTATTCGGTCCATACTCACTACAAAATGAGAGTAGATTAAGGACGGCTACTCTAGCTGCTTTTAAACCTATACAAGATTAATTAGCGAAATTGGTTATGAATAATCTTAGTAGCAGAAGAAATGGGCTTGATAGCTTAAAAGTCACAACCACCTCTTTTACTTACGAACCATCTTGAGGGGCCCATTTAATGCACCTGAAGAAGTTATTTAAAGAAAACCCATCTAAACTTCTATTGATAAAAACTTGCATAGACAATCTATACTAGTCTATACGCAAGAGTTGAGGAGGATTAGCTAAAACCATATTATATATACAAGAAGAATTATTAATTGTGGACATAATATATAAAAAACAGTCCCTTCAAAGTTTAATATAAAACTCTGTGCACAAATATCCTTTAAGTTCACAACCAAGATATGGGTTATTTCGAGGGCAGTATAAGTCGATTTCTGTATGGGTCACCAGCTTATTATTATTATTATTAGATTATTCCTTACACCATAATTAATTATAAGTGCAAGGTGTTGGGGGAATGAGTACTAGCTGCAGAGGCTTTCGACTCGAAGAGAAAAAGATTTTATAGAAAGAAGCATTTTGGAGACCAAGCCCGTGGCAGGATTTGAATCTACGACCCTCGGGGTGTCACTAGCTTGTCATTCCTACAATTGTTCTAACTGATAATATTGTGAGTAGTGCATACATATACAAGGTTAGTAATTCAGAAATCTTTAGAGTACAATCATGGATTCCAGAACAACTAAAACAGTTTAGCAGTCATTTCCACCATCATTTTTATTCGGCTGCAATGGGCTAACGTATTTCAAATCTTCTGTTAGAACATGAAACTTAGGTTAATTACAGGCCATCAGTACACTTGCAATAGTAGTATTCAGTGAACTTTTTATAAATCATAGATTCGACAAGGTCTTTGGTATATGTGCAAATATTGTGTAGTTCCTAAGGATTGTGGGTTCAACATGAAGCTAATCCGACTTTTCCTTCATAAATGGATATGACAGAGATTATTTTAGAGAGCTACTCAAGTTCATGTTGACACCTTGACATAATTCCATATATTACAAGTGTCCAACTCTTTGGAACTGAGTAGAGTTTGAAGGGAACTTGCGTTAAATGAAGCATACAAATCTGCAATTCCCCATGTTTTTAATTTCTTTTCTGACAGGCCTTGAACACAATATTGCAGAAATTATGCCAAGCCATAATTTACACAAATTCGCCCTTGTCCGAATCTAATATTCATATAACAAAACACGAAATGTTGCACTGCTGTTCAAACTTCTCTAAGAGTACATCCAGTAATACGAACCATTAAGCATAAATTAATTCTCATGCGTAATGTTACACAATAAACTTACATGCCCTGATTAGCTTAATCAATTTTGCTAATAAGGTCGTCCAATTTATTGTGGGGAATGCTACGTAATTTGTATGTGTTGATTCCTTAAGTGAAAGCTCTGCAGGCATTTGAGTGAGTTGTTGTGTGTATGCTACATGGGCTTTTTGAGAACATTACTTAATCAGTAGAATAGAATTTCATTTGGCCAATTTTCCAATTCACAATCTGCTTGAAGTGATTTATATTCAAGTGTAAGTTTGTGCTACTTAACAACACTCTACACTACATTAATAGAGAAACAAGCAAATCAATTGATTAAGAAAGATTTTAAGAGCGAAGCACTGAATAATGAACCAATTTCAAAATGTCAAAAACATTAGTTTTACTGTAAAACCAAGAAGACATAATCTTAACAATGAAATTGTTGTACCACAGCATAAAAAAATTATTATTATTTCTTCCACAAGCACAGATATAGGGTGCAGCCAGCAGTGACAAGCAAGAAGATCATAGTGAAAAGCTGTAAAGGGCTGTTGACAACTTTGAAGCTGCTTTACGAGCAGCAATTGTAAATTTTATCAGCGACTTTGTACAATGTGCGACGACATACCCTCTAACTGCTGGTACCGGAGCCCTATTTCACAATTCACTTTTCATTTTGTCACTTATGCGAGTGCATTTTGTAGGTATCCACGTTCGATTTTCATATACAGTTCTCAAATGACATCTCTTCTAAGTGGTTTCAAATGCTTGAAAATTGAATCGGAGGCGTGGTTGGTGAAATAGGGTCTTGATATCAAAACGAGTTAATGGTAGCCATAACAAAGGTAAGATGCACTTCATGCAGACTTTAGTGCATTGAGTCTGAAGTTGTTGGACTTATTTTACAGCGGTTTTAATGCTGTATGCTATTTAAAAGGGAAGCAGAGTTATTAGGAAAAGAATACTAAAATAAAACTTTAAAATAGTTGTAGTTAAAAGGTGGGTTGAACTGCACATTAGTTCGCATATTTAACCGTTTATCCTGCTTCTGAGCAATAACTACCATAGTGATTTACAAAGTTTCGACCTGCCGTATAAATAAATAAATTCCCAGCTGCAGAACAACAACGACTCGATTTTGGACCAAAATTTTCCTATGTCATGGTTTTTCATGGATTGGTATTATATATAAAAAATATTTGAGTATAAGGGGAACCCAGAGGTCGTGGATTGTATATTGCGCCCGGAAAAGTTCGAATTTGGAGCGGATTGTGGATTGGAGTCATTGGATATATTTTAGAAAAATCGTTGCAATACAATATCCTTCAATGCGAAAGTATCAATAGAAAATTTGTGTGGCTTCGTTGGCTGGACATGGTCATCCGAACTAAATTTTAAAATAATATCATTTCTTATCATCTTACATGAAAAGATCATCGTTGCGATAATTTCACGAAACATTCATATGGATTAGCGGTCAAATCCTCTGATATGCCACATTGAAACTTTTCAATGTCTCTCGTCTACCTAATTAAGCCAAGAGCGATGACACTAACAAGATAATGAGGCAGGAAACTGTTGCTGCGGGGCTTGATTCAGCCAAACTATCATCGATAATTGGACTTCTAGACCTAAGCGAATAAGAGGAATTATATTCAATATTACAATTCTTGCGAAACCGTTTAGTTCGACCAACCAAGATATTACAACTATTGATTTCCTCTTTGCTCGTTCAATGTCAACATCTCATAGTTGAAAGTTTTTATACGATCAACTCACAAGTTACAACTTTTGTGTACTTTTTCAAGTAGCAATTTTATTTGAAGTCTTTCACATAGTTCCCACTTCATTGGTGAAGTCTTAAATTAGGTTAAATTGGACAACTTTAAAGGTGTAGAAACTTTCGCTTTATAGCAAAGTCACGTGCCAGTGTGCTTGTGGGGTGTCATAAGAGAATATTTGAAGGCAGGTGTACATAATACGGACACAATCGTACCAGGAGTACAGCGAGGCAATTGAAATTGAGCTGCTATTCAATTGTATGCCACTAAGGCCATTCGTGTGTGTTACACATGTGCACAGTATCTGAATGTGGGTGTCTAACAAGTAGGTAAACCTCACTTTATTAATTCAATCCCTTAGTAAGCATTTAGAATTTAGTAGGGAATGAATTAGATAATATATGTGGCTGGCTGAATTACCCGTAAAATGGTTTGGAGGAGAAATTCTCACTAAAGTGAAAATATCACTGAATAAGGCGTCCGAGACTTAAAACAGAGTTCGCGATGTTCATTGACAAGGAATTTAAAACAAAATTAATTTCTGTTTCTGTTAATAATTCAACCATCACAAAAAGAATATACAAAAGAACTGATTTACCAGCATTTAATTGTTGCCTTCGCATTTACGCAATCAAAAAAATCAATCAAAAAGTGAAAACAAAAACTGGAATTCAATATTGGCAGAATACAGGAATGCTCGAATTCAATAAACTTAATTAAAATTGCAAATTGATAGACAGCTCAAAAGGCTGTACAATGTTTAAAGCTGCAACAATTATCAATTAACGAACATAAGAGAGTATGCGCTGCTGAACACCCGCCACAATAACCATCATTATCACTGTTTATCTTTTCCTTTGTGGTCAATGTTTTTGATTCATTTTCGTCTTTCTTCCAACAATATTCAGCCGTAAACTTCGTAATGTTTGCAAGTAAATTTTTATATAGAGTCCTGTTACATATTTATCTTAGGCTTTAGTTTTCTTATTGCTTTTTATTCTGACTAAATATAATATTGTGATTATTGATAGTTGTAAGTTTACTTTAATCCATGCTTTAATATTGGAAAGCATTGTGTTTCTGCCTTTTTTCAATTATAATATTGGAAATTTCTATATTTTTTCTTACTTTTTCAAATTGTTGACTGAAAGTGTCCATCAGCTTCAGAAGAATGCCGCTTCAGATCCACGTGAAGAAAACCAGTACATTTAAGTAATTGTTAACATAATTGAATCTATTGCCATTCATTTCTCTATGCCCTCGAAATTTGTTGCACAAATCTGTACACTTATGCCAGAGACACTATCGCTCCAATTCACAGCGCTGCAGACAACCGACTTTTAATTATCACTTAATTCAAAGATATTTGCATTTCGAATGCAATTTCCTTATCGTCTACAACAAGCAAGCACAGCATGCAAACAAACCCTATAATCAGCAGAACACCGTTTTAAATGCAGTTAAGCTATTTGCATATAAGGAGGTATTTGTACCAAACTAATTGAACTTTAATTACGTATCTTGCCCTAGAACATGCTCTCAGGGGGACTGATATACTCGCGTATAATTCCACGGAAGCAGGAAAGTAAAGGATGCTGAACTAATTGCATGCAACACGCTAAGCTGTAGTCAGCACAGTTTTCAATACACACAAATTGCCCGAAGTGTTGGAAGTAAGCGCGCTTTAATAAATAATGTGTCAAAGAGATACGAAATGCAATTAATTAAATGTAATTGCTGCCTGAACTCGCCCCACCCTCCATTTTAGCCAAAAGAATGCAGTAGCAAATATGAAATTAATCTTGAGCTGTTAAAGAATGAATAAGTGGTAAAACAGGAACAATTTCGGTGGTGCGGACTATTACAACTGCTCTACGCAAGAGCGTTACTGGTACTTAAATATCTCCTTACATTATAATTAGGCTTATATACATCCGCCCATGCTCAATATTCGCTGGTACAAAGGAAGCGTGGGTGCAAGTTTTAATATGAATATCTATATGAGCGATATTGCAGTCATGGCTGAAAATCGCATTTAAAAAGCATTAATTTTGTAACAGATTATGAATATATTCGTGAAGAAATCATAATAAGCATTTGGTCAACAAAATTTGTTAATAAGAAGAGACGTTTTTGTTGTTCGATTTATTACTAATGTCTGAAAGCACTTCTTAATGTCCTAATTCCATTATGAAATCGACTTTTCTATATTAGGTAATCTTCATACAATGAAAGAGCCGTTTGGACATTTTAAAGAATAGCTCAGTTTTAATATGCATTATGTAAGGTGCATGAAAAGAATTTCACATAATAGAAATTAGCGCAAAATGTGGCTATGGAGCAAAAAGTCTTCTTCTTAAAATATTTTATTCGTGTGGCGCTGTGCAGAATATCCATAAATATTTCTTGTTCCTTTTCTAGTTTGCAATTTATAATTCCAGACAATGAAAATGGCGGAGAATAAAAATATTTTGTAAGCACATGCAATGATTTTTCCTCCAAACTTTTGTTGAGTCCTCAAGTAGCATAAACTGCCACAGTGTCTCTCTAGGATGTAGAAAAATCTACTATGCTTCTAATAACAAAATGGTTGCTAATAACCCTGTCTGTATATCTCACTATACAACTGGCCACCCATTAGGAAATGTGTAGATACATCTACTAAGGTGTCAAGTTAATAAGACAACATCCTTTAGACCGAATATATTTTGTTTTGCAACATAACAATAGCATATTTTTGATACTAATTTTCGATATATCATTAACATAGGTCTTAAAGTTGGCCAATTTACGTGTCCAGCATGTCCGTTAGTCGAAGGATTAACCATTTATGACAAAATACATATGAATGATGCCGTTTCTGACCATTATGGTACAAATATTGCAGGAAAAATCCGACAATGTATAACACTATAGTATCGTATCTCAAGGTATAAAAGTTATACAATTTTAATTAATGGCAAAAGGATACTCTTAACTTAGGTTATATCACTTGATAGATATAACATATTCTGAAACGCCTGCAAGTACTGAAATACAGACAAATTTGATCTGAACTTTAGTTCCACATTCTTTTAATTGTCTCTTTAACCAATGAGTACATAGATTTGAGAATGTCGCAGGTATTGCGGAAAATACGAGCACGCTGAAAAATTCATATCAATTTGCTTGGGTAGTATGCACCAAAAGACACATTTATAGAAATGTATATTTATGATTGGTACCAGTCGCTGGAGAGCTCAACTCTCTCTACAAAATTATGTGCTCTTGTGATGTAATTTCCTTCTGGGAGGATTAGTAATATGGAAATTTTTAGGAATCTGAACATTTTTTGAAAGATGTCTCAAAAGTAACCGAATAATGTTCCTTTATGCTACACCTGCATACATTTTCACCAATTGCTCCTACAATTGCCAAACTTGTCTGCTCACCATGGAGCAATAAATTGCCAAATCGAATTTCCTAATCAGCAATTTCTGTATGCAAAACTTTTAACATGAAGTCTAATTCCTTCATAAGCACAGGCTAGGGACTGCGGTTTGTATCGTTTAAATAAAGTTTGCAGAAAGTTTCTTACCGCCTAAAGCTAAAAACATTTTGCAACTTACTTGCAGGATGTTATCCCCAGACACACGCACTCACATAGAGTGCATACATTCTCCCATACCTAAGCACATATGCTCATACACTCGCACTCATATCCTTAAGCATGAAGTTTGATGTAAATAAGTTTGCCAACAATTTATATCCTCCGGCAAATTTATTATACACGTATGTGGGTGATTCGCTGTTCACTTTGTTATGCGTTCGTATTGAAATTGCACCTCAATTGGCAAACAGAGACAATTTGAATTATTTTCATTTATTTACGAGATAATAAAATTGGATTGGCGTTTGCGACTTTCCAATAATATACAAATTGAAATTTGTTTTTGCGGCAATTGGTTTGTCCATTTTCAGTAACTTCTACCGCGTTGTTGATTATGCAATCTGCTGTTGGTGTATGGGTTGTATATTTTGTAACACTTTGTGGGTATGTTGTAGGTATGATACTTTGCCCTCTTGGTGGTTGGGATGATGTAACATAATTGTATCATAATTGGAAATAAAATAATTAAAAAGTGTGAAATTATTTTACACTGCACACACATCTCGTAATTAATTCGATTTCTAAAAATTTACAATGTTCACGTGGCAAGTATGGAAATATAAATGAATATTTTTATATTATAGATCAGTGTCACTTTTTGATTCGATGTTGTTATGTCTGCCAAAAAAATAAAAATATTGAATTGAAATTTTACATGAAAATGAAGAACAGCTCTTTAATGAGCTACATAGGCAGTTTGCGTCATAAACAGGATCATTTCCATTCAATATTCATGTCAACAGTCTGACTAGGTAAAAATGCTAGCTGAGAAATTAGAATTAAAAAGTGAAAAATACATACACAAAGTTTCGGGGACTTAAATAACCTTCAAATAAAATAAATTAGTCCTTTTTCTTTGAGCACACGAACCATCTCTGATGTAATCATCTTAACAACAAAATAACTCATGTAGACTACACATAATTCTAGCCCATTATCTCTCTAAGCATCGCCTAGGTTTCTTTGACAACCTCGCCAACTATGGCATGTCGGAGCATACGTGGGAATACAAATTTGTATGCAGACGTTTGGTTAGTGTAGGTGCCTTAAACATCTCACTAAACAATACAAGTGACTAAAAATTAGTTAAATTTCAGTTACTATAATGGATTTTCTTATGACACTCACCGAATATGGAAATGTCGCTTCTAAAGTAATTTTCAAGGATTCACTTCAAAGCACCTAGTTTTCGATATTATCCAAAAACCTGTTGTGCTAATTCACTATTAAGAATAAGGACTCCAAATTCTAAATATCCTTCATTGTCATTTTTCTATTCAGTATGACTTCAAATCGTTATTCTCAGAAAATTTTGTGCTATTTTACTATTTCGTCTTCAACACTTACGGAGTACCTTAAAAAGTTCTTGTCTTATAGTATAATATTGGAAACAATTGGATGCTTTTATATCAATCTCATTGATGTGCCTGTTGAAAAAGATTCTACTGACGAAATTAAATTGCAGTGCAAATTTTTTCATCACACATATCGAATAAGTTCAAAAATTCTCGATAATTCCTGCAATTCACTCTGCAATTGTATTTGAACATTTCTCAAATATCAACCCAAATATTATAAATCTTTTTAGTGAAGTGAATTTTGAAATGCATTTCGTGGTGTATTTTGCTTTGGAGTAGTCAAAACTAAAATCGATTTCGATTGTTTACGTTTATTTACTTTCGATGGGAGGAAAATATTTTCCAAATTTTGTTAGTTTCAAATACCTGCATTTTTTGTATGGCTTTGTACGCGTGTGTGTTTTTATTTATCGAAACCGAAACCAGTGCATACTTCGCTTTTGTGGCCTTCATTGCAGCGCGTACCTTTTTCTGCGAATAGCAGCGACGCACTGCATTTACTCTCGCTCACATATGACTGCACTAGCTGCATGCATAGGGTATTTTTTGGTGTGTTGCAATCCAAATAATTTACCGGAACGTGTAAACAATAAAAGTTGCTGGCAAGCACGACTTACTTGCGGGCAAACTCCGACAGCATTAAACTCACATTTTATAAACTTATCGGATGTTTTTTTTAGATTTTTTTGTATTGATATGGCAAAATATTGAATTGTCGCTGTTTTCTCGCAAATACCCGTCGTTATTTACTACGGAAAAATGTTTTTTGTTGCTCATTTGTTTTTACTTCTGCCTTGCTTGTTTATTAATTTTCTCTATCGAAATAATGATTTTGGTACAAATTCAGATAAGAGCGAAAGTGGGCGTTATTTTTATAGTCAATAAATTAGGAATTTTCCCCAGAATTCAATTCCTCGATACCAAGGGCTGCATTTAGCAATCAAACTGTATAAATGTAGAAGAAACTGAACAAAAGTAGTTGGTATATCTATGAAGCATAATGAATGTACCAATTTGCTGTAGAAGAACGGATCCTTTTTTTGAACTGATTATGCTAAGCAGATTTGATACCACAGTCAACTTGGCGTATGAGCAATATTATTGGTTTCCTGTGTAAATGTGTGCCATTTCATGGACATAGAAATTTTTTTTTAACACTGCGTACCCTTCCAGAACTTGTTTTGAAAGTGCAATTTTATGAAATTTGCTACATCAAGGACTCTTTTACACACACACCACATATACTCGTAAACACATACCCACATATAAATACATACATTCACTTTCACGGCAGCACACTCTGATAGAACAAATGTTGCAAATAAAAGTTTCTTCGTGCTTATGTGAGGGTTAAAAGTATATGACCCGGCTGCCGTTTCACTTAGATGAGTAGTTTTAGATTCTTCCAAGTTTTAAGTTTTAAGAACTGTATTTCAAGTTTCCCCTGCACGTCAATAGCTCGATAAGGTGAAATCTGTACGCTTGCAGCGAATTTTTGCTTAAGTGGATGTGTGAATTTGCTGTACATTGTTCAAATTTTACTACACTCTAAACCAATTTATAATCACCTCTCCCTCTCTCCTCGTAGATCATCTTGCATATATTTTTGTTTATTTTACACTTTGTTTATGCAATTCCAACAATTTTCATCGTATGCTATAAGAGACTGAATTATGAATCGGTTGTATTATTAAATATTATTAAATTTGGTCTCTGCAGCCAAAATTTGTATTTATTTTTATTCCACACACACGCTGACTGGACTATTTTTCGTATGCCGGCCACATCTATAAATCATCGCAGTAGAGAATTTCCGATTTATATTACATTTCAACGATGGCAGATGTCAATTGCATTTTTTAAGCGATTTTTGCTGAAATCGACAAAAACAGACTCAAGTTGGAAGAGAGAAAAGTACAATCAATCTATAAAAACAGAATGACTGCTGCAATTGTGAAGAACTTTATGGTTGTGTTAACGGAATCATGATAATATTGCAGACTATGATATGAACTGGCAAGTGTGGTTATCTTCAAGAGAGTAAAACAAAGTGAGGGAGCGCTCAAATTTTTACGATTCATTTCGAAGCATTTAAGCAATGGTATAAACGTTCCACTCATTGATATTGGTAGCTTTGCTATAAAACGAATTTGAAAATTTGCTGCTATCTTAAAAAACAAATCAAAATCGTAAATTGGGAAAAGTGGCATGAAATGAATAGAATAAATTAAACGGATATATTTATTTCAATTCCTTTTGTTAATGTTACATTAAATCATTTGAATATTTCACAAATTTTAACGTGTGCTGCGAGGTAGAATGGTAGGATATATATTGTGTAGATGGAATGTAGATATGCGTATTTTTAATGGTATCTAATAAAAAATTCCTATATTTGAGGAGAGATAAATATGCATGCTAAATGGTCTGTGATTTTTTTTGAAGGAACTTTGTTGAAAATGTTAAATGTTCGTGTAGCTATTAATGGTGAACATTTATCCTGGTAGCTTTTCAAATTAAAATAAATAAATTTTGAAGGACTAAATCGTAGTCAGCGAATGGATTTGGAGGCATTAATGACTCATTGACTTGTGTCAGTATTGACTTGAAATTTCATTTTACATGCCTCCGAGATGCAGCCTTCCTCACTTTACAATAAACTCGTAATTAATCTCAATTTATCCTCCTTGTTTATTTACCGAATAATTTGTTGTTAAGTTGACTCTCGCATCAGTTAATATTTGTTCAATATATCTGTGTTAGACTGTGGTATTATATATTGCCTATTTTAGTGTTTCACAATTTTATGCACTTTCTTTGAATGCCTTGTGCAGGAGAACAGAATTTCCCGAAAAATTATAAAATGCAAATTAATTTTTGATACAACATTAACTTCATTGTACAAGAAGTGTGCCATCATAAAAAGGAGAGACAATATATGAACCTTCAAAGCGAAAGCGGCAATAGAAGGATCTTAAAAAAGTTCATTCGAAAGCATCTTTCGCCAAACACAAACTCATTACAAAGCAACACACTAACAACTATGTCCTAAATATGATTGACAAACTTTGTAGTTGTTGTTCGAAAGCTGTCAACTGAAACTGTCTACTTACACGCCTGCCGTCAAGAAAACACAAACAAACAACAACCAAAATTAACAAAAAATAGCATAAGGCAAGAAAAAGAGTTATGAGTGCACATTCTGTGAAGGATGTCATAAGGCGCAGACAAATTATGGCCGCCAGCAGGCGATATTACTGCCAACCACCTCTCTCCCATAGCTGCCAGTTGTCTACTTATCCTTCTTAGTTGTGTAATGATGTTCTCTGGTAAGTTGGCATTAATTTTACAGTGTGCCACATAAATACAACAAAACACAACACAGAAAACCGGTTGTAAACACAAACAGTAATTGCCTGCTTAAAGCAGTGGTTGAGCGCGACCATTTTGCGCGTCTCACTTTTTGTGGATAAAGTGTAATTACCAAGAAATTAACTTTGTTAAATCAAAAACAACTGAGGGGTTAAATATTTCTGTTTCCCTCTTTCTTTCTATGTCCTTTTGACAAATTTTATGTAATTAAAGTTAAATGCAATATTCCGCCAGCAAATTTCATGGTCATTACGTATTAAATTTTATGCTCCAATTCGCTATATCCTGCAGCCTTGGTATGTAGCTTTCCATGTATATGAAGACATTTGCTATGAGGAAAGCTACGAGTAATTTTATGTTAGCATTGGTTGTGGATGTGTATTGTAGTGTTTAGTTGGTGAGCTTAAAGTTTATGCAAAGAATAATTACCATCGTTATAATTTCCAGAGTTATATCGCAGGAAAAGCACCCTGCCTATCATGCAAAATGAGTTCAAAGCTGTTATAATATTAAATTGCAGGCAAATAACCTGATTTACTCTTTTAAATGAATGCTAAATGGAGTTTTTTCTTGAAAGATTGAAAGTAAAATCAACGTTGACCAGTTCAAACTTGAAATTTGTTAATTTAATCCCGTTATGTACATTTGCACCTTTAAAGATTTTAGAAGAGATAAAGTATATGGATTTTTTGGTTACGTTCTTTATATAACTACAAGTACCCATATATATTTCGCTTAAAGAATTTGCAATAAATTAAACAAACATACTTAGCAGACAAAAGATAATTGATATGCATTACACTTCCGTTTGGAAATGCGACAAGCAAACTATATCACTTATAAGAAGCAGACATGTGTATATAAGCGAGGAGTGGGTAGAATTTATGGAATGAATACACAACCTGTCCGCCCACCACGAATACTGACATAAACAAACCCGCACTTGACTTATTTCCACGTATATTTCCGTTTTGCTAGTTGCTGCTGCTATGAGTAGTGTTGTTATTGTATAGGAAAATCGTATCCTTCCGTGAATTACTCAGCTTTCCGGCTTAAATCTGGAATCTATTAATTGGTGTTTGTTATGAATTTAATATGAGTTTATTGCATAAATGTATTTTATCAAATTTACTTTCGCTCTGTTAGTCATTTTATTTAGGTTCGAAATATATTTTAATTAAAACTCATTCCTTTTGTGATATTCATGCAGCTTTTTCCACAAAGACGGCAACAGTCGGAATTTTTACTATCCCTGAGCACTGACTCAAAATGGTACAGAAACCTTTTGTTGGTATGAGGGGAAACCATTGATATTATATTTGTGTCGTCTGTATTTGGAAAATTCCTCAGCCCGAAGTGGGTGTTTCAATGATAATAGGGGAAAGTCCTTTAGAGGGATGAATTGTAGCACATATAATAGTTCCACAAAATGTTTATACAGTTCTAATATCTTTAATCGTGTTGCGGAAACATGTTGCTGTGCGCCTTGCCATAGTTACTTGTGAGTATCAGAAATTAATATAAAAATATATCAGTTCAGTGCTTAAATCTCTGCTAAATATATCTTCGACTCTTGATGATATCTTCCCTGATGGTTCTGACTATTACATAATGCCAATTTGTGGTGTTAAAATGTTTTGTAAGGCATCTGGAAGATAAAAGTATTTAACTGATTACAGCTTATGTAGGCGGCCACCACCACTGAGGAGATTGAAAGAAATTATATTGAAACTTTAAATATGTAAGCAATTCATTCGAATTTATTTTGTATCGTCGAAATACTTCTCACAGGAAGTTTTGGCTTGGCTTATTGATAACACTACGAATTTTTTGTGACTTCAACAAATGCAGAAAAATTTCCATGTAATGGCTGTTTGTGTTTAGAGAACAGAAGCAAATCTTAAGGTGGCATATGACTGACCAGTATGGTGCTTGGTACAGAAAAATCGTAGTGACTTTTTAGAGCAAATTCGCCTACAAGAATCGATGTGAAATATTCAGAAATGATGCTACTACAAAAGCAACTATATCCGGCCAATTTTCTGTCCAATATATATTCTGATTCCTATGGTGTTCGTAAAGTGTGATCATCCGGCAGAAACTTCCAGTGGCCCACACGGTAGTCAGAGAGCACAGTCGTCATGATTTTTAGGAATATATCTTTATGACTTTGATGGTCATCGAAGCGTCATTCGGAAGCTCATACCCATAAACCCACGTCCGGTATTCAGACGTGCTCAGTAAATCAACCAAATTCTTTAAGTTTGAATATTGCTTTTGTTTATTTTGTCGGCATTACTATATCAACAGATGGAAATGTATTCTAAAATATTTTCAACGATTAAACACAAGAAATTTTGTTAGATTTATGTGCTCAAATGGTTTCAAGCTACGAATTCATTAATATTTTCTGCGAAAATATATTCAGAACTTAGCATATCATTTAGAAAATGGTGATTGTAATGAAAATGTTGTTGCTAAAAACCAATGTAAAAACTGGTCCTTGATTTGGAGCCGACTATGGGGGACAGTTCAATTCAGAAATATTTGGTTGCCTTCCTACAAGACTAATGTTAACGCCTGCACTGATTGCACTGTCCTACTTGCATTTTACGGAAGTATATATGTGTGTTTTACACACATGTTTTTTGCTACTCCACGATGGTTGTCTGAAGAATACCCACTGTTATCGATGAGCTAGCAATGTGTGACAATGAGCTAGCAATGTGCGTATGGAGACTGTGTCACAGGTTGGGCCACTCAGGAACAATCATTCTATTGCCTTCGATTCCAGCTGCAATTAAGAAAATTACAGAAGTATTGAGGATTGGATTTTGCTTTGGTGTTTGCTTTGATTAAAGCAATTGGCTATATTTGAAAGAAGTCGCTCGAAGCGAAGTTTAAATGTCGTCAGAATTGTTCGGTATTTACACTACAAGAATGGATTTGAAGGCATTTACAGGTCGTTTTGCCAATTTTGTTATTTGCTCTTATACGAGTATGTAAATTGAGAATTGAAAATGCGAAAGAATTTAAATTGTTTTTTTGAAGTTTTCGAACATAGTTTTATATGGCGGTCTTTATGTGAAAGCACATGAAAAATATAAATGATTTTGAGTTCAAAAAGAAAAATTTCGAAAAAAGGGAGAGAGAACACAAATTTTTAAGAAATAAAATAAATTTCTTTGTATCCATTTTCTATGTTTCTGAAGTGTCGCTCATTCCTTCAGCATTTAACTTAGCTAATCCCGATTGTAAGTATTCAACATTGTACTTGTGACTATTGGGAACAGCGGATTTCTATCACCCCACTTATGATGGTTAAAGGAATCGCCTACAACAGTCCCATTAACAATTTGCGAAGCTAAGTGACATGGTTATCTTACATTCAGAGGAAACACGCCTCAGTGATGTTTCAGCCAGAGATTTCAATGATTCATACGAAGCATGCTACACAGATCCAAAAATTTTCACTCTTTACGTTAAACGACAGAAATTGGGTAAATGAAAAAGAATTCAAACAAAAGTGTGTGCCAAAAATAGGAGACCCTTCACGATTTATTTGATATTTCATCTACTCCTTTTAGTTAAGCAACCATTTCTACCGCTAAATGGAGTAAGCAGCCATTTTTCTTTCTTTTCAATAACTTTGTATGAATCAAAACTCCGCAATTTAGGCCCGTTTGTGTGTGAATTTCGGTTTCCCTATTGTTTGCAAATTGATTTCGAATGTTTCAATTTCTTTTGTCCGGATTGGAGTGCGTGAAGGATTCCGAAAACACAAATAATGCCTGGTAAAGTCAATGAATTAGCAAAGCCAATTTTAAAAAGTGCTGCAAAGTGATTTCATGTCTTCGTGGGAGGTAATGAATTTACTTTGCTTTTTGTGCGAGTATAGTACAAATTGTTCCAGCAAATCGTTTCTTCCAATTTGTTGATGGAATTGCCAGTTGGGGTGATGATTTCATTTCGCTTCAATATCCTAGTTCGAGTTTTATGTGTCCGTTGAAAAGAAGTTGAATTGATTTAAATA
The DNA here is from genome assembly GCA_920105625.2 of Clusia tigrina. Classification (NCBI taxonomy): domain Eukaryota; kingdom Metazoa; phylum Arthropoda; class Insecta; order Diptera; family Clusiidae; genus Clusia; species Clusia tigrina. The sequence goes on along the minus strand of OV050033.1, from coordinate 14,204,030 downwards.
AAAAAAGTTGGTGAGTTTATTTGGGGGCAGCGAACAAAATTGCTTGATCCATGGTTCATTAAAGATTTAAGTTTCTTGCAACTGAAGCCAATTTAATTAAAGCAAATTAAATTTTTTTGATCGCATAACAAAAGAGACAATCTTGGTGACCACAACGTTGAAGGGAAAATTACACTTTCAGCAGTCGACAATTTATTACAATTTTTCACAGGATTTTAATTATTTTATATAATTAATGCATTTAAAATTGTTCAGAGATTGTCCACGCCTCGTGTTTTTTATTAAAATCTTTTACGAGCGAAATTTAAATTATTGTAATTTTATTTTTTAATGCCATTGGTTTTCATTCACGTGACCAGAACACTCTCTTGAAAAGTGACTCTGGCAGATTCATACTTCACTTTCAACCATGTCTGGCAATTAAGCCCACCAGCAGTTGAGTGCATGTCAGCTACTCTGCCATGCTCTGCTTTACAAATTTCCGTAATGTTTTATTTAATTTTCGCAATTTTGCAGTTATTGATGACAAGGACTGCAAAATTAACTGCTTCAGGATGAAATTTACGAACGCGCATTGCTCTCAGTTTACAATTCGTATCACAATTACTGACATTATGAGCAGCGGTTGGCGGGGAGTTTAGTCATAAACAAGTCAGGCGGCACTATTCACTCATGGCACTAAAGCATGCAATTGTATCGTGTGTCGTGTGATTAGCCTACCACATTGTGTCTACTGGTTACTCAATTTACCTGTGATAATGGAGCTGGTGAGTTTACGTTGCACTTCTAATTGGAATTACTTGTTGGGGTCGATTGTTAGTAATTTCGTTAATATGGTCACTGTCTGTCAATGTAGGACCGTAGGGAAGGTAAATTCAAGTCAAACTACAAGTGTAGTTGAACACAATCCATTGTCATCTCAGATAGATTCGAAGTGGGCTGAGCTGTGCACGGTTCTGGTACTGCAAATATAACCAGTGCAAAGCCAAAGTAAACTAACAACTCATATACAGTTGTGGAGTTCCGGACTTCGAAGTTACCTGCTATTGGTTAAAAAAGCCCACAAAGGTAACAATTTGTGTGCCAAAAGTTTGTAATTAGGTATGGTTCAGGATAATGTAATTTTCTTTCAAATTCATTGTCACACACAGTATCTGCTGAGTGACAATTTTATCTCAGAGGCATGGCATTCTGAAGTACATCAATGCGTTACTCTGAAGTTTCTAGTCTTTGGTTTAGTAAGTATATCAAAGTTGTGTGGGAGTATTTGGAAAGGAAGTCCTTAATGCAGAGATTTTGAATTGTTCTTTGCTGAATCCATAAAAAAGTTCTGGTTCTCTGAAGACCAATTTCTTTTTTTTTTTTAAGTAACCACTGTAATTACCGCCATAAACGTGAATCATAATCAAATTGATTCTTGAGGAACGTCTAATAATATTAATACTAATTTAAACTTTATATTATATCTCTGTAATAATCGACTAATATATCGTTTCCTTTATATCGTATCTCTGTAATAATCTACTCATAGATTGTTTCCCATCAAACAATCAGATTTTTTCTGTAATCTACACCGCAATTTTTTACTTCTGAAAATGTGTGAGTTTTATGTGTAAGTCTTATATTTTACATGACAAAATATGGAAGATTCGAGAGACCCAATTCTTAAATAAATACTGCAAACCCAATTCGCCTGAATATATCACCTAAGCCGTTTCAACTGTAAAGGTGGTCAAAGCTTGTCTGACTTATTTACAAACAAAACTGCGACGTCGTGTAAAATTTTTCTCACTTCCCCACATGAGGTGCACCTGAATTGTCTGAAGCAGCCGCCAAAGTTCCTCCGCGTTCTTATTGCGCGCATATGTGCTCGAAAACGAGGTGGAACTACGAGTATTAATCGAGGATGTACAAAGTTTGCGACAATTATTTTGAAAGTTGCCACAAATGTGGCAATCTGTTTTTATGTCAATTGGAAATTGCAGTTGAAAGCATTTTCCTTGCTGAAATTGAGGTTAGTTATTGCCATGCAGAATAAATTAAAATATTTTTAACTAATATTTTTTGTGTCTCTTTTAAGTTTCCGCTGCCACGCGAGTGCATTCTGGAAATGCTGGAAATTCTTGAGTTTTAAATTGAAATCACATTAGCTCTTGGGAAAAATTTATGTGTGCCCATTTGTAATGAATGCATAGCAGTGCAAGGTTAATGTTGGAAACGAAAGCGCCGCCGCCCTTTTCGCAGCCACACATTCGCATAGCAGCTGGTGCTCTATATTCTGGGTGCTTTGTGCTGGTGTGCGTAGCGCATGTGGAGCGATTCTCCTTGCTTTCATTACGAGAGTACAAGTGTACATACATGCTTGCATTCGCTTGGGTGGGAATTTGGGGCATGTGGTTTATACTTACTACTTACGGCAAAGTTTTTGTCGATGTGTTGTTTTTCTGCTGCTGCCATTTCCAGCTGCCGCCTCAGAGTATTCAGGCTATTTCATATTATCATTGGTAGCCTGACTGGTATTCCATAAGGGGTATGGTTTCAGAATAGATACGATTTAATTCGATTCTCATTGTGTTAGCTTGAACTCTTTAAAATTCACACTCACGATGTCTTAGGATATTAGAATTCAGTCTCTGGCAACCATTGAAAAGGCAAGCAACACAAAGTGAATGAATAGTTGTATGAGTTCAGAATATATGCGATTACAATATAGCGTATAATTTTTTTTTTTTGTGCAATATGAAATCCTCAAGGTATCAATTCTAAGAGGATCTGGGAATATTGGGAATATTCTGACTGAATGAATAGATGGTTAAAAATATGATTGCATTGTTTGAACCATATCATAAGTACAATTCTGGCCTCTATTATGTGATATTTCTTATGGATTCAGATCACAATTATGCTAAAATGTGTTCAGTTGACAATTGCATCAAAATTTTCAGTTATAGTTGGTTGCATAAAGTTGATATGGAGTCATGAAGTATTTGTATCTATTCAAAGATAAAGAAGAGTAGGCAGCTGAAAATAAAATCATTTTGATGTCAGATTGGATGACACAACAACAAAGTATAACATACAAAATATATCAGTGCGTCCGCTTAATATAAAAAAAATTGTCATTTATCAAAATATTAGAACTAATTTGAATATGACACATACATCGTTTGGTACAGAATACGAACTTTCTCTTCACTTCATATAATTGAAACAGTAAGTATCATCGTAAATCAACTTTATTGGTTGCATTATTCGAAGGTTATATAATAAATATATAATTATATGTTCCAAATTTGACATTTTCCCATTAAGTCCAACAGGTTAAGCTGTCGCCTGTTTGCAGCATCTTTTATGACCAATCTGAGTTGTAACGAAAGAATAAGTAACGCAAAAAATGAATAAAGTAAACAATTTGTGATAGATGCTTCTTATAATCATAATTGAATCTTTCGAAATTTGGGCAATCGAAAATAATTCTTGGACTTCAATTCACAAAAATGGTACAATAGTGCCTAATTTGGAGAAACAATAGTCTAAGAATGTAAATAAAAAACAAAATAATCAATTATCCTTTATCAGTGTGAAGCAATGCTATAGGTTATAGAGAAATTAATATTTTTTGCTCTAAGTGGCTGAAATGTGGAGAATTTGAACAAGCTGTAGTGATCTGGGTGATTCTATAGAGTTACTAAAATGTTTCTTCCGATTATATAGAAGATAATATATATCATTGGCAATAACGTCGATTATGATCAACTATATTCAGAGTAGCATGTGAAAAGGTTGTACATACATCGAAGTTCTGCTGAATTTGATCCTATAAATCCTTTGAAAATGGGACCATTATGTTATTGAATTTATACTATCCTACACCCGAAATTATACAAGAAATTTTCGTAACCCTGATCTATCAATCTCAAATATTGATGTTTTTAAACCCACTTGTTAGATCGTTCAACCGTTCATCCATCTATCCTGCTATGTACAAATTTTTGAGGAACACATCGAAACCATATACTAGGCCCTGGGAGCCAAAACACATTTATATTTTTGTAAAAATTCATGGATAGAATAAAGTATAATAAAAATAATAAGTCATACCAGCAAAAAAATCCTTATTTACCACGTCCTAATTACTCTAGAGTTCCCTTATTCGCAGTTAAATGGACTTTTCTATTTACGAAGATGGCGACATAAAGTCGAAGTGAACATCAAGATTATAAACCATTCAAAACAAGTAAAATACGTCAGCAGCAAAGAGTGCTGCTTAATTCTATGATAAATGCTCGTACTTGAACCTTGCTTGACTTCTGCCTTCACCACTTGAACAAAATGTGTGCATATGACTACCTCTTTTGCGTAATAGTTATATCTCCGATAAACTTCTTTAGTTAATTAATCTTTAATAATTTAAAACTTTTAGCTCAAACTTATCCATTTTCAGCCATCAACTGCGAGCATACCAAATTACGAAGGCATAAAAACTTTTACCACCAAAAAGAAAGCAAAAATTTGTCAAAGCACATTTTGAGTTGCTTATTAAAAGTTATGCTTAAACTTACAGCATAAACCACAAGTGCCAACATCCAAAAAATTTGTCGAAACTCTTACAATCCGGCGACAACAGCGACAGTATGTGAGCTCCATATTAAGGTGGCAACGGCAAAAGGCATGTGCGAGCAGGCTGCAGCGCCGTGTGCGGCCGCTGCTGCGTCTATGACAAAGTTTCATTGCATGCTTCAATATTTTCATGTCAGGTGCGCTGGTGGATGAATACTTTGACGCTTTGGCACTATTTTTTGGGAAGCGGAGACACTTTGCATAAATCACGGTGAAAACACACAAAATAAATATTTAATGCGGGATGAAAATTATGTGTAAACTGAAGCGTCAAGTTTTCGTGCACTTGGTTTTTTTCGTTTTTGTCTTTGTGGTAACCACGCAGAGATTAATAACAAAAAAGGAAGAAAACTCAAATTGCAGGAAAACTTTTGTCAAAGGTACTAGTATACAAGGAGTTTTTCATAATGCTAATATGGGAAATCCTAAATCCACACTGATTTCACAATATTAAAGAAAGTTTCAAGTGGTCCAATGTGGCTGCGAAACCCGACAAAATTAGCAACTTTATTGTAAGAAGACAAATAATCATAAAAAATATATATATATTTTACAGTCATTCATTTAATCCTCCAATTTTTTTCTGTGCACAATTTAATTACATTTTACGACAGCACATGTCAAACAATTAAACTGCCTTTAGTCACTCGCACATCTCTAGAACAGTAAGTATGGCAACGGATTTTGTGCTTTTGTTGCAACTGTAACTGCTTTTTTTGTGCTGCTCTGTTGCCTTGGCACACATTTTCGGGACTTCCTTCAGGCAGAAAAAATTCAGTGAAGCCGCTTGTTGCAAAGGAATGGAATAAATGACATCTTTCTCGACAACGCGTGCAGTTATTTCTCGTTATATGCGTGCACACTCCATGTACATACAAGAGTATCCTTATAAGTTGAGCAATACACAAATTCAAGCATACACATACACACAGGTATATGCACGCTTTTAAACATTGAGAATTGTCTTTATTTTCTTTTTTATTGCATATGTAGTTTTAAATTTGTATATCAAAGAGCTTTTAAATTAAATCAATAAAAACAAATACATCCAAAAAAGTTTGATTTTCACAACAATGTAAGTTATGACAACTATTATTATGTGTTTTAAAAATAATTTATTTTTAATTAATAGAAGCACCAACTACCAGGGCTATGGCCTGATGTTCGATTATTATATTTATATTTTGTTCAATAATAAAAATTAGTTCAATAAATATGCGAGGGCTCCTAAAATCCTTGACTAAGTACCTTGGAGAAGACTTTATAGAGCTACCTTTTGCTTTCCTTCATATTTTAATGCTATCGACCTCCATTTATTCATTGTGAAAGTCATTGCGGATAATTACGAGAAACACAAAATTTAAAATAACATCCTTAATCATCTTAATCTCCAATATGGGTTCGTATCTCCTCCAAACCAACTCTTTTCGAGTATAATAAAAATAGTTAAAAAGCTACATGGAAGAATCACTGTGCAATGGTAAATATTATTCCCCACATGCTTCCACTGAAAGGTCAAATCCAAGATCGATAGAACAGTCGTACTCCCAATTAATGGTAACTCACTTTCCGAAGTGTTTTCTACAGACATTTTGTTGAGTTGTTGAAAAACACTTAATACTCAAAGAATCTAAATCTGATCATTTATAAACACCTAAAATGGACTGTGCTAACTTATTGCCCATACATAATTTCTGGACAATCTGAAACATTTCCATATCTACTACCGCAAAAAATTTATGTCACTAATTGTAGTAGTTGTAAAATATGTCACTGGAATGCTAACGGTATTAACCAACACAAAATTGAATTAAAAAATTTTCTAGACAGTAACAGCATAGAAATCATGCTTATCTCAGAAACACATTTAACTGTAAAATATAACTTTAAACTAGCAGGCTATAATTTTTACTCAACAAACCACCCACAAGGAAAAGGTTATGGTGGTACGGGAATTCTAATTAAGTCTCGATTAAAGCATTACTTTCTGGAATCCTATGCAAAAAAAAACATCCATTCTACTTCCATCCTGTCCCTGCCCTGTTTCGACTTATCATCCGATCACTCACCGGTGATAATATATTTAAAAAAAAGACCAGAGTTCATTGAAAAAACAATAAAACTGACCTCCAAGAACACAAACTGGCTCAAATATCGCAAATATATTAGTACCCACGTGTGCGTTAAAACAAAACTTAAGAGTGGAAAGGACATTGAATTAGCGACGCAGGCTCTTGGTTCAATAATAAAAGCAGCTGCTATTAGTGCCACGCCCGCACAAAACTCAACTAAAACTAACGCGAGACACACTACATCACACTATGTGGAATGCCTCGTTAGAGAAAAGAGGAGATTAAGGCGTGAATGGCAAAAATACAGATCTCCAGCACTAAGAGTAAAATTAAAGTCATTACAAAATCAGCTGAAAAACACTCTACGGGAGGAAAAGGAAGAAAACCTTAATAAGTACCTTGAAGATTTGGCTCCTCTCAAATTCACCAATTACTCACTCTGGAGAGCGACAAGAATGGTTAAAACACCAAAGGATAGTGAATTGCCTCTAAGACAAAGCGATGGAACTTGGGCAAAAACAGAAGAAGAAAAAGGCAACTTCTTTGCAGCCCATCTGAGGTCAGTATTTCAACCTAACCCGCCGACCTGCAACAACACTAGCATACAGAACTTTTCAATTACGAAGTCAGCAGTACCAATTCATTTCAAACCAAAGGAAGTTATACGCCTATGTACAACGAGTCTAAACCCAAAAAAGGCACCTGGTTGTGACCTAATTACCAATAAAATGGTAAGTGAATTGCCGCAAATAGCTCTAATACATCTCATACACATTTTTAACGCAATACTCCGTCTGGGCTACTTCCCTACAACATGGAAAACATCGGAAATAATAATGATTCCAAAACCCGGAAAAGACCCTACTCAGGTATCTTCTTATCGGCCCATAAGTCTCCTGCCAACGCTCTCTAAAACGCTCGAACGCTTATTGCTGGAAAAATTAGCACCAAAGCTCGATTTAATCATTCCTCACCACCAATTTGGTTTCCGTAAACATCATGGAACTATTGAGCAGGTGCACCGTATTGCCTCTGAAATAAGGCGAGCATTTGAACAGAGGATGTACTGCTCCGGAATATTCCTAGACGTTGCACAAGCCTTTGACAAAGTCTGGCACGAAGGACTCATATATAAAATTAAAAAACTTCTGCCAAATAGTTCGCATAAGATTCTGGAGTCATATTTAACAAATCGCAAATTTAGGGTTAAATATAAAGAATTTGTAACGCCAGACTTTGAAATTATGGCTGGAGTACCACAAGGTAGTGTGGTTGGACCTATGCTTTACACTCTGTACACTTCCGATCTGCCAACGGATAAAAACCTCGTTACCTCGACTTTCGCTGACGACACAGCTATCCTGAGCTCTCACCTAAATCCACAGATAGCCTCCCGGGATTTAGAGGAACACCTTAAAACAATAGAAAGTTGGCTAGCAGATTGGCGCATCAAAGTAAATGAGCAAAAAAGTGTACATGTGACATTTACTCTTAAGCCCAGTTCTTGTCCGGCAGTATCCTTAAATGGCATTGTAATCCCGCAAGCAACAGAGGTTAAATACTTAGGAGTGCATTTTGACCGACAGCTCACCTGGAAAAAACATATAGAAGACAAGAAAATGCAAATGAAACTCAAGGCAAGTTCCTTGTATTGGCTTACCAACCGGAAATCAAAACTGCGTTTAGAGTATAAAGTACTTATCTACAAGGCTGTAATTAAACCGATTTGGACTTATGGTATTCAGATATAGGGCACTACTAGTGCATCAAACTTGCAAATAATTCAAAGGGCTCAATCGAAAATTCTGAGAACGATCAGCGGCGCTCCATGGTTCGTCAGAAACGAAAATATTCACCGCGACCTTAATATAGCACCCGTTGAAGAAGAACTAGCAGTTTTAAAAACAAAATACCAATTGAAACTTCAGTGTCATCCTAACGAACTAGCAAGGAATCTGCTTCATAGGATGAATACATCTCGACTTAAAAGACCACTTTTTTAAAAAAATAGAGTTTCTTTATATTAATATTTTTATATTTATTTTTTTTTTTCTACATAACATAATTTATATATGTACTTGAACTAAAATTGCTCTAAGCACTGGCGCGGAGCATCAATTATTTATTAGTTGTAAGCTTTGTAAAATTATTGTTGGTTTCGATTGAAAAGATGCAATAAATAAATCCATGTTGAATTAAAAAAAAAAAAAACTAATTGTATACTCTGCCGGATATTTCGAACAAGTATATAGCAGAGTTATAAATAAAGTAATGAGAACCCCGCACATTTTAATTATATATGAATATTGTAAAAAAATTACACAACCTTAAAGGTGTCTACTAAATATATTCCAATTACTAATAAACACCTATCGAAAGTATTTGAAATGAGTTTGGAATCAGCACCTTACGTGCATTCATAGGTATTCTAGAGACTTAAACTTAATTGGAATCTGCAGTGCACCTTTCATTTCTCTTCTCAAATATAACCATCGTTGAAAGATATTTATATCTTTTCAATAGAATGAAACAAGTTAGATGCCGTCAAATTTATTCAAAACATACACATTTTTAGAGACTTTTGGATTTTTTTAACAATATCAAGGGAACTATATGACTGAGACTAGCTCCACATAAAATTTCAGCAACATGTCGATAAAGTGTGAATTTCTAAGCCTCTCTAAATGTCCTCGAGAAAATTATTTCGAAACTTTAATATTGAAACCACTTCCCTAACAGAAACAAAGTTTTCTGTGCCACTCAAATAGCAATGCATAATGATTTTCCAGCACAATAGCATTCAAATCCAGAAAATAATCATTATTCGACTTTACTTTGTTGATACAGACTCTGATTACACTCTGATTGCATAGTGAACAATATTGGCATCAATGTGCAAAAAGTCACATAATAATTATTTTCTACGAGTAACATAAAAATGTCAATAAAAACAATAATAAAATATATCCAATGCGTTGAGTCCCACTTAAAATAAAATATTTGCAATGTTCCCACTTATATTTTCAATTGTTTAAATTTAAGTACATTCCACAGCAAATCAAATGTTTTAAATTAAAATTAAATTTATTTTACCATGGAAACATTTTCGTGGATTTGCCCATCATCCTATAAAACTATTTGCACGGACGTCATCAAACGTCACTCCCACAAAACCTTAAATGTATTTTATGCCATATCATAGAAGTATTTGTATTGTTTTGTATTGTTTTATTATCTTTTTTTTTGTGTGTGGGTATAACTCATGACAACACGTCGCACTGTTTCCCCAGCACAGCACACAAAAACAAAATCGTAGAATATAGTGAAAGCTTGTCCAATATTGCAGTTAGCAGGGCGCTTGTTTGAAAAAAAGGAAAAGAAATAATCACTCAAGCATTGACTACACTTGAACGAGATTCTGACCACAATTCACAGCCAGTCAAGCAAGGAGGAGAGAAAAAAATGTCAAACGATGAGGTCTGCTCTGATGAATTGTCAGGCAGCCATAACAATAAAAGTTAACAGTTGCACTTTGCAGCTATTGTAGAAGTGTTTCGAATGGTTTTTTCCCTATGCACACTCAAAGTTTCAATGCACACTCGCAAATAAATGTATACAGAACTACATACATATATATAAATCCGTCATTGTCTGGCTGTGTCCATTGTGTAAATAAAGTAGTATTAAAAACTGAAAGACATTGTAGGAGCACAAACAAACAAACAAACACAAATCTACAAAATGGAAAATGCTGCATTAATTGTGGCTGTTTTCTCTCAGCGTACTCGATGACACTGCTGGGGAAAGTAGCAGGTAAGTTGTGCGTTAATTCCTTGTAGCGCTGAAACAGGAAGCTGTCAAGTAAAATCGATGGGGCATAAAGGAGAAACATGATTACAAAATGTAAATTTAATAAATACTTTTGAGAGACGATGGTAAATCCGTTTCGCAGAAAAATAAACAGAACATTTGCATCGTTTAAAACAGGATATTAAAGCAGGATATTGGTCCATCGAGCCGCAGGGAACCCAAAGCGCATTGGGGCATTGAAACGCCTTCTGAAAAAATACATGCTAAGAATTGGCTCGTATTTAAACTCCTTTTCTGGAATTTACGCAATCTTTTGTAGGACTTACTTTTACTTCTTTACTTCTCATTAGTTCGTATTTTAAACATGTATTTCTGAAAATTAATTGGTTTAAGGGATATAGGAAGAAAAATGATTGTTGAATATATGTAGCAACTATATAAAGGGATTGCTCATTGAAGAACAATTTATTACTTTAATAAATATATGTATATATAAGCCAACTCAGCTCTACGGCACAATCCACAATTCCTTATATACCACCACCACTTCTTTAATGTTGATGATTTTATGTTCAGTAGAAGAATGTGTCTGAAGGACGATAAGAACGAAGCATGTTTTCAACGCCTTTTTCGCTTTCAATAAAGCAACACAATACTGGAAATTTGTATGCATTTTATAAATCGTAGAGCCCACTTAAGAACGACTAACTTAACCGATAACTACAAACAAAACGGCTGCTATATAGTGTCAACACTGTAACTAGTTGAAGAATTTTTACCTAAACAAAAAACGACTGCTTCCACATATTTTATATAACCATTTTAAATAAGCAATTCCCAGTCTATATAAATCAGAATTTATACGAAATATATTATTAAGAATTTGGAAGGCATTTGAAAACCCCACTATATTATCATTTAAGATTTTCTTGTGTAACAATTGAAACGATTGAACTAATTCATGTCCCAATATTTAACAATCAGTATTACCTGTGCTCACTCAAAACATTTGTCAGAATGAAGTTTAAGCAACCCAATTTTCCACACTCCACACATATGCACGCGAACATCCGCTCTTCCAAGCCAATTTTGCTCCCACAAAATCACTTAAATTTCGGCGAGTGTCAATTGTGGCCACAGAAAAATGAGCTTTAGATGCATTGCCTGCTGCTGCACAACAGTTTGCCACAGGGCATGCCCCCTTGATAGTTGGGAACAAAACGAAATGAAAATACTTGGCAGTGACTGATTGAGCAGAAAAATAACATCATTGTATATAAAATAGCATAAAAAGTTACTTGAAAGAAAAAGGAAATTTATTTAAAGCACGATACATATTTGATGAAGTTTCCAAAACCAGAAATCTTGAACTTTATTTTTATGAAGCACTTTTTGCATTCATCTCTCTGCACATCTGTGGCCCGCGATAATTATAGAAAAGCAAAAATAATTAAACTGACACGTATTGAAACACAGCACATATTGCTTGGCTTATTGCACCATTTGGACGCTTTGAATAAGTCAAAAAATATTAAACAACCGAGGAAAACCTGCCACGAACCTCTCTGATGATCGAAACAATGTTTCTCGTACGGTCGCTTAGGAAGACGCAGCATTGAATACAAATGCACAATTTAATTAATTCGATTGTTTGGTTTTTTGTTCTCATTTTTTGTACGTAATGAATGGAAACAAAAGGACCGACGCTGGGACATATGTGTAAATATTTGTCATTGTCCTGTGTGTCTTGTGGCCGGAGCGTTTTGTCTCGCATTTAATTAAAATGCAGTCTGGTGCTGCCAATTTGAGCGAAAAATTGCTGGACTTCATGTGCGCTGCATGAAAGCAGCATTAAAAGTAGAAAGTAAATGGACATAAAATTTAACGCTTACTTTTACACGAATGCCATAAATTTCCGGTGAGCTGGAGACTTTAAATTATTTATGGAATGCACTGAATTTCTCTGAATTCTGGTGTGAAGTGTTGCTGACATTACAATGTTCAGTTAATTCTGTATAATTTGCTATATTATTATTAATGCCTTTAATATAGTAATTTTTGTTCTTATCTAGGGTATAAGCTTATTCTTTATCATTATCTTTGTATTATTATTATTATTTTTATTATTATTAATAGAATCATAAAGTATGTAAGTCTTAATTGGAATAAATAATTGCAATCCAAGTCGAGAAAAACAAAATGTATGTGAATATGAAAGTGTTCAATTTGTGATTGTAAATTGCCGCCTTTAAAATATTTGTGGAAGTTTTGTGGGTGCGATTCGCTTTAGTCTTCTTTGTGGGAAATTTGTCATCTCTGATAGTTGCCGCATATGGGGATTTTCGTGGGTCTTTAGACGCTCCGTGTATTTGCTGCTACATTTTTTCATGGTTTCCTCCACCGTGTCAATTTTCAAGTCATTGTGAATGTCTTCATTCGTCACGTATCAGTCAGCTTTCGTTATTGCACGGAGAATTTTTGATTGTGCTCTTTGGATCAGTTTTATGTTAGTTTTGCTCGCAGTCCACCAGATTTCTATCCCGTATTTCTATGTTGGTATGATTATAGTCATATATTTTTTGCTTATTATGTAGTGAACTTCTCCCTAGCAGCCAACTTAATTGTATGAATTTGTTTCTTATTTGTAGACCCATATTAGTTAATCAGCCTCACTATTCAAGAGTTTCATCCAGAATCATATAAACCACTGATACAGAAAAATATGATATAAAACCAATAACAAACAAGCAATATAATACGCAACGGAACGTAAAGAGACTGCATTAAACTAGATAACTGTTTCCTTTACTGCGTCCACAAACACACGCAATGCCATCAATATACCGTGTACCCGTATTCGACACGGATCTGTATCCGGCCTGCCACACGAACAAAAAAAATATATACTTTCAACAATGTAAATACATAGCCACTGAACTCTTCAATTATTGTCATAGGATAACCTTACCACCACTGAACCTCAACGATTGACTACATTTTTGCGATTATCAATTGGCTGGAACGTGGTCAGGGGCATTCAAGTGGATTCAATGCTCATAGAATGACATTTTCAAACAACAATAAAAATAACAATAGAAATAGGAATTCTATTGCAACTGTAGTCCGAGTGAGGTTGTATTGCATTTTTTATTGCTTTCTACATCTTGACAGCGGCCCAAATTGTGATGATATCGAGCAGAATTGCTGTTAAATCAATATACACGAAAGTAGAAAAGCCTATTGAAAAGTGATTGGAAAAATGCCATTGGAATGTGGTTCAGAAATTTGATAGCACTTTTGAATATTTATTTAGTATCAGGCAAACTCTTCATAAACCATTTAAGGAGTAAAAAATTCAGCAACTCTGAGAAAATAAAAGGACTGAAAACCAAAGTTTTTAGCAAATATTTGTTTTCGTCGTTCAACATCAACTACTGCAGCAACACTATTACAAAACTTCGGCATTTTATCAGTGAAATATGTTAAGAGCAGATTTCTGTGTTTGCTTATTCTTCATTAATCCATAAACAGAAATAACCTGAAGCACTTTGGCCACAGTGGCCTGCTGCGCAATTTTCCTGAATTGAAATTCATAAAGTGCTTCCAATAAAAATATGAATAATGTGCAGCAAATAACTTTAATGCACCTAAAAGAGAGCAATACAAATAGATGAGCTAGGAATATTTTCTGCTGGTTATTTCATTAAATTTCCATTCAGATGTGTAGGTTGGTTTATGTAATTGTTTTAAAAAAAAATAGATTAAAACGACTGAAATTGATTTAGCAACCAGATCCACGATAAGCTTTTCGGGTTCGGCATACAACATGAATCTACTTTCTTCTTAGGTGCTTTCGTTATGGAATCTGGACTATTAAATATTTGAAACAAACAATGAAACAGCCTAGGAATTGGGTGCCGCCGTAAATAATAAAATGGATGCATTTATATTGGAGGAACCGATTTCAAATTCGATCAATACGATTTGAAACACTCCTGTTGTGTCAAATCTATCCTAGTATATAGTAGGTGTCAATAAAAGTGGTCGGGAAGTCTACCAAGCATTCCGAGAGGATATTGAAAGAAAAAGCAGCAGAAGCACTTTCCGCATTGCATTTATGTTTGTATTGGGTGCTGTCTTACAATTGAAAAACAAAAGTGAATTCTATTGTGCTGACCTGCAGTTAACCCATATACGAAGTTTTGCAACTCTCTTTGATTTTATTTCAACGTGATCACAGGAATCAGCCATCTGGTCCAGAAGCAGAAAAATCTGCCACCTAATGCAAAATTGTTAGTGTAGTGATGAAAGCGTTACATTGCTACAGGTTCTTCCTGGTTGGTGTCATACGTGCATTGGTCCATCCTAATTGTCTTAGTGTTGTACCAATTTTAGTATATGTTGCATAGGCCACACATTGTAGTGTATATTACTATATAGTGTACATTACTATAAGGATTAATCAACACCTACATATTATTCACTTTAAATGCTATTACTATCCTCCCTCAGCTTTGTTTTCCAAATGTTATAGTAATCTTCTTTGCTACTTTTCTGTTTCTTAGCCATTTTTCTCTAGAGGATTCAATATGATAAATATAAAACTAGTGTACACTCAAAGGGGAGGCAAGTAAATTCAAAGGAGTGCGCTTGTCCTCTTTAGAGATGAAAAAGAATATAAATAAAGAGGAATTTATATTAGACATACTCCTCCCAATACTCATAAATCCGAAAAATTTTTTATACGTATTCATATTAACTTGGCAGCATGTAAAAATAATGTCAACTGATATGCAGCCGGCACCAGCAACAGCAACAGAGCCATTTGACTTATGTGGCTTATTTTGCAAAAAATATGTTCAATTATTGCTTTGCTATCCCGCTGTTTGATGCTGCACATACGCGCAACATACACTGACAGATATTTGAATTATATTTCAGTTTCAGTGCTCTAGTATTCACCTAAAGCAATTCAGAGAGAACCTCGACTGCTGTGCGCGTACGATAATTTCGAGTGCGCAGCCCTGTCAAATTCGCAATACGCGGAGTATTGTTCAATTATTCATGGTAGAGACGTGCATAGCATTAACAGAGACGTATACGAGCAAGAGTAGAAACACGAACATAAGCAGGAGCAGTCAATCTGTCATGTATGTAAAATTTTTCCAGCAACAATTTTCCGCCTTTTGGTGGCGTGTATTCCCATTTTGCTGCTCATGTCACATGCGAAAATTAAGCACAACACCAAACGAAGACGACAAAACACTCCTGCAGTTTTTGTCTTGAGTGGCAGCAGTGGCAGCAATTTTAGAAAATTTAGTTATCATATCACGAGTGTAGCCTTTCAGATTCTTCGCTGTAATGACATTGTTCGGAGCAAATGCAATAGTGTTATGGTGTTAGAGATGGTTGCGCACAAGGAATTTGATCAGAATAAATCTAGGAAAATATTGCATTACTTTATTGCAAATGCAACATTTGGATTTTCAATAGAAACTTTTTTAGGCTGCCTTTAATTGTTATACACATAGAAATCAAATTAGGAAATAATTGTGATCTGATTTTGAAAAATTGTTCCAATTCTTGTTTGCCAAGGATTCTGGAGCATGTGAGAAAGCCCCAGATAAAAGTCAGGAAAGCGGCACCTTTTATCAATCAAATTAAATATTATAGATACAAATCAGGCTGAAGTATAATCCTCGAAGACCTAATAGGTGCTCCTTGAAGAAGGCTTTGTTTACCACCACCATTCTACGAACGAACATTAGTATCGTTTAACCCAGAAGATTAGATACTTTTTGTTGGAAATTGTTCAATAACACATTTATAATTCATATTTCTATTTCATGGCTAACAATACTCACCTTCAAACTAACTAGGCTCAAAATTAAAAACAGAGCCCTTGATTCACAGTTTCACTGTTCTATGGTTGGATCAGAATAACACCGTCTCAGGTAAATTCAACGTAGGAAAAATTTCGTGGAATATACCCAGAACCAGCCACTCAACGAAGGTGCAGTTTTAACTATTCAGGCCAATTATGAATAAATTTATTATAACGCATTGGCCACAACAAGTTTGCCTTCGGTTAATTAGCAATTTTAATATTTCAGATTGAACTAAAATAAAAATGTATCAAATTATTAAATTGTTTTTCCACCTCGATTTCTAAAATAATATCCTTTCATATTTATAACCGTAGCACATTACACAAATTAATAAAACATTTTGGGGCTAGCACACGCAAGCATCCCACCAAATTTTTACATACAAATGCAATAAAATGTGTGGATATCTAGTAGAGTGCGCTGAAAGTCATGCAGGCGAGTACTCAACGAGATTAGCTGGAGAGCGGCGAAGTCGTGACATCAACAGCTGCTACCGCTGATGAGGGTTAAGCCAGCAACCGTTGACAGCTGGCTGCTAATGTCATTAAATATTCAGTGGCAGCAGACTCGTAAGTGAAAACGCTCATTAGCCGCTTGTATGGGTTATGCCGAAGGAATGAATAATCGAGGTGTAAATTAGTAAGCCACAGAATTAAATTCTCTACTCGTAACTTTAATGGAGATGATGTAACATTTCCACCGCTTCAACAGAAATCGCAATTATTTAGTTGACACTTTACACCTCCAAGGCGTATTTATTATTTACCCGTGGGCTTACTAAGGAGCAGATAATAGCGCTCATGTGTACATAGCCATATGGAATTAGTCCGGGTGTTTCACCAGCAAATTAACGCCTGCAGGATAAGAAACATAATTAGCAATTGGCCCTTCACTCTGCATTAGAAGACAAATACAAACAAACAAATACACACAGACAGAAAATCCGCAAATGTTCCTGAAGACGTACTTCAGCAATATTTGTAACTGTTGGGCGTGAGTTCGTGCTAATTTGTGACACTTACTGTAGGCGTTTTGCTACAAAGCGGCGACCCTTTTCTTGTTAAAGACCTGCCACGTTTGGCCTTCTGTGTTTGTTGTTGTAAACAGATTGCGACGTTTATGTGGCAAATATGATTAATGTGGGACGGAAAATTTTGTCTTTAGGGTATTAAAGCACCTTCCGATTTTTTCTATAATGATAACAAATTTAAAGAGGTTAATTAAACATTAACTTTAATGGGAGTAGCGGCAGGCATAAAATTGTCATACTATATTATTGCTTAAATTGATTATACTGCGCTTCCTTATACCATACTTTATAATTGTCTATCAGTAATTGGTCAGAATACTATCTATAAGCATTTCAATCCGTGGTTTACTTTATAATAATAAGTTTTGCTTTAAATTTTTGGGAGATGTGAACCAAACAAGAAGAATATAACACCGCTAGTAAATAAAGCCATCCATAATTGTTGATTTTGGAAATAATATTCGTTTGATATAATATAGTATAATAATATCGTTATTAAATGCGCTGCCGCCATCACTTCAAATAAATTCAAATTGATTTTCAGTCTTTATTGATTGTCACAAAATCACAGATACTTCTACACCTTACCCAGTAATAGAAAGAAATGCAACTGACAGACACATTAAAACCTTTCCCATAGTCTTAACTGACTAAATAATTGAAATGGTGCTTAATGGTACTTCAGTCCATTAAGGCAACTATCATAAATAACTTAACGTCATAATACATCAAGCATCAAGCGTCTAACGTTTAAAGCTGAACACTTTGTTTTATATGGAAATGTGCACATCAGAAGCACAAATCTGGGTGATTTTTTTGATGAGTGAAAGTTAAAAAGAGTTCTAGTAAATAAAGAGGAGAATCGGTGTTGGTCATTTCACATAAAAAGAATGGCCTCAATTAATGAAATTGATTGAAATTCAAACAAACTCAGAGATATTAAATTATATTTTATATAATATTTATTTATTAATTGGATAGTAGCTAATTACATATTCATGTGAACTCAGAAACTTATGTTTAGTATCAAAATTCAATATTCATAGCAAAAATTTCTATATTTAGTATTTTGCTAAAATACCAGTGTAACAAAAATTTAACTCATTTCAAATATGCCGTATTGTTTCCACATAATTCGTTCTAGGATACCGTATTCTTATGCCTGTTTGTGTATGTGAAATACACGCATGTACACATTGCAGAGCAACAATATTCTTCCCTTATAACATTTCAATTGCAAATTGTAATAAAACTGAAAACTTCGTTCATATAAATATTCTCACCGAACCTCATGTACAAACATGTGCGACAATATTAAAATTCCCACATAGAAGTTCAATTAATTTCATTTTGCAAATATTCCTCAGATCAACACTTGCCCGAGCACAGCTAATAATGACACTTGAAAATTCTCCTTACAAATTTCGTTTCACAAGCTTTGAATAAGCAAAACTTTATTGAAAAATCAATTAGTTATTGTCAATTCAATAAAATCATGGTCGTGCTTGCAAGTATATTGAATGGACGACAAGACAGTTCAGATGCTGTCCGGAATATTTATTAGAAAAGTTCTCAAGTGAAAAACGTGACATAGAAAATAAAGAAGCAGAGTAAACACAGTCACCCCATACCTGCAAATTGAAAATATTGTGAAACATTTACCTCAGATTGTTGAATAGATGATGAGAGATGAGATAAGGTTCATTGAAAATTGTGCAAGAAAACAAATGTGTTAATTAATTTCCCCGACATGAATTTGCTGAAAGTTTCTCATCAATCAAAGTGAAATGAGTATAAAGTGAATAAAGAATTAACAGGTAATTTTAAACTGTATGAATATAGGACCAGATCTCTTGAAATATTCGCAAGGAATGTACGGAACACCAGAACTAGATTGAAGGTTTTGGATATGTACAAATGATGGAAATGACAGATTATTTATAGAATCTAGTCTACAATATATCGATTTTTAATACTTACTAATAATTCTTCTAATGAAACAATTTTCAGATTTATTTCATAACAGTCCATATTTTAATTAAAATTTAAATACTGAATGAGTTTAATTAAAAATATACCTTAAAAACTGTTGTGTCTATTCATTGTATTTAAGATTGGCATCTGTGGACTGAATAAAATAATTATTCACAATTAAAAGATACGAAAATATATCTATAAACTTCATTATCATAGACAGCAGCATGTTGCAGACACTTCCATATACATATGTATCTAAGAAGCTTAAAAATGTTGATAAACTTATTTTTTAAATTGTTCCACAAATTACTACGTCTGCTTTGAGGGTGGGTTTTGCACTGAGATTTAGGGAAATTTTTGTGAAGTTAACTGCAAAGTAGAGTCCACACATCTGCAAAGAGTTATGGAAGGCATTGGCTGATACACCGAGAGGTACGATTTGGTATATAGGAGCAGCGGTTCGTAGTAGTCAGCGTTATTCCAATGCATAAGTTTCGGCACGGAAATATTTACGAAAAATTCAATGCAGACGGTCCTGTAAACAACGAGATTTTTTAGAAACATTTTAATGAATGAGGTGAAATTTGTGCACTTGCTTAGTAGGTTCAATATTAAAAAGCAAATATAGTTTCCGGAGAGAAATAAGCGAGCAACTTAGAAAAATAAGCCACTGAGATATTTGCTTAAATTAATTGTAAAATTATACATTGATCGCCAATTGGGGCATAATTTGTGTCATTTTGTACTAAGAGATTAAAAAACAGTATGAATATAAATACTTGGCAGTTACGGAGGAGAACACAAGTATAGATTTGGGGTGACGAGTCAGTAAAATATACATAATACCTACGGATTATATCAAGTTGCACATATTAGCGTAGGTCGTAATATTAAAAAGTATAGATTTAACATATATATAAAATTTTAAATAATTAATTTTTATCCACATTAAAATTAATAAAATTGACTAAATTCTAAAATGTGTTTATATTATTGGGATTAAGATAAGATGTGTTTATATTATTGGGAGTTTAAAGAAGAAAAAAAACATCCTGAATGTGAAATTACGTGCCATGCTTAATTCAACCCGACTATTCACTCAAAATAAAATCCTACAAATCATACTAATAAATAAAATTGCATATTTTTATTTAAGCACATTTAAAAGGAGGACCATGAATGGCATAAACGTGGAAAGAAATTTCCCCGGCGAACAAGCTGAGTTTTCCTAAACGCTTAAGACAGAATAACAAGTCATAAAGAAAACATAAGCATACTTTTTAATTATAATTTCCTCCATTCCTGTACAGAAAGCAACGGCGTGAATTCATCCGCATGCACCTTGTATAATATGAAAAGGGAGAGGAAATGAAAAAAGGTTTTCGCGGTTTCAAGTATGCTAAAAATATAAAAAAGGATAACCTGGTTGTCTGGCCTAATAAACAATTAAGGTGAATTGTTATTGCCTTGTAAAAAACCTGAGAAACGCAAAACAAAACAGAGAGCAAAGTATTTTATTTCCATTACTAATTCCAATAATTCTTGTACTTTCTCCATTATAAGAACCTCAAAAACTTTAATAGCAGAGAGAATTTCACATTTATAACACAGCATCCAACGACGAATCTTAAGTCAGCAAAGCCACCAACGCCATTACCAATGGTCTGCCGCAGTAATAGCGCCAAATGTTTGGGAGTGCGTACGAGAAACGAACGCCCCCTGTGAGGATTTAAAATGCTGTCTAGTTTAAAGGGCAGTACTAGTTCCTTTCTTCTTCCGTCTTCCATGTCCCTTCTGCTTTTTACGATTGCATGTTATCCGAAGCATTTATAAATAGAATGTAAATGAGGAATTCTTTGCAGCAAATTTTCTCACTGTACAAGTGCGAAAACATGCTGGCCAACAACACGCTGCTGGTCCTTGTGTGTGCACAACGCTGACGCTGGTGGGTGTCGGAATCTATTAGCGTCGGATTTATGCTAAAATGAACTTATGCCAACAGTTACAGAGCTACGAGTACGAGTACCAACCAGTACGAGTGCTATTGTCAAGCAACTGATGCCACTTTTGTGCTTTTGTGCGTAAGCCATGCCCATGCCAGTGTTGGTTGGGGCTATGTTCTTTTTGCAGCTGTCACTTTTGTCTTGTGCCGTGTTGTTGTTTGTTTACACAGTTTTTTTTTTGGGCAGACTGCCCATAACACCAGGCATTCTTCATGTTCTTGTCTCATCTCTGGTTGAATTTACTTTTGTGTACTTTATGCTTTGCTTACTGCAAACATTTCTAGCCCGTTGTTGTTTTGGCTATCAAGTTCTATTTAACTTATTATCATTCCACAGCTGCCCAGCCTTTTATCCTTCATTGCCATATATACAAGTACGAGTACAGCACGCTTTGCCACAACAACAAATTCACCGCAAATCCTGCCAAAGTTTGCGTAAATTTGTATGGGTCGAGTAGTAGCAAACAAGAAAAGGGACCGGCAAAAGGACAAAAAACAAAAATCACGTAACTTGTGCCAATTCGCATCGAGGGGAGGAGTGTTTGGTTGCCTTTTGTTGCTGTGGTTGTTCGTTACTCTGCTTATTGTGAATTGTTCTGCTTTTCTTATGAAGTTGTCTATTTTTGTAGCCATTTTGTTTTCGTTTTCTTTGATTTATGAACACGTCAGCAGCTCGGCTGCTTTGAAGTTGTGGTAGGACGTTTGGAAATTGTGGCAATTTTGTGGCAAGGTCAACATAAACTTTTGTATGACAATTGGTATGAATGAAGAATAATTAATTTCCAACAAACACACACAATGGCAGAGTGCAAGGCAGATGTCACTGAAGTCATGGTCGAAGTAGGCAATTACAAGGAGTCGTCAGTAAAGTATAAGTATTATTTTGGCATGATAAATGGAAGGTGAGCAAGTAAATGTACCGGATAATATCCCTTTTTCTTGCTTCAGTAATGGACTTTTAATGCGTGATGGTGATTAAGATTAATATGTATTGAGATTAATAGCATACAATCGAATCAAATCCATTGTAATTTCGGAAGAGAGATTAATTGACACATTGCGCCACGGATTATCTGTCAGCAATATTGGAACAAACAATTGAATTATTAAAATAAAAAAATGTATTACTGATTGTGATTATACTGTACTTTTAAATGCAGTAGCACACATTCCTACTAAGCATCTTCCACCACTCTTCAAGGTGATATTGTGAAACCTAGTTAGATATTGTAATGAATTTATTTTGTAATAAATTGGCGCATTGAAGATCCTTAAGAATAAAATTTACAGAACTTGAAACAAAGCTGGATTGTGTTGGTGTCGAAACCCACCATCAAATCTCGGTCTGAATCAAGCCGTTACTATAAAAAATCAAAAGAATATTTTTCTGAGATACTTCATTATGCTGAGTCACCCGATTTTATTTCTCCCTTCACCAAAAATTCTTAGGAACTTATTCCTGAAAATTGTGAATCGTGACACTTAAGTAGACTGCATTAAATTGTATCTAACTGTTGAAGCTCATGTATTCCAAAGATGAAAATTTAAAACCGATTTCAGTATAAAATATAAATAAAATAAAGTTTATTAAAAAAACATTTTTTTCCTAAAGCAAATCCTCACACACGCAAGTATGTGACTGCATAACGAATTTGCAATTTCACACACAATTACTTGCGCATAAATCAACCTGTCAGGTGCTTCCGCCGCATATGCAACAATTTTTTTCCTGCCTACGTCAATTCTCCCTTCTGAAAGGGTGGTCTTCTTTAGTAAGCATTGAAATTTCCATACCTTCCGCTTTTGATTGGCTGTTTCCCCGCAGAGTTGTTGGTAGATTTCAATGGCACCTGTTTAGCATAAATTTCTTTTGATACAATAAGCTTTGCAATAGCGGAAATAATTTGACATAATCAAGGCTTGCCATGTTCCGCCGCATTGTTTTGCGAAATTGATATTTATAGAATACTTTTTTGTATTTTTCTTAAAATAGACATGTTAAACGGCTGTCAGAATAGTAACAAAATAATCTGGAGCCATCAAAAAACCGCATGCCATTCATATGGAAAACAGACAGCATATTCTTATTGCCTGCTATAATGCTCTAGAAAAATTAATGAAGTGGTGAGTGAATACTGTAGGTTCAATGGCCTAGCTGGGTCGATTGTGATCTCCATTAAAATCGATCAATCATTTTTCTCTCTGGTCAGCAAAGAAGAGAAGCAGATATAGGATAATAAGCAATGTGCCTATTTTTTTATACGATCACACATTCCAAAGCCTAAAAAGGAAGTTACCTGTACCTAACTTTGCTCAAGAGCAGCCCTGAGCAACTCCGTTATCTCCAGCCCTCAGCAGCACAAAATATAAATATAATCAGATAAATTTTTCAGCTAATTAAGGTAACATTTTTTTATAATTGCCTCATGTAACAGATGGTGTTCAGATATTTAAGTTTCTGCCACTCATTATGCTCAGTAAACGTGGCAGTAATTTAGCCTCCCTTTTAATACTAATGCAGAGTCAAGAGTCCAGAATTTATAAACCGCACAAATTCTAATGAATAAAATAAATTATGCACGAGTACTCATTTCAACTGAACGAAAATCGTAAAATTTCTTAAGCAACTTGTTACCAATGTGGCCTGTATTGAAATTATTTAACCACCACAGCTCGGTTCAACCACAAGCACAGTCGTCGTTGCTTCAATGCAAGTAAATTTCTCTGTACGTATGTGTGTATATGTAGGTGTATCCCTGATATTCGCAATTGAGTGTTGATTGTTGACAGTCGGGTATCCTGTCACCACTAATACTAATCGCAAACCAAAGCCGGGCACTGATTTTATCAGTGGTGCCGAAGTTGCTGCCCTACTTCCTGTCCTCAAGAGTGCATAATATTACCTAATCATATGTGACTCCATTGAATGGCCCTGGTTGAGGTTTCTCAACACTTATTCTGTCCGTTTGTAGAGATTGTTGATTTAGATCTGTCAATTCATGTGGCATATACATGACAATTGTTGGCATTTATTTTGCTGATGCAGGCGATAATGCCGCAGGTATCTGCCCAAAAATGCTACGAAATTGCTTGACTAGTATTACATTGATAAGAAGTACGTAATGCGCTGCCTGTATATGTGTGCTGTTATTTGGAAATATATTGCATATAGCAAACCCAGTTTCGTGCCTATCAAGACAACAGTTAAACGAGCAGATAGTAGTTTTACTGCCGCCCTTTAACCTTTAATCTTTGGTAGGCAGATTGAATTAACCCAAATATTTTTAAACCCAATTTCATAGGGTTTTAAAAGCAATTACATTAATTCAACTTTGAAAAGGTTACACTTAAAAAAACGGACCTAAAAGAAACAAACCGGATGCATTGTCATTTTGCATAGCTCCACTTGCAACTAGATTGATGATAATGGCAGTTGAAGCACTGCTGGTGACGCTGTGTTGGTGTGTCCAATTTTTGCAAAAGGTTCGTTCATCCCATTGAAGAAGCAAAAGTGAAATATCTGCTACACTTTATAAATAGTGGAAGGTGCATTGATTTCGTACAATGAATTTGCAAATGACCTTATGACCTTATGAGCTTGACTTGCCTGCGTTCGTAGCCGAAACGTAATTTAAAGATATGAATGAAAATTTCCCCGCCACGAAATCATGGGCAAAAATTACACAAGTCCCAAGTATAAATGCCTGCTAACATATAAATTCGTATATCTGTGATTTAGAAATAAGCCAGTATAGGTTAGACTGGCTGGCAGTCAGACAGGCATTTGTAAAATTCAGCTGGCAATTTATCTTCGTCATTGTAAACGTATTGATTTTACAGTGTTACCAATTCATGTACTCGTATATATAAATGAGCGCGTGTATATATATATATATATATATATATATATATATATATATATATATATATATATATATATATATATATATATATATATATATATGTAAAGGATTATGTGGCTGTAATGCCGATAACAACCAAATAATCTATAAAGTGATGTCTACACTGAAGCATGAAATAATATTTCCTCTGGGACAATTACGTAAGCCCGCAATCCAGTGATTTATGTGCATACGTATTTGTGATAGGAGTATATGTCTGTAAATTAATAGTTTGCAGTATCTACTCTGCTTGAAAATATTTTAATTTTTTTCGAGAGTTAAGGTCAAAGTTGAAAATTGTGTTTTGTTGAGCAGCCTACAAAACGTGTTGCAACTTCTCATATCATACTACTCGATAGAAGATAGAAATATGGTCATATTCCAACTAGATTGATGATAATGCCTAGTAGCATATAAGTTGACGATGTGTTAGTTTATCCAGTTTTTGCAAAAGGTTAGGGTATAATAAGGCGGTGCTTTCCACTTTATATTATATAATCCTTGCTATATATAAATATTTCAATCCTTTATTCTAAACAAACGCTAATCATCTTATGCATTCCTTAACCTTAATTTTATAGTTTTAAAGCAGGATTTAAATGTTTTTGTCGATGATATGGTTACGAATGGTTTTTTTTTATTGAAAACTCGATTCAATTTTGCTTCAATAAACACCAGCGAGGCGACTTAAAGTCTTGTTCATTCTTCGTTTTTGTCTTTGCCCATCATAGCCCATCCTCTCACGCCTTTTGTTTACTTCAGCTCTTTCCTTCTTTTCAGCCATTGCAGTTGGTCACACTTTCCACTGTGCAGGGGCTTAAAGCAGCGAATGTATATATATGTAGACCAACTGCAATGGCTGAAAAGAAGGAAGGAGTTGAAGTAAACAAAAAGCGTTGAAAGTCACATACTAAGTCAAAGTTAAAAAACAGATAGCAAGGAAAACGAATGAAAATATGTGAAAACGAAAAATATGTCATTATGACAAATCGTTTTGAAGGTGAACGCAAACTTAAAACCGCAAAAGTCGTAAATCGCAGCGTGCATACGGAGATACAGCACGCAATGTCGAAAATACTCGTATGTACATATGTAGATATAGTATAATCAAAGCTCGAGTTGGATTGCAAAGTGGCGCCTCAACTTATGCGCCATACAAGCCAAGCACAGGTATTCCGCTTGCGAAGCCAAATTGTGGGCCAAACTTCAGCCGTCATTGTCGGAAGCTGAAAAAAGCCAACCAACCGAACACTGAAACGTGCAGCGGGAACAGCAGAACGCAGTCTTATCAATTTCGATGAAAAACTTTTCCGCCATCATCGCCACTGCATGCTGTGGCAAATACATAAGTGGTATGCAGCTGCGATATACGAGTGCACCATGCTTGTTTGCCTCCTGTAGTCATGCTCTGCACCAACTGCGGAATCTGCGGAAAATGCAAATAAATGCAAGAAAAATTTATCACTACCGGAGCATGGATGCCGTACACCAGCACGCTCACCCAAGGTAATCGCCGTTAAGAGCCGCCGCCACCGTCGCCACCAGACGGACGTAATCAGAAGCTGAGTGCAGATGTTGCGGCTCTTTAAGTGCGTATGATGGTGGACAGACTGGTCGGCCTTCGAGGTCTGTGGTGATGGTGGCATTAGAACAGTTGGCCTGAGTTTCATTGGTGATGTTCCAAGTAAAAATGGTATTTTTAGTATAATTTCTAGTCACCTACCAATTTGCATTACGAAGAGTGATTAATTACAGGTTAATATATAAGTTAAAATTTCTGCTTCCTTATTGAGGAGAATTTAAAAGGAGTTTGTGTAAATTAGTCTAAAGTAACGTTGATTTTCGATAGTTGGAAAGAGACTTCGTATTCAAAGTTAAGTCCTCTTTGACAACATATTCCTATAATTATGTCATTTTAATTCAGTTTGAACTTTCTCGCAGGCACCCTAAACATGAAATTTCTTTCAAAAGAAATTCAAATTCTATGCTCTACTTCTGCAATTTACTCGGATATTCGTAGTAATTTTAACAATTTTGTTATGGAATGCAGAGTTGCTCAAGTATTCTGAGAGGGCAAGGAAAAGTGTTTCATTTTAAAACTTTGCTGCAATAAAAAGAGTAAAGTTACAAAAATCCGTCTAAATGAGAGGAAGAAAAATTCGGAGTACAATTTAATTAAAGATAATTGCTGAAAACATTCACGCTTTCATCATAGAACAAAACGGAAAATTCCTTCCTACCATCTTCACAAGCCAAAGTTGAACTTTGTTAGATTTTAATTAGCCATTTATTTTTCTACCCAACCAAGATTTTTTTGTTGATTTATTTACCAGAAAGCTTTTCTTAAATAACCAAAAATTAAAAAACAACAACTTAAAAGAGAAGATGCCAAGGAAAAAATGTTCGGACACTTGGAAAATGGCAAAACAGAAATGAATTGTCGTATGTCCTTGTACAGCGACCCGACTATGCCAACTTTATGGCAAATCGGTGCCAAGAATATTTCTACATGCGAATTATTTTCCGCTGTTAATTTAACTACTTTAATGCCTGCTTAGTTTAAGAATTTATGATTCGCGACATACGAAGAAATTTATAAAAAAAAATAAAAGAAAAACATAACACATAATTAACGTCGTTGAGATGATTTACTCATGCACCCAGTTGCTGCTAGATCGAGGTGATGAAATTTGAAGAAGCGCCTTACAGAAAATGATAACGTTGATTAAGAGAAATACTCGTATAGTAACGCGATATTCTTAGTATATATCCGGAGAGCAGCCCTTACTCCCTTTCATATGGTTTTTTAAAGAGGTATGTTATTGGTTCTCTTTTGATCTAGCAACATCTGCTGGAATGCCCATTACCATTGCTGATCGATGGCCAAAATAATTGCTTTTGCAGGTATCCTCTCACTAAGGTGACCGAATTTATTTTCATTTTCTTTTAATGTTCAACACAGCGTGTGCCAGTTCAATTTGTACAATTATTTGTATGCAAATTTTCAGTATTCATGATCACACACAAACGTCGAGTGACATTTAAATTCTATTAGCCTACAACTGAAGTAATTAAATTTTCATACTTCTATTATGTAAATAAATGAGCAAAAATTCCATTTTCCAATTAACCCATTGGCAACGGATTTGAACACATATTTCATGTATTATGACGAGTACAAGTATTGAATTGAGTGGAATTGAGCATGTGTGCGTAGATTTTTATGCTCATATTAAATATCAGCCACGTAATTCTTAAAAATTGTCCTTTTGAACTTGGTTAGTAATCAAATGCTTTTATGCACTTTAATGTATTTCCCCCCAACAAACGATGGCATCTAATATTTTACAATCATTTCAAATACGAGGGTGTTCCCTAAAATAAATTTGCTTTTTCATAGTAATGTTCAATTAGTCAGAAGACTATCAGGGAGAATAGAGAAATTTTACAAATACATTATATCACAGAATATAAAAAAATTCTGTTTAACCTTATATCGTAAATGAAGTTAAGCAACTGTGTCCAAAAACGCCAACTAATTTACACTAAGTAGAAGATTAACTTTATTGCTGCTCCAAAATCTACATACCCTCATTTTGCAATATATGCTTTGAAACTAACTTGCATACAAATTCAAGTATGAGGGCATTAAAAGTTTATTTGCGGGTTTTATGGCAATTAAATGCAACACACTGTACATTATATATTATCCTTTTGCTCTCTTTATATATCAGACTTTTACTTAATTTTATGCTGTTAATGTTTGTACCGTTGTGGAAATTTATATGGGTAACTCTGGCAATTCCTTTATAAACTAGGTTGTGAAATACCAAAACTCAGTTCAGCTTCTGAAGCTTAGATTAACTCCCTGGCCATATGGTAACCGAAGTATATACACAGCGAATTCAAAGCTAAATGGCTGTTTATTTTTGGAAAAAAACCAAACTAACATGGTACCCGCAGAATGTGAGATTTCTGTTGAATAAAACCTCATGCTTTATCTATGTAGTCAAGCTTCAAAACCATATCCTGTTAAAGATTTAAGAATAATATAGCATTATAGTTATACATCGCTTCATGCTTCAGTTCCTTTCCATCTAATGCTACTTTAATATTCTTTTTCTAGAATTAAATTATTGTATATGAAAATAAATATAAATGAAAATTAGAATTATAACACGAGAAATTGTGGCATTTCAGTTTTGAATATCAAGCACTTTGTTAATGCTCCTCATGAGAAGCCAGCAAAAACTTTCAATAGACAAAATTTTCGACTGCTCGATTTTAACACCACTGCTCGGTGCATTCGTCAACAATGCAAATGCTCCGTCATGTTATAAAAATGTGCATAATTGCTTTTTGCAAGGAATTCAACAGTAAAAGCAGCTTAATTTGAATGAAAATTCGTTTCGCACCAAATATTACGCGAAACACGCCTGTGGCTAGAATGCTGCAAAGTAAGAGAGAAGAAAGATAAATAAAACTTTGCAAACACGAAAGAAAATTGAATTTCTTTGATAAGTACTCGCAAATGCTTTTTCGCCGCAACGAAGCAATTATATGAGCAAAAGTGAAAAAGTATCTGCAGCTCCCTATTTGTGAACTTCAGCAGCCATAAAGTGAGAAATTCTTCAAGTGTATAGAATTCATTTCACGTTTATGTTGTTACTGAATTAAATTTTCCAGTGGAAACTACTAAGCTGCCAGTTTTCGGAGCTTCCATTTAAAATACATGACAAATTATGTTTTTTTCCAATATTATTTCAGCTTTTAAATATTAATTTTCCATGATTTGATTATCATTGCTTTATTTTTCACTTCCACATTTTGTATCTCTCTATTCTATAAATTCCATGTGGAGCCTGTCAATAAGTTATTCATTAACATAAGGTTATGATTATAAAAATCCTAAGTACAAAATATACATTAACCAAATATTTAACTACAGAAGGCTCTAAATCTATCAGCAAAGAGTGAGAGTTTAAAATGGAACTGATTTATTCAACAATTATAAAATTTTACTTTTGATTTGAAGCTAAATATATCCGAATTTTTATGCTCGCTGCGAAACTGTGAAAACTATTAATTAAACTAAAAGGTTCGTTTTCCACGTTTCTTTCAAAGGTCAGCGTAGCTAAAATTATAGAAAAGGCAGATAATTCATAAAAAATATAATAGATTGATAACTCTACTAGCGTCTTAATTGCATTATTTTGGGAATAAGCTAATACACATTGATATGATGAAGAAGTAACTGTCTTCATTTATCAATCTGCTATGATACTGTAAGAACTTAAACCAAGAACAATCGGTTAATTTGCGATTCTCGTAAATTGTATTTTAAAATATCTGAGTTCATTTAAAGTCAATTTTCTTTGGCGGATGCACTGTATGGGAAAACTTTCTTTAGCAGCAATAATTTTTAAACTGATGGAGAAACTACCTCAAGGAATTTCAACTTCAAACTCTTCTTCTCTATCTTGCACATAAGTTTGACAGAAGCATATAATATTCGATTGAATATCAGCAACTCACACCAAGATAATTGTAATGTTCCAAACTTAGATCCTTATAATTGCATATCAATTCATCCTGTGAAACGATCCTTTTAGTATATAAGGTAGGAATCACGTACTCTAGGTAGGAATCACTAACTATAAAAAAGTCATTTGGGTGCATTTCTGCAAGATGGAGTACAATCGTTTCATACATAAGTAAAACACCACTACTTTAAACGTTAGTCCGAAAATTACGTAGACACGTAGTACGTAGCATATAAAACAGAAGCAAATATAAAACACTAAAAGTTT
Organism: Clusia tigrina; assembly: GCA_920105625.2. Classification (NCBI taxonomy): domain Eukaryota; kingdom Metazoa; phylum Arthropoda; class Insecta; order Diptera; family Clusiidae; genus Clusia; species Clusia tigrina. The sequence continues at coordinate 14,172,919 of OV050033.1, read as the reverse complement.
AAAGGGGCCAACACCAGTAGCCACGGATATCATAGATAGCTTTTTTTATGATGTTATGTTTACATGACTGAAAGCGTTTTGCGTTTTCTTTTCATTTTCCATGCCTGTCTTGAGCAGGAAGTGCTTCAGTTGGCTATTTTCTTGCTAAGATAAGTATTAACATCGTAAAGCATAACTTTGATTTGGCAAATGTTAGAACAATATCGTAGTGAATCGTAAACGGAAACCCATTAAAAGTGGCCGAGCATTAAGAAATGCGCTGCCATAAAAATGTCCGTTTCTGTGTGGCATTTATTTGGGAAATAAAACAGAAAATGGTGCAATTTAAAGGCAATAAAACGTCCGAAAAGCAATTTTAATGCAGGCTGGCTTTATCCAAATTTGAATTAGTGCAATCCAAATAGTCGTAATGTATGCACCTGCAAGCGGAAAATCACCAAATCATGGTTGAAATATAAGTAGGAGCAGCTGTGATTGATGTGCGGTTGGCAATTTGACCGTAGTAAACCGGAGCGGATCGACTGTGGTCTTTCCTGTTGTAATTTATGCATTGGTTGATTTTGATTTGCATTTAGTCACGGAATTGACTGGCAGCACATAACTTAAATTATAGCCAAACGAAAGAATTGTAAAATTTAAGCAAATCCTACATTAACTAAAATAAAATTCAGAAAATTCAGACCACTTACTTTCTTTATAGATTCAGGAGCTCTCCATGGATCAAGGCGTCCCGTCTTAATACAAGCGATCAGTCTGCCCTATTCTAATCTCTCACCTATTGGTATACAATAATAATCCTGAGGGTGGTTTACAAATTTCAGTGACTGTCATATACACAATTTTAATTAAACAACAGTTTTAACTTGCTGAATTCTCTTTCAGCCCAAAAAATGTTAAATCCAATTTTTGACAATTTAATTACTCGCTCCGGTGAAAACATATTTTCAAATATATCCATAAATGTTTCTGGTAATCTCCTAGCATACCAGCTGCTTCACTCTTCTGCTGTTGTCGAAGTGTTGATGCTGGTGCTAATCCTCACAGTTGTAGCAGTGTCACAGATTTGCATACTAAAGCCTAAAAATTTATTTTATGGCTCGAACCCTGCACAAATGCTCTCAGTGTATGGCCAATAGGACCATGTGCAGTCGATACTTGCACTCAGCGCATACACACATGAAAACAAGAGAAGCAAACTGTGATAAACTAACAAAGAGATGCATGGGGCAGCCAAAAAAATCAAATCGGTTGGAACACTGCAATTAAACACACATGCTAAAGACAGTCATTTTGATACAATTCGAAGTTGTTAAACCTGCAGGCATTAGACAATTGACGGAATATTTCGCTGAATTTATGAACTATTTAACAATTTTAAATGCTGTTCCAATGGCCAAGAGCTTTCTCCATCTCTGACTGACGATCGGATCCGAATTAGATAAATTTATTTACTCATTTTACTTGATATTTCTGTAGTTCATGAACTTGATATTTTTGCAGTTCTGTAGTTCATGCACTAGAGAAGTATCAAGTAAAATGAGAAAAGAAATTTAACTAATTCCAATAATACATAATTAGTTCTCGTTGTTTGATATAGTTACATATGAAAAGGAATATTTTTCACCGATTTTTTGGAAATATATGAGCATCCTACAAGTATATCAATATTTCTTAGTTTGTGTGGCTTGATTGCAACAACCTGTGCACTTATGCGTGGTCCTAACTGAATATTCTTAAGACCTCAATTATTAATCAATTTTATTATACGGAATGTATCACAGGTCCCAACATTCCACTTAAACCGTTCATTTAAACAGTATTAGGAATGAGTTTAGTGGCGTTCTATTAGCGATATTTTTTGAAAACAGATTTCAATGCAGCGTGATGCAAATAGCAGGGTATAGAATTGCATTAAATATAATGTGTACGCAATGAACTTTTATTGAAATATAAAATTTTATTTACAAACTAATAACTGCGCTTTTATTTGTATTTACACACAGCAGACATTTTATTACCGTCGTATAAAGTAGCAGCAGTTTAAATTTTAAATAGATTTGCAACAGAAGAGTCAGTGAAAATGTTGGAAATTAAATGTCAAAAAAAGCAGCAAAACCAGTCAAAGCAGACGCAATCAGAGTTGAAATATCAATAAAATTTCCGAATATTTGCTACTTTGTTGTGAATTGTTTTGCGTAGGTACGTACCTCTTGCACCAATTTCCCAGCAAAATAAAAACTAATTTCCTTACACATGAATATATAATCTTTCCTTCCCATCTCCATCACCATCCGCATCAGCAGATTTTGTTTTTGTTTACTATATGCAAATGAAAACAGAGGACGAGTTGCATGGAGCTGAATCGAAATGAAAGAATATGGGACACTTTAGTTTCCCAGTAATGAAAATGAAATTTGACAGCAAGTCTGAGCACTCTGCCATATGAGTTGCAGCAGTGCAATAACCAGAGAAATGTGGTGCAGCACACACGCGTACGAGTTATAACATAGAAAAAGCTCTTCACTCCGTTCCTTCGTAGGTGCTTCATGGGCTCCATAGCCTCTGTCAGCACAGCAGAATTGAGGCGAGCTCATACGCAATGCATTGGTTGCAATTGTTGCCGTGTTGCATACAAAAGCTGCAAGCAACGCATATAGAAAAAATAACAAATTTTATTATTTCGTTTGTTGCCACTTCTTGTGCAGCCCTGCCCTTGGCTGCAGCATAAATTTTCATCATAATGAAAATTCGTTATTACGTGCACTTGACTTCAATGTGGAGCACGCCGACTGCTCACTTTGCGTCACAAGAAAACACTGAAGCATCGCACGAACGAACGCATTGCAAAATATTGCTTGACACTGCAGAATTTTTTGCCACTTGTGGCTATGGTATGAGTATTCCGTACCCGTTTCATGCGTGGTTGATGTGCAAACGGAGACAATAATTTTTGTTCGTATTGCGAAATAGTTGAAGTAGCACTTTCAGCAGGCAGCAGGCAGCATGCACGCAATTGAAGGACTGAAGTTCCAAGTAAACACATTCAACAATAGGGAAGTAAAATAGAAGTCAAGTACCACGGCTATGAAAAACTTTACCATTCCCAGCTGTTACGCATCTTGCTGTTTGCCTGGCGGATTATTAATTTCAATTTGTATGACGTTTCTTCAGGTAAGCACCTTACACAACAGCTTCTTTGCTGGTAGCGGAACTACTTGTACTTTCCGAAGATGTTTGATCTCTCTTCGCACCTCAACTGGAATCAAGCAACTTATTGTATTTTAAGCAAATAATATTTAATTATTATTGAATTAAATTAAGGTGATTGCATTTCATTTATTTTTGTTTAAGAATTTATTTATTTATTTTAAGGCTGCAGAAACAATTGCATTGATATTCGAAAGTTAATAAGTTGGCAACTGTATATACTGTAGGCACAGTCAAGCTCAACATACAATTCGCATCACTATAGATACCCCAGTTGGAACTGGGCTCAAGGCAGCAGCATGCTCAGAAACATATGAAAATAATATACCCTAATGGTATGGAAATAGCCATTACGGAGTAATGAGCCACCAACTACGATTCATTAAATAAAAATATTTTGTCTAGAACTTGACAATGTATGATTGTAGATTAATTTCATATATTTATGTTCTATTTAATAAAACTTAAGTATTGCGAAGTATAGTTTGTTGATCCAATAATGTGGCACACAATAATATCTTCCCAAGTAAGAAAATAATCAAATATCCAAAGACATATACAATTTCTTTGTTTTTCATAAGCAAGTAACTCGTTTGGCGAATCGAATATGGAATTATCCTGGGACAAAAATCATGTTTTTTAATAATTTCATCCTTTAAAAAAGTGTTGGTTCCTTTTCTAGATCAGATTTATTGAAGATTTTTAAAGAAACTTCCAACACCAAGTTTCTACAGGATATTACCAATTTAGGAAATCTAGGTAAAATGCAGTTGAGGAATTGAAGTGATATTTCTACCCAATGTCTTATAAGCTTCATAAAAAATTCAACAGATTGCTAATCAGTGGAAGTAAGTGACATGAAAAGTAACTAGTGGGTACTTAAGAGTATATAAAAATTGGTGATGTGTTATTGGCGGGTCCACAAGCTACAATAATATAATATAATCTATAGGGTTTTTAATATTGATATGATATTTTCTTTATGTTTTGACCGAATACCAATATTTTATTATTTTTTCGGTTAGGTTGGGTCTGTTTATTACGAGAAACTGCAAGAATTGTCTACTGATTTAGATTTGTTTAACGGGAAATCAATTCTCAATTGAAATCCAACAAATTAAATGGAAAAGCAAAAACTAATTTTGTCAATTTGTCCGAAATTGAGATTCTTTTCTTTTTTCAACTTTTGAAACTAACGAACATTAAAAATATTGCCAGTCAGCACTTGTGTTTTATGATTTTATTTCCAGATAATTCTTAAATTGTATTGAGAAGGTCTGCTTACAAATCTTTGGAAGAGCGAAATATATTTAGTTGTGCACAACAAATTCTCAGCCTAATAATGAATGTATGATTTCCAAGTGGGTTATGGCCACAATATTGATATTCAATTTTGTCCCATTTGATTGGCAAATATTAAGAAAAGGTTCAATAATTGTAATATTATTTGCTCAGGTCAATTTGGTTAAGACGATTTCGTTGCCAAGGTAAGAAACTCTGTGTAGTCCACACACACAAATGCAGCAACCGTATAGCAATATGTGTCGGATTATAGCTGCTGCTATAAAATATTGATTTTGACATTAAAAGTTCGGTTAAATATTGTCATACTGATATGTGCAAATGCACAAAATTATGTAAATATATGATAATAAATAAATAAATTGGACTCCAGAAGATATGAATAAGAGTGGATACAAAACTTCACATGTCTCGCAAATTTTTTTTTTATTTTGTTCGTTCCACAATTCTTTAAAATGAGACTATTTTGTACAGCATTTTATTAAAGGAACTAATTTAAGTAATTTTTCTTATAAAAGAAGAATAGCATTTGAAATTATCCTTTCAAATTATTTTAACACAGAACGAAATAAGTCAAATCATCTCCTAAATTCCAAATCCATTAAAAAATTACAATTGGGTTTCTTTTTTTGGGGAAGAGTTTGAATTAACTGCGAAAAAAGGAAACCAAATAAACACGTTTTAAAAAAGCGGCCCACATGACAAAAGCACTTTTCAGATTGCCTGCCTTCAATTCGCCATTAGTAGAGAAAGCAAGCGGAACAATTGTGCAGTTGAGGCCATAGACACACAGATACCAACACAAACACATGCAAATAAAAAAAATAAAAGAGTATAATTGAAAACAAATTGCCAACAAAAGAAAGAAAAGTCATGGAAATTTGTTGACTTAATCTAGAATAATGGGGAATGCGGGTTAAGTGATGAAACATAAGAGCAACAATGCAGAAATTATTCATTTCTCTTTGCATGGTTATAAAAGACAATGAAGGAAGTATGAAAAAGAAAATATGTTCATGAGCTCTCATTTATTGGAGTGAAGGAATATTTAAAAAAAAAACAATTCAACTCTTCTTTTCAATTGTTTAAATATGGCTTCATAATAATTATTATTTCAATTCAGCACTGTATATCCGCGCAATCGAACTTATAGGCTGCTTCATTGAGAGGCGATCTACATGGAGAGTTCAGTCTCCAATCATAATATTTACAACTGTTTCTTGTGTCATCTTAAAAGTATTAAAAAATATTTTTGCAAATTTGTTGTCCAGATTTTATAATCATATAAAATAGAAACGGAGCATTATTTCTATTTCTTATAATTCCATATTTAGGAATATAAAATAGTTCGCATTTCAGAGTTCGAATTTTTCATGGAATTTTTGATGCACATACTCGTAGCTCTCCGAATTGTGGTTGGGAGCTTAAAAGCCTAAAACTAATAACTCCTTAAGTAATTTGAAGCTAATATCGTGAGAACAATTTATGGCCATTCACCACACAACATATCAGAAAGATTTAAGTCGTTGATCAACAGTTGAGAAGTGTTGATTTCTTCCTGTGGTATTTATTATTGTATCTTTTTCCTTAAGGATCCTTAAGAAAACTTAAGAAAATGTATTCATACTGACTAAATTCAAATAAAAAGCGAAGCCTCAGGCGGAATTACATTTCTGAACAAATTTTCTTTTTTTTATTAAGTTTTCTAGGCATCTTCAATTTTATCCACTATACACGTATAATGAATACATCAGAGACAATTACACCACTTTGTAATGTTCCATGATACTTGTAAAATAATTTTCCCTGCTTGTCTGGTACATAATTTAAATACTCGGAAAGTACACACACGCACGGCAATGCCCCTTACGCGTCTAAATAATTAACATAATTTCACAACAACAAAAACAAGGAAGACAGTAACTAAGTGGCAACTTCAGAGATTAAGATCTCATAACCGTTGCTTATGCTCATTTATTTTTGTTACATAGCAAGGGAATAAACAGTCGCAGCAGCGGCAGAAGCAGCGACAGAGACAGTGGTAGTGGCAGCAGTGACGACAGAGGCAGTGGCAGGAGAAAGGACTCCATAGACTGGATTGTAATTTACACTTGAATGTGCAAAGAAGGATGTATGAACTGCAGACATTTAGAAAATATGTGCTCAACAGTCAGCAGAGTGGAAGCCGTAAGTGTGCTACGTCTGTGTTGCACATGTGTGCGTGTATCCGTTTATATACGAGTATGTGCGAGTATGTATGTACGGCTGTGTGGTTTTTGTGGTTTTTACCATGCTCTATTAACACTGTGCACTTGGCCCCTTGGGCATATGTTGGCGGCAGTAATTAAATCTGAGATTTTGTTGCACTGAAACTTTTACATTCTTTTGTCTTGCTAATGAGGCTTGCCAAGACTGGAAAGGTGCTAAGTGACACGAGTTTACGACGTCAATAAAGATGAAAGATAAATGCGTTAAATAGGCATAGCGCAGAAAGGTTACTAGCAAATTTTTGTAATGCGCTTACTTTTAATTATGTTTTGTATAACAGATTTCAAAGAAAGAGTGAAACGAGTTGCGTATATTCGTAGTCATGCAGCTCACAAAAGTGGTAGCCAACTTGGTGCGTTTCAACCTGCATCAAATGAAAATTTATCTGTGGCTATGAAAAAAGCGTTGCTATTCGTTTTTAATGGCTCGAGCTGTTGCACATTATTACAGTTTTTATGTTTGCTGCCCGCTGTCTGACTAACTTTACTATGTACAATAGCCACGTTTGTACATTGGATGCTTCAACAAAAAAATCCAACTGTACTGGTAATAAAAAAAATCGTTATTTTTTGGTCATGCAACATTTCAATTGAAACACTTATTGCAACAGAGTTTATATAAGCGCACGCAAAATATTTGCCGTCCTACCAAATGGGTAGAGAAATCATAAACAAAATACAGAATAAAAACTGTGGAAAAATTTTAATAAATGCATTACTCTATCCCTACTATTTCAGGATTCAGTATACGTTCACATGAAAAATACTGCTCAGCATTTGCAGCATTCACACCACTGGCATCACACACACCCCTTGTTGCTATGAATTCCATTAAGCAGGAATATATTGTTGCAGAGAATAATTCGACTAATTCTGACTGTATTGAGGCCATCATATAACAATTCGAAGGATGTGAATCAATTAGATATGCATGAGCAAAATGTTAAAAGGGATTAAATGTATGGAGGAAGCCATTAGGCCAAGTTATTTGATGGTTGCAATTTAAGAATTATTATAAGCATTAACTGGAAATGTGGAGGGCCAATTTATTGCAGCTGCTGGTCAAATAACAACAATGAAGTCAAATGAGAGTCCGAAACCTATTTCTTTTCACTAGTTTAGCACTGTACAATAGCGATAAGAACTATTCGAGTATTTTCGGATATCTCTCGCCTCTGATAAACAGATTCAATATGTTGGAGTTATAACTGCATTCCTTAAAAATTTTCTATAAACCGAGTTGATATTAATAGTTTTAAGTTCCTATGGAAAAAATCGCAGGATTATATTGAAAGTTACTGCAGATGGTAACAAGTATATTCCTATTGCTTCTATCAATACCTTAAACCAACGAAAACAGAGCATTACAGGAATTTATATTGTATGGTTAATCTTTTTCTTCTCCAAGAGTCGGGATGGTCTTGTTAATGAGAAGAGTGGATTTTTGCGAACTATGATTAGAATATGTCCCTTGTTAAAATCCTTCCAGAGAGTTGACATTTTAAAGAGAAATTCATTGAGTGCAACTATCTATATATAAAATGTTGTTAACTTTGGATTTCAATTGATTGTTTATACGAATGCAAAAAGATACCAATTGCATAAACTTTTCTTTCCTTGTAAATAATTCTTTTGTAGAACTTTCGAGGTTATTACGAGAAATAAGTTTAGGAATTGTAGAAAGAAGATCCAAAATTTTGGAGAATTTCAATAAGATTCCCATTATGGAATCTTCTTCATAGCATCGTCGATTTTCGAGACTTTTAAGACGAGAAACCATTTATGAAAAATTTGTTTCACCAATTTTAAGTTTCTTCGGAAGACAATAATCAGAAATTTCAAGAAAATTTATAGAAAATGTTTGAATTTTATCCAGTTTAATAAAATTTATTCATACAATCATTTCACATATTTTTTAGTATAATTAAAATCAAACCAATGTTATTTATTATGCTGAAGAATTTTATTAAAATTTCAAAATTGGTCCCTTATTAAATTAGTTACAATTGCATTCGGTGTGGTTTTTAAATATGATATGCTTAATTAACACTGAACAATTCGACCTTGCTTGCATGCTCATATGTAATTTAGAAGCTTCCCAATTCATACATAATTGATTAATGTTGTGATTCAACTAAATTTAGTTAATTGCACTTTAAAATTTGACGCACGTTTCAATATTTGAAGTATTTATGTATGAAATGCGCAGAAAAAATGTACGCTGCCTATTTTAGGGGAGAACAATCTCATTGCATACTAATGAGATAATTTTATGCAGAAATGTTATAATTCTGAAAATAAATATTTCCACATATTTGCGTTAGGTTCAGAATAGTAAATTAAATTAAGCCATTTATGCATTTGCATTTTTTTTGCTATACAAATTATGAAATATGAATATTTGTAGAATGTGCAACGATTTTGCCATTGGCGTAATATATGCTTAAAAATGGAAAAATATTTGATCGGGTGGAAATTTTTTCAATAATAATCATTAATTTTATACAGTAAAAAATAATTTATTTAATCATTTTTTTTTATGTATATAATATCTGTGTCAGTGGTAAACATAGGTTCAAACAATTAACAGAATTTAATCACTATGGTCGGTTTAAATCAATTATGTCAATTAGCTGTCTAGACTTATGCGGACTCTATGATTTAGTGGGGTTACGGGCTCGAAAATCACCTAATTCTCCTTTCTTTATCCTTTTTGTTAGTAGTTTTTAATGCCACCAAGCCTTATACCTATAATTAATTATGAAGTAAGCTAATATCAATGATAATTTCTACGGATTCTCCTGCTTGTAATTTACAGTACTTGAAGAGCGTGATTGATAACCTTAACTTTTGTATTGACTTAACTAAGTGTAAAGTTGATTGGAAATTTATATAAATGATGCCTAAATCTGAAAGGTGTGATACAAAAACTTATTTTTCTAAGACTTTCATTACATCTCAAATACTTCGCAGAACTTATTCAAATATAAATAGCAATATTCTATCGCTCAACCTCTAAAGTATTTTTGTAGGCCATCGTTTACCGATTTCAGGAAAATTCAGCACAATAAATTTAAACACAACATGTAGCTAATGAACACTAGATTCTGAATAAGTTGACGCTTTCATTATATCCAGCGTAAGTACTGCGGTATACGTCTTATTTTTGACAAGTCAACTAATATATTTTTATTGTCACAAGTTGGTCATGCTTTCAGGTATTCATATTGTCTGCTTCAATTTTCTAATTTATTATAGGAAGGAGGTTATAGCATCAGATCAATGCATATTTGCCACTTTTTTTTAGACAGATAACACAACATTTCTTCCGATGGTTTGGTGAACTCTTCATTGCTTCTGACAAAAAAAAAGACACTCAGTAGGCATGAACTCTTGCATTATATTAAACATTCCTGAATTACTCTTTACAGCTCACTCACTACTTGTATATACAAAGGTCCTCTGAGCTTAGACTCAAAGCAAAGGACACACCAACATAAATTGGTGCGTATGAGTAACATTTAATTCAGTACTCTTGTGCATTTGATATATCTGGAAACAGTAGTCATATGAAATTCATACGAAGCTTGAGTTACATAAAATTGTATATGTGTCTCACAAGTTGCTGCTTTTTTATTTTCAATAACTATTAATTTTCAAATGATATTATTTTAGTTAAACAAATACCTAATAATATAAAATATTTAAATTTAGAATTTTATTTATTTTTTATTTCAAAATTTCTTTCATTGTAAATTATTGTTATACTTTTCAAGTACAATTGCGATTATTGTATAACTAACTTCAACCCTAAATAAATGTGTTTTTGCATTTATGAGCACTTCCACTATTTTTTATTTCTAATTTAAAACATGTTAGCATCCTATTGCACTCACTTCAATTAAATGCTAACCAAGCTTATTAAAAACGGGATCTTCACTGTTGGCTATAAATATATTAATTACATCAGCTTAATTCCTGAGTTCACTTATAAGAAGTTTTAAAATACTAAAAATAGAGCATGTCGTTAAGGATTACGTTTGTGTCCTTTGCTTATTGAGTTACGCATCATTGAAAAACCACACTCAGCCCTAAGTAATTAGTTCCTGCTAAGCTGGTTCTAGTGGATGCTGTGAGATTATAAATTTCTATAAATAATCTTCACTGAAATAAAAATTACACCAATCATGTTTAATTTTTATTCAAGTAAATTATTTTCTCTCTCCTTGATACAGGACGGCAAACGTCTGCCTACGCATATTAATAAAAATTATTAATTAAGAAATTCACCGATACAACTGAAATTGGATCGGGTAACAATGAGGTCCTTCTCATTTAAATATTAATATCTTGTCAATAAAATCACCATCCTTGACATGGCCTCCTGATAGAGTTTATGTATTTTCTTATAAATGTTTGATTTTTTGATTAAAACTACAAAAGAAATGATTTTCATTAACTTCTTAAAATCTACGAGAAAAGATAATTCGAACCATAAGCGCCAAATTATCGAAACCGCCAAATGAGAATTGAACGCAATTAATGTAATTTCAGAAACGTACAGAACATATCTTCATACATGTTCCTTGTATATCACCCGATTTTGCCTTACTTTCGCACTGCAGTCAAGAGATTGAACTTCTTCGAATTAAGAACTCGTTTCATGCACAATTGCGAACTCCACCCTGTATTGCTATATTTAATTGAATTGCACTTTATGGTAAAATTCTCAATGAATTCAGTGTTCGGCCCAGTTTCTCAATAACTTGGGCAGGTATTCTGGCGGCTCGTTCTTGAATCACTTGATTCATTTCCAATTCACTAAAAGCTTGTTACGCACGTACACCGTAGATAAACGTAAAAGGTACAAATGGAATTGGTGATTCCGTCTGAAGATTTTGATATACAGCACCGGCACGTTGTGCAAACAAGGAATTGATTTACCCGTTCGCAAACTGCAACGCTAGTTGCCCGATAAATGTGTAGCTTAATCGCAGTTACTCATATACTCCGAATACCCGTGCTCTGTCTGCCTCCCTGCCGTCTGTGGTATTGCTGCTTGAAGCAGTTCGCAGTACTGTGCTAATTGCTAATTTGCATGTGGGTATACATGCCCTTTTACTGCCAGTTATGTGGATGGTCTGCACTGTGATTATTGGTTGGCCCGACTTTCATGGCTCTGTCAGAGAGCTAAATGGATGCAGGAGGATGTGAAATTGTGAAGATGCGATGCAAAAGGCATGCATAAAACAGTAGTTAATGCATGTACTGCCTTAATGAAGGAAACGATGTAAATGAGCGCACTCGTAGTTTATGCCAGCAGCCTTATTAATTCGTAAAGGAAACTTGGCATGCATTTATTTTTAATTTGACCAAATTTAAAATACGAATTTACAATTCATTTTCTCAGCTATGAGGTCTTCCAGTTGATCACGGAGCTAAAAAATACTAATACCAACCCTAAGTGATATCGCTGTGCTATTGGAGGCACGCACTCCTGCAATGTAAGCACCTAAGTCAGTGCAACGGTGAGTTTATCCATGCTTGTTGCAGTGCCTTAATTGCTTATATTCCGCAGCTTCCGAAATGGAGGTTGTATGCTGAGTGTACAAATTCTAGAAGCTAATGCGTCGGAAATATCAGAAGCTATGTGGGCATATATGATTTATAACGACTGCTCGTGAGAATATTGGAGTTAGCCCCACTGCATTTTACTCAAGTCCGTTTTGCACATGGAAATTCACAGCAAATTTGGGGAAAATTGCGGAAAAATGTGAATTCCACTTCGTCAGCAGTATAAGGAAATTGAACTTGATATCTCGATAGGCGTTCACTCTAGAGTGTGAAAATACGCCTTGCTGATTTATTCGGTATGGAAGCGTCTGAGCAATGCTGCTAATCTCATATTTGTTTTAATTTGATTTCATATTTGTTCAGCCAGATTCAGCATTCAAAATAGAGATTATTCACATTTTTCACAAATTGTAGTTGTTTTCAACTACTCTTGTACAATGATATATGTAACTAGTATTGTCTTAGCCAGCAAGTCTTCTGTCGGTAAAAATTCTTCTTAGTTATATTAAATTTTATTAATCAGTATTTACCGTGGCAACTATACAAAGCTATGAAAGCAAACTCAGTTGGACTATCCAAAGAGAAGTTAATTCAGAAAGAAGTTGTCTAAGATTTGCATGTTGAAATACCTGCCTGACAAAACTTTCAAATAGCTTCATTCTATATAAACTTCTTCTGAGCAATGAAATATGGTTCCGCAGAGTGTGGCAGTTATGTGCACAGGCCAACTAAATATTTATTCCAATTATCAGAAATTTTATCCTTATATTTTGTTAAATTTCTACAATTGCTATAAAATACAATTAGGCAAGATTCATTGTCAGCACTCGGGGTTGCAATACTTTTCGTGAAATGCCGCAGCGGTGGCAAAGTAGAAAAAATCCAATACTGCTTTTGGGAGCTATTGAAGCTGTACTTAAAGACTTAACAACTATTTGCATCTGCTGAATTTGAATATAAATAACGTTTCTGATGTTATTGTGGCCACTTTTCTATTCATTAGAATGCAACAAATTAGAAAGAAAACACTTCTGCAGTCGGTCATTACTCGTCTGCCTGCAGAAAATTTCATTACCCACAACCGAGAAGACAATTGAAACCGCTTTTCGTGCTTACCTTTTCGATTATATAAGACCTACATCTAGCATAGACATTTAATTGAATTTCTGAACTTTTCAGAAGTTTACAAATTTCCCTCAATATCCTTTCTTGAATTCTTCGCAATCTATGAAGTAACTAGTTCTAGTCTAACGGATCCGTATGAAGCTTTGTAACTATGTAACAAATAATCGATTAAGTAATATTTAATTTTTTTTCTAGCTCCCTCTCAGACTCCCAGGAATAATGTTGTTGCTTGTGACTTTATGTGGAGAATTGCTTCTTTTGTTAATTCTCCTGAAACGGCAGCAGCAGGCAAAAGTGATGTGCGACAACATTGACGGCAAATTTCCATAGGACAAACGATGGCAAGACTTTAGCTGGTATGAAATATATGCATATTAAAAATGTATACGTCAAGGTAAAGGAGCAAATTCCCATCGCAGTGTAGAAAAGGAGTATCGGAAATTGCCTTGCATAGTATAAGATTTAAGTAAGTACTAATGAAAACATTCGCTGCAATAATTTTGGGTTCGTATAATATACAAATTTATCTCAATAGATATTAATAACCTTCCGAATTTGGTCTTTAAAAATTCAACGATATGAAAGCAGAAAACTTACAATGGCGCTACAACAAATTTGTTAGAAAAATAACTTTTATATCCATTGGTCGCAAGAGACCACAAAAGTGTGTAAAATGTACGTGAAAGTTTTCTGTGTATGCTGCACGTATATCAATTTCACCGCTAGTACACAATAAGCCAGGCACAGCATTTCCGAAAAGAGAACAAACACGCTCCTAAAACTAGGTAAAGTCATATACGACTATGTAAAAATTTTTGTACTCTCTTGCGTATGGTGCTGGATTTTGACAGCAAGTGAGGAAGCGATTGCGCTGTTAACTGCTCACAAAACATCTGGGGTGTATCCTGTTAGGATAGGTTCAACATGAAAAGATATCGCATAACTATGAATTTGACAATGACAGATAATGATTCGTATAAAAATATTTTTATTTAACAAAAATGCTTTTCGGAAGTTTTGAAGTTTACTTCTAAAATCATCTCGTGTGACTTTCATGGTAAAAGTTTTTCCTTCCTTAGTTCCTGAAGAGTTCGAGGCAGCAGCCGTATTATTTACTTAACGCTATTGACGTTCATAGCGTGAGCTTAAAAGTTATTTCTGAATTTAACTCTCAAAGCATTAAAATTGTATATAACTGAGTGTAGAGAAATTTATGTTAGAATTGAAAATTAAAAATCAGTTCTTCGGCAGATACCTCGATTTATATTCTAACAGTCTCAATTAATAACCTTAATGGAAGTTTCAATATGTCCATTGGCGGCTGCAGTTCGTTCCCAGTACATAAAAACAATTTGCAAAGAAAGTAAAAACAGAGGAGCAATGCAAGAATGTGGTAACTCGATAGCACGCGGATTTATAGAAATAAAGTAAACAACCAGCAAAGTACCTTAAAAGTTGTTCCGTCTGAAATGTTTTGTAATAAAATCGAAAAAAGAATGTTGTTAGTTCGGCTTTACAACAAAGCATCCGAAAACTTTTCAGTAAAACCAGCTGAAAAAATGCTGGCTTTTCCTGGCTTGATATGAAAAAAACAGTTTTAAAATTTCAATTCTTTTCTTAGGTATTGCTACAACTTCCCATGCTGTCAGTGACTTCCGCCAAATTCATTGCTTGTATGACCTTTCAATACTTTCTTTAAAACTGAACTGCTATTTCACCAGCGGAATTACAATTCTATAGGATATAAAATTGTGTCATAAACTCCACCAACTATCACAGTTTAAATTATTGGCTTGTCCATTAAGCTCGCCGAAGAGCAGCTAGAAAAAACTGATTGTAGTGTTTTAATGAACATTTTGTTATAAATAGCACAGCCATTCCGCCTGATTGCACAATTAATTTACAGCAATTTATATGCTTCATTTAAGCAGCACTCAGTTCGCTGTTAGTGCGGTTCTTTGTTACTTTTTTCAATAAACCACCAACACAATTAAAATTTACGCACATTAATAGTACGGAAATTTATTTACATACTCGTAACATGCATCATGGTGAAGTGCTTTTAATTTTATTAAAGTATTCTATGATCCCCTTAAAAAAATGCTAATTAGGATACACGATTCATTTCTTTCGAATTTTTAATTCCTATTCATGTCAAACTTTCAGTTGTCTCTCCTATTTATATTTCATTCGATACATTTTTCTTATTAATTACTTGAACCTGATGAAAATTATCTATTTCCATCTCTTCGCCTTGCATAATTGGAATTTTGTAGATTTATATATATATAGTTATGGTTACTTTATTAAGAGAGATAAGTGCCATCTTGAACCCACAAAGTTTCAGTCATAAGTATCGTCAAGTTATTGGAAAAACGTATCTTGAAGATCCAAAAGAAGAAGACAAGCCCATAAAATTCATGAATCATCAGCCATTACCTAGTCTCAGTGATATTTAATGAACGTTTTCCATCGGTATCCAAGAAGTACAATCTGAAGACGCTTGAATCTGAGAACGCCAAAACACCATTTGGACCAATCCGTCAGTTTTTCCGTATGCAATAAATACCAGGATCTCGTATTGGTTGTGTTTCAAGGGGCACGCGGGACCAATTTTGTTTGTTACAAAGTCGTTTACTAAAAAATGGGTTTCTTGTCGAGGATGATTTTCGAATTATATATATTTTGAGCGTGATTTTTTGTGTAATTGGATGTTACACGGGTGAAAGAGACTCCAATTATTCACTGGAATTTTGTTCAATCGGAAGCTCCAAAACTACACATCAGGTGGCTGAACGAGCAGAAGGCCGACTAAGTGTTCAACAATGCTGAAAATTCAATGTTCCTTTGGAGTTTTATTGTTAGAGTCCAAGAGATCGCATAATTGTTGAGTATTATGAGATTACTAACCTCCCATGATAATAAAACATAGCTGTCAAATTATTGATTATTTATTGTATTTCTTAGATAGGAAAGTATAGCTAATAAAACACTTTTGTGCGCAATCTCCAGAAGTAAAACGAATAAAAAAACTAGATAGAAAGTACCTGAAATACAGAAATATGGAGGAAAAGGAGCTTCACAAACCACGGAAAATTAAAGTCGTTTTTGGATGCTAATGAGTTACATCGCCATAGAAAGAGTGATAAATAATGGTAGCCAATAATCTCTGAGTTCTTGGCAAAATGTGTGGAAAAATTTTGGCTGAACCCATTCGCTACATGGATCTTATTTTTGGACAATGCCATTAGGATACCTTCGAATCATGTTGTTGTTGTGTGACTCGATTAAGCTTTCATGTTTATGCAACGCTCATTATCACAAGTGAAACTCCAATACTACAACCATACTCCATGTCAAAAGGGGAGTGACTTTCTCAGCACTCAACTGAACGATGTGAAGCCACAACTCGGAAACCTGCTACGCATTTGCATTTTTGACTTAAACGTTAAAACTTTTAATTCGCTAAATTAATAGATCCACAAAGGGTGGAGTTCATCCCTCGCATATAACTTATATATGAAAATATATACCATTAATTTATAAAACGGAAAAAAATTGCAAACGACCACAAAAAAGAAACTCAATTACCCAAACTGAAGTACGGCGTGTGAGTTTCTGTGTGTGTGAGTGTTAGTAAACGAAAATGGAAAAATGGAATTAAATGCCTGTATTTCACTAGACTAAATTCAGCTTAACTGCTCTGGAAACAATGTTGCAATTGTTGCCGCAGTTCCCTCCAGCAACTTAAATTAAAAAAGACTTGTACTTAAAACGTACCAGTACAAATCATGTGGGTGAAAAACACGCTGCAAATCACAAAAAACGCAGCGAAAATAGAGCGGAAAATAGACTGCCTAGGGTTGAAGTTGTTTATCAAGCGCTGACAGCACGTCCGCGCGAAGCTGTTTTGGCGTGAATTCGGTTCTTTGTTTTGTGGGTTTTTGTTCTTTTTTCGTATGTAGATAACAAAACACAATTAATGCAACTTTAATTTGGATTTTCAGACGAGGCCCATAGTGCAAACTCCATTAGAGGTAGATAAATTACTTTTCCTTATACATGTGGATGCGTTTTTTTCACTTCTCTTCAATGTGTGCAGTTTAAATGAAAAGTGTGATACTCGTAGTTAGCGTAGTATTGTCGTATGCCCGTAGTCTAGAGTTCTGTAGATCAGTTTGATGAATTTAATGGACAAAAAATGAAACTGGAATACAAGTTTGCATTGATGACTAATGAATTCAATAGAATAATGAAGAGAACTAGAACCACTCTGCTGCATGTGCTGTGCAGCACCGAAGACACTCACTGTACCAACAATATTACTAAACGCTAGAAGAGTTCGTATAAATTATAAAATTCTCAGTTGGCAATCTAGACAAAAATCTTGGTTCATGGCGGCTCTAAAATCTTTTGGCGACATAAAACCATCCTGTTGCGGGGTATAATTTTGTCCAGAATAGCACTGAATTTACATATTTAGTATACCAACAGTTTTCAAAGAAAAAGCGACAATATCTTTTCCTCAATACAACGAACACTTCATTACATCATCAGCAGGGCCAAAAGTAAATGAAGTAAACCACAATTAGTCTGCATTTTGCAGCACATTAAATAGAAAATTTGCATAACGAAAATAAATGTAAATGTTCCGCGGTGCTTACAGCCCATTACCAACGGGCAATATTTCATTGCTAGTATTCTGCAAACTTTGAGGCAGCACTCCGGTCAATTTGCTTACGATTAGTTACAGCAGCGCCATCCAAATGAACCTAAGTTTTTGTGGAGAATGTACGAAAATGCAAAATAAAAATATGCAAACCTACAGAATGATTTCTTAATATTCCAAAAAAATATTATAATACACTTCTAAAGCATCCATGAGTTTAATGTAAAATCAAAATATGTGCAATAAAAGTCGCGTAGGATTCACCAACTTCTGTTTATTTAAAGTCGCTTATTTTTGAAATTATTAGTGCAGAAAATGACATATTTTGAAGGAATACGAGCTTCAACCTGTGAATTTCGTATCCTAGAATGTGGCTTTTAAGCAATAAATAGTTAATTAAGTGAACAAAAAGTTGAGGCTTGACAATGAAACTGATTGGTATGAGTCTGCCCCTCATTTTAATTCTGATATTAGTATAAAATGTAGTAGCATCCTTTAAAGTTGTATTGTAGTAAATATGACCAGCGAGAAATTATTATTACTATAATAGGTCTTAATTTTGTTATTCAAAATATTTCATACAGCACATTACTTATTTTATGAATACCTAAAATCGCGGCACTGGCTTCACGGCGTTCATCCTCATTCATATTATGAGCTTGAACATATTTATCTGAAAATTCTGTGATTTAAAATGTAATTTTACGAAAAGCCTAAATTAATGACATTTTAAAAAAATAAATATTTATTTACCGTTGTGCATATTAAGTTCTGGAAATAGAATGCACAATGAGGATTTTAAATGCAGTACGAAAATGTATTTTATGGATCGAACTTTTTACCATTTTTATTATTCAAATCTAAGTACTACTTTACTACTTAATAAATGTCACAAAGCAATTAATACATAATAACTTTAGATCCCAAATTAGTTGAACAAATAAAAATAATGATTTTATAAATTCAATTTCATTCACTTGTCCACAAAATTGTTTTATGTGAGTACGCTGTTTAAATATTTAAAATACACCGAATTGTAGTAGAGAAAAAAGTGTCAGCAGCATTTAATTCTTTTACATTTTTCAAATATTAATAAATTAGTTGTAAACCGCAGCGCAACATTATTAAAATAATCGGTTTATGCGATTTCCACACAGATACATTCCAACAGAACAGTCAATCACTACTGCAAACAAAAGTTCACAATTCACTGGTTGACCAGAGAATAATTCAGCTGACCAGTTGTTGGAATTACTTGTGACATAAATATACACACGATATACAAGTTAGTATATTGTTCCCTTTATAGAAACTTCTTTGGTGGGTATTCATATTAAGAGTTTCAATAATGAAACAATAATTTATGTTAAAATTGATGCACGACTCGAAAAAGTTTTTTGCATTTTCTGCCTTTATTATAAGTAACTGTTTTATAGCGAATATTAATTAATGGGGATAGTTCGTATAACTGGATTCTGGTAAGGAACACAAAAAATTTGAAGGAAACTAGTTTTAATCAGCAAGCCATTTACAAATAGGCTACAATATTTAAGGGTTTTTTTAGGTTTCAGAATGGAGGGGAAATCGCCAAAAAGAGAAGTGTGAGAATTTTTCTCACTAAAACTAAAACTAAGCTGCAATGGCATAAAGGTTTGAGAACGATAATAAAAGAGATATTTGGTAGGAACTTATCAATGCAATGTAATTTTATATTTCATACTATGTTTGGATTCATTGAGGCATATCAGATCCGAAACATGCACTGCTAAACAACTCATAATCCAAAAAAAATCTTTCTCAAACGTGAAATTATAAAGGAAGCATTAAAAGGAGCAATAAAAGGAGCATTAATAGAGCATTAAAGTTTAAAATACTAAGCAAAAAACCAAAGTTTATTTCACAAATCGATGGAACGTCGCCCTATGCTCCGACTAGGAGCGATATTTGACTCTTTTATAATTATGTCTTTTAGTTAACTTTGTTAGCATAAGTATAGTTTTATTGTGTAAAATGTCATGGAATTAATAATTATTCTATGGTTCTACAGCCAGGGATTTTTTATGACACCTCAAGTAAGACGCAAGTCGGGACTTCCACTTAAACGAGTTTCAATAAAACAATAAGAATTACTTTCAGACTGACTCAATACCACTTTATATAAAATGAGTACTAAATTAAAGTCACAGATACATCTATCAATTTGCATGACTTTCTTTATATACGAAAATGCTTTGAAGTAGTCAATATTCCAGAGGCAATATCATCATTGACTTATATTGACTGGAGATATTATTGATCGATTATAAATCAAAGGGAAAGAGAATAGACCATTATAGTCTATAGACACATTCCCGATAAGCAGACAAACATATCACAATACATATCAAATATTCGTGACGCTATTTAACTGATATCATCGGAAAAATAGCAGTATGCCCAAAATTACAGAACAATGGCGTATGTGAGGATTATTAACCGAATGAAGGATACACCAGCTTTGACCTTTGAACTCTTTTACCAAATGTTTTATGAAGCGTCATATAATATAGTCCCATAAACAAACAAAATAACAAATTCTTTGTAAACTAATAGAATTTATGACACTTCCTCTCTGACATTACGCCGAATCTAATTTTTCTTGGAACTCACGGGGAACTCTAAGCAAGCAAGGATTTTATGATCATGTCCAAACTCCAATTTATATTCACTTACAATTTGCATGAAAATTGTTTCTTACCATATGCAAACGGCCGTTTACATATTACAGCCACAACGTGCAACATGCCATACAGCAGTAGCATTGCTGATGCATGATATACATTCTCACGTACCCTGCACTTTACGAACTATGATCTGTAAGTGTAGCAAGTCAGGTCAACTTTTGCTTTATGCTCGTAATCAATATAAGTAGCTTTTCCCAGCAGTTTTCTGGAATTTATTTTGCGAGAGCTATATCAACCCTCTAAGTTTACTTTTTACCAATGGGATAGGAAATTTACTGGAAATATTGAAAACTCATTTGCAAGAAGAAGAAAGAAGCTGTAACTTGTATCGGAATGTTTATATTAAGTTGCTGTCAACGAAATTGTAGCTTGGTGTCAGTTAAATAAAATTTATTAGAATACAGGCAATTGATTTTATAAGTAAACAAATTTTACATATCTTAAAATGTGTTCTCAAACACCACGGGTCTGATGAATATAACTCTGATACCGCCAAATCGTTGTTTATATTAAATATGAACTCTGTTTGTACCAAAGTACTCAGAGTATTTGCTGCAGCAGTGTGACAATTGTTCAATTATTATTTCTACGCATGCAGCATAAAATATAAAAACGCAAAGGATAATGCTGATGTCATCGGGACTTTGCTGGAAGACTGGTAATCAGCTTTTTGTGACAGCATTCAATTGATGAAACTTTATAACGCAGAAAACCCTTTCAAAGTAGCTCGGAGATTATACTAGTACATCTGAAAAATTACCTCAAAACCCTAGCTTAAAATATGTATTTATTAATCAACCAATTAGAGTACCAAAGAATATTCATTGAGGATTTCCGGAAGATGAAAAAAAAATAATTGTAAATAACTGATTTTGTAGACCCACATTCACAGCTGACTCGATCGGACTTAAGCATTTTTCCCGCTTGGCATAAACAATTGAATAACCGAACTTTAAGCCATCAGAAGAATATTCTCAGCATTTTTATTTTAAATTCTTTCAATCATTCTGAAAGCGAAGTTTACACACGGTTGGTATGAGTATGCTTTCATGTTCATTTTTGAACTCCCATTTTCACCCAACCAGAGAGACCCAAACACATTTGCGCAACAATGTGAAAGAGGAGGCCCGCAAAAATAAATCCACATAAATAATGCTGAATACTTTATATAACATTTGCTTGCATGCAAATTTCACAAAAGTCACTTTGTTGGAGAAAAATCCCATGATAATATATCAAAAATTCGTTAAAACATGAGAACAGAGAGAACCAACGAACAAAAATCTTGCACACTGCATGCTGCGGGCTCAAATCAGCTTAGTTCAGATACGAATTTTTTTTCCGAATGTTAAATGTACATACACGTAACTCAAAGAAAAAGGCATTACAATTGAATAAAAGAATAAAAATAATATTTCGTTGTGGTTATACATTTTTAAACCTTGCCGGTAAGCACCATAGAAACAGAGAGAGGGAGAGAATTGAGAATGGTGGTCACAACGGCATTATTAAACAATTTATCTTAATGTTCAATTATCAATTAATTTAATAATTACGGTGCATACATTTTTTCCAACTTTCTTTCCTCATATTGAAATTCTTTTGGAACTTTCAATATTGAAATAAAATGATGGCTTAATATGTAATAAACTATGGTAACCCCGACTTTTTCCTGATAGTTTTTTCCAATTACATTATTTAGTCCATTTTCCTCTTTTTTTTTACCAAAATATTCTTAGCGATTTTCATCCAATTTTAATTTTATATTGAATAATGACGAGTACTGAATCCGATTTATAAACAAAAGTTTTGCTGTAGCCTCCCAGCGCCTTTACATCCCAAATCCTTTTGACATGAATCTAATGAAAGCTTGGATAATCGCTTACGTTGGTACTCATTGCACAGGTATTTTCAGGCAAGATTTTCAACTGGAAATGGAGTGATATGGGCAATGAGCGACAAATAGATCAGATTCTATGATAATTTTTCAATAGACATGAACGCATTGTCTAACATTTTAGAGCATTATGATTCTGAGGTTTATTTACTTTTAAACGATAGTGACGGGCCAGGCTTCTTCTAGTCAAGGGTATTTATTACGAATCTTATTGATAGGTTACAAATTCTATTCTATAATAAGATGTGTTACTTACTTATTGATAATTGAAGATTTGTTCTTTCGGCTTGATGAATTTGAGAACCTTTCCTATTATTAATGATATTCAACTGCCCGTCACTGTGACACTTAATTTAGTGAAAACAATCTGTAGACAAGATGAGAAACTGAACCAATTCGTTGCATCATAGCTGTTAACCCTTAAATGTCCTGAGAACGTCACATTTTTTCCATATCAACCATATTTCGATATCTTTTGTTCATGTTGACAATTCAGAAATTACAATCCATGGTATTATAGTTCTATTAAAAAGCAGCAGCCTTAAAAATAGATGTCAATGAACAAAAATTATTAATTCTTTATAAAGGGTTTTCCAACAAGAGGTGTTATTTTGAATCACCAGGTATTTCGGTAGCTGTCATTTTCGAGCTTTTATTCTTTGACATTTGACAAGTAGAAACTACTCCATTACTAAAAATTGAACGATACACGCTTCAACAACGCATTGAAATTATTAAAATTCACTACAAAAATGGTGAAAATCTTGCAGTCACAGTTCGCAAAACTAAAGCATTTTTGGGTCGTCGTGAAGGAACTTGTCGGACCGCAATACAGAAATTGGTGGAAAAATTAGAGCTGTTGGGACAAGTTAGTATTAATAATTCTTTGTTGGAGTAATTAAAAATTTCTGATAAAAACTATCTTTGTCACTTTCCTTAATAGTGATGCGAAGAATAAAACCCGTGCACGTCGCTCAAGAACAACTGAGAATATTGCTGCTGTAGCCCAAAGTGTTAAAGAAAACCCAGGTTTGTCCATTCCTCGTCGTTCTTTGGAATTGGGTATTCCACAAACGTCATTACACCGTATTTTGCATAAAGACTTGGGTCTTAAGGCTTATAAAGTTCAGTTAACACAAGAACTCAAGCCGGCCGATCATCAACAACGTCGTGGCTTTGCTGATTGGGTCCATGAAATGCATGAAAATGATCCGGAATTTCATCGAAAAATCATCTTGACTGATGAGGCCCATTTCCACCTCGGTGGCTACGTCAACAAGCAAAATTGTCACATCTGGGGCTCGGAAAACCCAAGAGTTATTGTTGAGAAGCCTCTCCATCCTCAACGTGTGACTGTTTGGTGCGGTTTATGGTCCGGCGGGGTCATTGGACCTCACTTTTTCGAAAATGAGGTTGGATCAATAGTTACGGTGAATGGATTACGCTATCGAGAGATGATTAATGATTTTTTATGGTCGGAGTTGGATGGTATTGATCTGGACAACGTTTACTTTCAACAAGACGGCGCACGTGCCACACAACAGACGAAACCATTGCTCTTTTACGGGAAAAGTTTCCGGACCGTGTTATCTCTCGAATGATCACAATTGGCCACCGAGATCTTGTGATTTAACACCTTGCGACTTCTTCCTTTGGGGCCACGTGAAAGAGAAGGTCTACGCTAACAGCCCAGCGTTGATTCAAGACCTTAAAGATAGAATTCGTGAGGCTATCGAGGACATAGGGCAGCCACTTTGCGATTTGGTTATGGAAAATTTCATGAAAAGGATATGGTACTGTAAGCGTGGTCGTGGTGGCCATTTGGCTGATGTTGTTTTTCATTATTAACCTTCCTCTTTATTATGAAATAAACATCCGATCATTTACCTCAAAAAATAGCATTTTTCTTTGAAACTAACGCCGCTTATTGGAAAACCCTTTATATCGTTGTTTAAATTTGTGAAATAAATCTATAGTATCAGTGCAGAAAGGAACGACCAAATTAATGAATTGAATCAATAGATTTCTGGGTATTTAGTACTTGAACGATATTTCCACTATTGCAAATCTAAAATTCTGCCAGAAAACTGCTGTAATTTCCGAGAGTGAATAGTTGGTCTGCTAAGATGGACAAATTCTGTATAATGCATACGTGCCCATTTTTTATTATTTCAGAATACCGGTAAAATTATAAAAGAGCATTATTTTCGTAATTTGTCTAAAAATTTGTTGAAAAAAGAGAATGGCCACGTTTACAAACCAAACAAAAATTTGCTTTTTTGGAACGATTTGTCTACAGTTGACAAATCCACTTTTGAATACAAATGTAAAATGGAAATGTTGGCTAAAAAATTTTTCAAACGAAAATTGGTGCCCATTTAGAATCAGAAACAAATTCCACAAATGGTGTTTTGTGAATTCGGAGCGTTCGGTGCAATGTTGCAATATTTATGAGCGATGACCAATAAATTGTTTTGCTGTGGCAGTCATGCCTGGTTAAACTATGCAAAAAGTGCCATTTAAAAGGCAGTAGCAGCAAATCCATTTCTAATACCCGGCGAGTCAGAAGCCAAGTAATTTGAACTTTTTTCCCTTGATGGGATTTGCACATTGCACAATTTCTCCAGCAATTGATTGGCCATTTCCACCAGACAGGATGCAACTATTATTCTCTTCTATAAAAAAAACCTTTAATTATTGGAACACTATTTTGGAGGCAGTCAATCACACTGCGTGAAATATGATTTACTTCAATTTTTTTGCTTGTGGCATAGGAATCCTTTTAGACAAAGAAAGTGAGTGATTTTAAATAAGATGATATGAAGGATAGTTAACAACTCAATTAAGCAAAGATTAAGCGTAGATATTTGCAAAAATTATCTCAGGAACTTGCCAAATCCAAGAGGGTGGAATGAATGAATTTTGCACAGTCAAAGTTCTCATAGCATGTTCATTTTCATAACAAGTTTTTGGTTATAGAAATAGTTACAGGGAAAATAACGCTTATAGGAATAAATTTAATATGGCGAATATTGAAACTGCACTCTAGAAAAGAGGAACAGTCAATATATCGAAGAATAACGTCCACACCAAATAACAACGATATAATTCATATTTTCCTATTTAGAATTCTAAAATGAATTCCATTTTAGCACAAATAACAATTTTAGTTATAGTTACTATATTATGATTATGATTATAAGCGTATTTATCAATCAACATTGGAATTAAGGAAAGTGACAAAGATAGTTTTTATCAGAAATTTTTAATTACTCCAACAAAGAATTATTAATATGACGTAATTCGAATGGACCAACTAAATTAAACTGTTTCCATTGAACTTTATTATACTTTATTTAAATAGTTTCGGATTTTGCAATAAAATCTAAGAAAATATTTACCATCAGATAATCTAAATTACTTGTAGCCGCTAAATCGCCTGTAGCGGAACGAAAGACTATAAGTAAGGATAACGCTATACAGACGATTTCTCATATTTCTCACTTTTTTTCTTCATATATGCAGCAACAAAAGTTTATATAGAAAAGTATCCTTAAACTTAATTCTAAAAATGAACTCCAATTATGTTTTCTGAAGGAAAATGTTCATTCTAAAAAACAAGTAATCGAATATGGCCTTTATCCCTAAAATCACTCGACACCGTTCTGCAACCTTTGCTGCATGTTCTTACACCGAACCAATAAACGTTTCAAACAGTTTTAGTTCTATTTATTTAGGATAGAACAGGAAAGGAAATGTGGGATTAGGGTAACAAAGTAAGTAGCTCATACAAACAACTTTACCCCCACATGTTTACTTAGTTAAGGGAAATCGATGCATGCCAATTTGCAGCAGTGATGACAATGTTAACAGCAATATAGGGATTGGGTTTCCATTCCTAGGAGTACAATGTGAGAATACTTTAAACTATAATTGGAGTAGAATATGGAGAAGATATACAATTTTAAATCAGAAATCAAAGTAAAAATAAATAACCTGCAGACAAAAGCAACAGAAAAAATACGGAGGTTACAGAGTTTATGAAATTGTTTGTTCCACACGAGATTCGGAAAATTAAAGTGAAAGCTCAGCCGAAGAAGAATGTCCTTTGGCTCAGAGCAGAGTAATTTTAATTGGTTCACTTGAAAAGTGGGTAAAAGTACAATCAGAATGACAGAGAGAGAGGGAGATAGAGAGACAGACAGAGAGTTTGAGAGGGAGATAGAGAGAGAAAGAAAGGGTGAGATAAATTGGGAGAGTGTGTGTGAGAGAAATGGAGTTTGCAGCGGAAAAATATATAAATGTATCTATTCAAAGAATATCACTCTATTTGAGTAACTCAAAATATTGATTAACACCTCAGTTCCATTTTCCATGTTCTTACTCTTACTTTTATTCTATGAACGCTATACTATTTTTTCGTGAAGATTTTTAGCAAAATGTTTGCCAATATTGAAGGACACGTGCATAGCGAGGCACACCTATATTCATTGAAAAATATTTACTTTCATCTTTCCTGCACACATATTCTAACTTCATATTTCCTCAATAACAAATGTCAAAGCCGTCATTATTCAAGTATTAAATTCATGCTGAGCATATATATCAGAGATGTGCATTAAATTAACAAAACGCAATCTAATGGAAGCTAATATCGCTGTATCCTGCTCAAAAGAACTGTACGAGTTTTAACCTAATCAACACAAACATTATTGAGCTCCTAATGAGATTAGTTGAATTGCAATCATTAACTTTGTAGGCAGCTCTTTGAAAAACAGAAGTTGAACCAAAGGTGAATCGGTGCAGTCACCGACACTAATTGCAGTTTGTGCGTTTGAAATGTGCTGCATTTACGGTTTAATGCACAACTGCTTATTATGGAGACTTAATTAAGGATGCAAATTTATGTAATTTTGTATTTAAAGCCGGTATTCATGCCAGTACACTACGAGTAGAATTGTTTGTATTACAAAAATAGACAATTGAAGAGAGTGATTTACCTACGTTAACCATATTCCTGTCGACCTAATTCTAACCATATTGAAACATTTAATGAGCTCAATCCTCAACGTGGTTTCTCTCGCCTTATCGTTCAACCATGCGAATTCTGATTTAATCTGAAATAAATCTTTGTTTCCGTATGTTAATTTCAGCTCAACAGTTCTGAACTTTCTAATCCACAATTTATACGCTTAGGTAAATCTTTATCTTTATCCTGGCAAATGCGTTTAATATCCTGCGAACAAATGAAATGAAATTCAATTACTTCCAGCCAACTTAATAGAGCGGCATATTGAGTGGATAATAGGATTATGTTGGGCAGAATATTTATTAGAAAAGTTTCAAGCAGCATATCCGCATCAAAGCAAAACGAAAGAAGAAAAGGTGAAACGAGAAAGCATGCGTAAAAAGTTTACGCAAGGAATACATACCTCCGCGAATTTCGTACAGAATTAATCAAAGCGATGCAGAAGTAAAATAAATTATCTACCACTGTAGGATTTTCCGCTTAATTGACTTCTTCTTTACGACAAATGTTTATTGTTATTAAGAAACTGATGAGCTATTAATTGAGGATGTGTGCTGAGTAAAAAGAGTAGAAGAAAATGATTGGAATTGAGTAATTTAGTCATAAATCAGGATGAACAAAACAAACATTTATGAGGAAGAGAACTGACTGTCGACAATCTCTGGCCACGAAGGAAGTTAGAAAGAACTCAGAGATATATTAACTTAATACTAGATTTTCTTTAGTGCGTTAATTGCTATTGTGGTTCTTCAAACCGAGGCAGCTTGGCAACATTTTAATTATATCAAATATCACTAGAAATTGAATGCACGTAAAATAATTAAAATACAATTAATTAATATTAATGAAAGGAAAGTTCATGAAACTTGTTAACAGAAAGTTAGCAAATAATAATTAAGGACTTAGTGAAAGATAATCATCCGTAACTGTTTCCTCAACAATTATTCTTTAAAAAACCAATTGGAATACCTGAGCCTTTTCATGACTTTTTCAGAAATTATATTTTCACTAAAGCAACCAACTGAAAATTCTTATACTGCCAGGGACATGTGAGATTTGTTTGATCCATATGAAATAAGCATACAGGCACAGGACGTAGCTATATATATTTCTATAAGATTTAAAACTTGCCAGTGCATTTAAATTTTTCAATTTTAGAATTCCTATGCAACCCATTAATTTATGAAAGGTTTGAAGTTATTTTAGTTTGGATAGAATCCTAGGTTTGTAAGAATGCTTTTGAAGGTTCTGATATATAAATACTTTGTACTATTTATTAAGAAAGTTATCCTTTTGTAGCTATTCATGCACTCGTCTTATGTTCAGTTATTTCCCTTCTTCATGCTTACAAATAAATATTTACATTGCAGTGAGGAGCGAAGTAATACTTTGAAAATATTGATGATGAGTTGAAATCCTTTTTAAAAATTACAGCTTTGTTATAAATTCTGAATCAGAAATGAAAAGTGTTAACTATATAACAATGCTAATTACATAGACTTAAGGTTTCTTGATCCAAATCCGGCAGAAGTGACTCAAAGAAAAAATATATACCAAGAATTATCTAACTCTATGTAAATGCAAATTCACTTGAATATCACTTGAATTTCTAATATAAATAATTCACTGAAATTTAAAAAAATGCCATATTGACATCTTCATTATCTTCACTTCATTATGAATCGCGGTCTCTGTCACTATATAAAATCTGTATATGAATTCTCCTGATAACTTAAATTATTTTTTATGAATTTAAAGAAATGGTTTTTTAAGGAAGAAGTCGACTTTATTGAATGAATTCAAACTAACAAACAACTTATCACAAATGCATAAAGGTTAGTCTTGAAAGTTATCTCTACTTCTGGAGTTTGGTTCTTGTGGATGTCTGTCCGAATTGTGATTCCCACATTTTGGGACCTTTTGGCTTTTGCAGTCGCTTCCACGTGTTCACTGTAGACACAAAATCAGCGGAATCTAATGCGAAATTATGAAAATTTTGTTTATGGTCATCTTAATTTATATTAACTGACATCTTACAGCTTGTCCACGGTTTTAACAGCTTCTTCCCTTAAAGAAATTCCGATAAAATGATTCGAGGTAATTTTGTATCCATTCATGGTATGACTGTGGTGAATAAAATTATGTGAATAAGAACATCAATCAAAATCCGCTTTTAGGACCCGAGGAGTTTCATCTAATACATCTATTTTATGTCTCACAAATTAATTATTTTTGTTTTCTTTTGTAAAAAACTCATTAATATTCATATATTTCATTCTCATTTCAACTTTGTTGATTCTTTCAAATTATTTTCGCAAGTGTGAACCTGTTCCAATTATACTTATTTCTGATTGACACAATTTGTGTCCTACGAGATTGCAATATTTTGTGTCTATATTGTTTTTGTATTACTGTTTACCCCGCACCTATATACTAACCAACAGATTTACTCATTATTTATATAATTATTAAAAATATTACGCCTGACTCAACCCAATATTCATTTATAAATCTATATCTTGATTATTGAGGCACCTTCACTGAGAGATGAGCCAAGAACTCATGTCTACCTTCTTCAATGAGGCTAAAGCATATTTTCTTCCGCAGATAATTGTGTTCTTCGATTTGGCGTGTGTTTCTAAATATTTATATTATTTATTACATTTTGTTTCTATTGCTTTGAAAATCGTTTGCGTTTGTGGCGGCAGCAGATTGGAAAATTATTGCATGTCATACTCCACTCGCATGGTCGGGCATAATAGAAATGACATTCGCATTCTGCGTTTTGGATTTATGCTTCAAATATGCAAATATTCTGTCAAATCAGATCAGATGCCACATTTATATATTATTTGCTTTTTAAGCGTGTTATTTTTTCCCATTCAGTCAATTTGTATTTTGTATACTCGTATATATTTTCGCTTGAATTCAACATATTTGCGAAGTGATTTTTGTGGAAAATATTCATAACCCAAACAAACTGCTACACATGGCGGAAAAAGATGGGGAAAGTGATGGATGTGAAAGTCATGCCATGACATCATAACATGTTATCGGGAATGCCATCATCAATAGCAGTACAAAGACCAAATTAATCTAAAAATTATTTAAATGGTTTAGAATAAAGATCACAGATATCTAATTTTTAAAATCCAATTTTATATTAATAATGAATATGTGAACTTCCAATTTTGAAAAGTTTTTTATCTAAACACATACGAGTGAGGATAAAATTGATGAAATTTTATTAAGATTAAATATATAATAACATATTTATTGGATGTTTAATGCAAAATATACGAAAAAAGTCTTATCTCCATGTATTTCATGTATAGAGGGAAAGTAGTTTAGAAGATATTCCTCTACAAGCATGTATCCGTACTTTACACTGTGTACAGTAACGTTCTTTACAACAAAATCAAATGTTGTGGCAATTTAAA
Source organism: Clusia tigrina (assembly GCA_920105625.2). Lineage (NCBI taxonomy): Eukaryota > Metazoa > Arthropoda > Insecta > Diptera > Clusiidae > Clusia > Clusia tigrina. The sequence continues at coordinate 14,141,686 of OV050033.1, read as the reverse complement.
AGAAGTTTGTAATTTAATATGATAGGCTGACAGTTTTTTACTTCAAATGAATGCTTCTTACATCGAAAATTATTGTATGTCCAACTAAAACAGAACGCATCATATTTATATATTGATCTCATACTCCAGAGAATTTCTCATCATGTAGATACCATTTACGAATGTTCTCTTTGACTGAGTGATTAATTATTATGTTTATATAACATTTGCGCTTTAATATAAATTAATTGACGCTGCTTTGCTGCTTTGCATGCAAATTTAACTCACATAAATTTAACCACGCTTTAATATTAATTAATTATTCATCTATGTTTATGCATTTAAGTATGTAATTGCCTTGTAAATAACACCTTTTAATGTTTGTCGGCATTGCTGCTGCCCTTTAATTTATGCTGCTATGTAAAAGTAAGTCATAAATTTTGCTCCAGTATTTGTGATAAATCGTGGCAACAATGTTTAAAAATTTATATAAAGCAGCGTGTAAAACCTTGGCTGCGTGTGACGCATAAACAACACATTGACACAAATTGTTCAATATTTTAATATGAAGTACTTTTTACACAACGAATTTTTTATACAATTAAAGGCTTATAAAAATTAAAATCAGATTCGAATTGTGGTCTTAATGGTGAATGCAGTTAAAGGGAAATTGTTCTACTGCAATTGTAAATGTTTTCTCGTTCAGTTGAAGCCAATTTAAGTGAATCCGTGCATAACGCAATAACTTGTTTATATTATTAGTAGTATAGCTAACGAACCAGAACAATATTGCATCAAATCCAGGGGATATATTGATTAATTTTCTTGTATTTTACTTAATAGTCAAAGAGAGAGTTTACTAAAGCTTCAACATCCGGGACCTCTCTTTAAAACAGCTACATCATACACTAAAGACTAGAATATTATTGACGGGATTTACAAATGTATCAAGCATCACTGCGGCATTAAAAATGTGATTTTGGCAGTGACCTCTTTCAAGCTCCGATTCTTATATGTATTGTTTTTTGGGCTCTTCTATAAAACTATCTGAGTGCAAGCATCGTTGGCTTGGTAAGAATTAATTTCATTTGTGGCCTTCTTGGAGAAATTGAATAGTATCATCAGCGTTTTCAACTATGTACACGCTTAAAAATCAATCAATCCTACACGATTCTTGCTTAAATCATTGAATGTTTCCTCGGTCTGAATAGTACAGAATTCTTGAGAGCGACATATTTTGCATTTAAAACAAAAGCACTATGGGATTGATTGTATGAGCATCAATTTTGTAGATGGTAAAACGAATGTTGTTATTAAAAATCGATGAGATGCTGATATATCTGCTCTCCAAGTCCAAGTTGGTTTCTTCAACAAAACGTATCGATCAATCCGGGTGAAGTTCTTATTCCATTTATTAAAATATATATTTCTGATTGCAGTCATGTAGTAATGCACATACATACAATAATCGGTTACTGCAGCGAAGACTAAGTTAGAATAATCATGTAAGAAACAATATTTGGAAATCCACCAAGGCTAGGAGTTTACGAACCTGGATTGTCAACCACAAGACGATGGAATATCAATCACAAGATGATGTTCTCGCCAGAGAACACAGAGAAACGAAACTTAAACGTCAAACGGCAAAGCAGCGAAATAAAGCAGACAGACGTAGTACACGAATCCACTGAAAATCGTGGTGAATCCACTCAGAATCGTGATGAATCCACTCAAAATCATGGTGTGTCCGCTACGGATGCTGGCAGCGAAAAAGACTTTCCCTTCTCTGTATTCTCTAGTTCTCGCTCTACGCTGTTATGGTGTTGGTGATTGGAAATAACACTTTAACCAAATTGCAGCAAATTCTACAAATCATGCCCAAAAGACACAAATGTATTTACAATATTTTGTCATAGCAATTTATTTCTTTATTTCTACCGGCTATGTACAAACACATTTGTATAGTATTGGGCTTAAACAATAATAGCAATTAAATAAGTAAGGGGTTTGGGGTCCTTATACAGAGAATTTTGTTTTTTATATACTACACTTGATTAAAAAAGACGTGTGTTTGTTGACTGTTTACTGTTCTACTTGGGATGGTTTAGTTACAAAGCTAATAAAAAAATATGTGCACACACACAAAACTGCAGAAGAGCTCTAGGAGTAAAAAATATTTATAAACTAACAAAATGTTAAAATTGAAGGATTCGAGATGGCATACATATCAAGCTTCAGGTCAGCATAATATATCCTGCCAATACAGAAAATATTTGTTAACCTTTTTAAAGCAGAAACTACCCCTGAATATGGTGAAAATTAATTAAAATGCATATAATTGATGTCAGTTTGACACATGATTTTTTTCATATTTTTGATATTATTGTATTTTATTTTTTTCGGTTCCAAGTACCAAATCCAACACATCCACAAAGCCGCATTCACGGTCGTGCTATTTGCCATGGTTGACAAAGGCACTCACACAAATACAAACAATGCAAAGCCAATTATGAGGTTTGCTCGATGCATGCTCGTGCATTTACATGCGAATAAAGTAAATTAAAAATGAAATAAATCCATACTAGAGGAGGACATGACTATCCCCACTTATGAGGGCATTCGTGTATGCAAACAGTTCTGAAGTGTGCTTCAATTGTTACTTAATTAAATTATTTACACATTGTGTTTGCGAAAATTGGCAACTTAACATTTCCACATGTGGCTTACATAAATTTGGTCATACTTATAAACGACTGAAAACAGTGTCGCAACACAGCATAAGTACGGCACTCAGTTGACCCTCACTGCATACTCAGTAAGAGAAAAATAATTTTTCAATTTGCATGAAGCATTTAAAAATATTTGTTGGTGATATTAGAAATAATTTGTTTAAAAACTGACGGAATACTCGTACCAGTATACGAATATGTTCAAATACAACACACGGCGCTAATGTTAAGGTGAAGAATTTATTTTCATTTATTAGGTATTGGAAGAATTCCTGTTGGTCTGGCTATAAAGGAATTCAAAATATAAAATAATATGAAAAAAAGTTGAAATATTGTAGAAAAGAGAAACGTAATCCTTGAGTTTATGTTCTGTATGACAAACACAAAAAAGATATCTTGATTATAGTTAGAGAACACTCAAATTAAAAAGATGCGGCAAAATTATGGAATAGTAACAATTCGCACAGAACCACATGGAACCATAGGATTAACTCAATGTTCATTATAACTATATAACCCAACTAAACCAGTCCATTTACTAATATTGTCCTGTACAATTGTGTTCAGTACTCATATGTAAACAGAAAAAAGCAATTCTATACAAATAAAATTAAAAAATTATTTTCGGTATTTTGGTATCAATAGCAGACAATAATTTAGTAAAATAGAAATTATCACTCTGTGTTAGTTTGGTCATCAAACATATAAATAACTAATCTCCGACTTCGATACATGAAGAAGAAGTGACAAGGAAGCGATATGCCGTCAATAATCCAATTTATAGCATTGCAGATGCATAAATATTCGTAGAAGTAAAAGTTTGACAATTTTCACAACAGGAAGCTTTAAAGCAATCCGAAGCAACAAAATAATTGATTGAATTTAATTAAAATGAAAAATAGTTTGAAACTTTACAAGTCAAACCAGTGATCAATATTTTTTTAATTCGGCTTCTAATGAAATATATTCATGTAATTTATTGCGCTTCATATTTTAATGACATTATATAAATATAACAAAGTTTTAAATGAATATATTGCATTAAAAATAAAAAATATTTCTCACGAAGCCGGCAGAAAGAGTTTGTGAACATCTGCTGAAAACATCTGAGCAAATCTTGTGGAAGTAATTCGTCTCGTTTATGAGATGGAGGCGAGTTGACATTCGCAGCTCATTGAACTTTTCAAGGTCATATACCACAGTTAACATTTCTTTGCATTGAAGGTGTTTATTAAATATGGCGCATATGTTGACAAAGCATTGAAGCTAAAAAGTACCATTTCGAACTTTATTAAAACTGGAAAACACGGGATGAAGTATAAAATCAACTTATTACTTCCCACCATTTTCAGAGGACTTAATACGAGTATGCAAAGTGAATGGATTCGTGCAGTCAATAATTTCATAGGACCACAAAAAGACATGCCAGTTATTATGTTGAAGATATAAGCTTTCATAATGACGTACTAATCACAAAGTATACAGAGTATATAATATTACAGAGTATTTTTATGCAGTTTAAAAATATGAAGCCAAAATTGTATGCTCCATTAATTTCCAACCTGAGCTGTAATTAGGATATCAATAAAACGATAAATAGGCACTGAAACCTTTTGACCCATGAAATGAAAGTCCAGCTTATTAAGTTAACACTAAACTTTTCATATTGCGAGCCTACAGACCATGTTTATATGTCCATCGAAACTTATATTCAACACAAAAAAATATGAATACTCTGGTCCCAAAATATAAAATAATATATCCAAATGTTCAGTCCATATCCTAGACTGTGACTAAAAGTTACGGATCTCTTTGATAAATTGCTGATTATTGATGTATACTAAGAATCAACGTAACAAATTATGTAATTAACTTAATTTCCCCAAAATATCTCCAGCTCAAAAATGTTTTCGTTTATTATCAAATTTGCTCTGTTCATAAACATCATGAATTGTTATTGGATTTATTTGCAGAGCACTCTTGTTTTTCGTAGCTTGGGTCATAGAATGGTGTCTTCATGCTTGCCTTCCCATTTCTTTTACCATTCTCCTGTGATTCAGATTGAAGTCCAGTGCGCCTTCCTGAAATGTGAGGAATTTATTTTTATCCTTACGAAATGGTTTGCAATATCCTAGAGTACTTAAATATAAATATTCGCCATTTCGCTTCTCACACTTTCCTTTCTATTTTTGCATGTTTTTTGCCTGTCTCCTGCTGCAGTATGGGAGTGTTCGTGTTCACCCGTGTTTAATGAAAGTAAATGTGCATGTGTTCAATTAAACTCTCGAATTGCACACGCAAAATTTGACCAATATGCGGGATTACGATCTCATTATTTATGCATATTTACATGTAAGCGCATATGAATTATGCCTCGAACGTGCTCGCAACGGTTTATTAAGTTTAAATGGTATAGGCCTCTCTTCACAATTTGCGTGCTGTTAAACCGCTTAGTACGCTCGTACCATGGAAATGAGTTGAGTTGAGGGTCGCGAATGCGAAAACGGTTGCTGCACCGCTTCGGTTTTATTACATATTAAGCTGAGGGTCAAGTTATAAGCACACTTGTTTATGCCGTGAACAAATAAAGAAAAGTGCATGGAAATTCAGGCGGTATTTACGTTTCATATTTACTTTCACTTGCCTGTTACGGATAAAGCACGCACACAGAGGCATAAAAATTTAAGCACTGCTTTTAAAGGGTGTTCTTTATGGAAAATCAACTCGGCTGCAATTCAGAGCATGAAACCATAAAGAGTGTTTTATTTTGTAAGGATGCGAAAAGGCGATTCGGTACATTGAAAAAGAAATATGTAAATAATTCGGCGCAAAGCACAAAGTTTCCCCATCGCACATCTCTCAGAATCTAAAAAATATTGTGAGTTGCAATACAAAAATATATAAAAGAAACATTGTGGCTTTTCGTCTCATATCAAACAGGTTGCCGCCACTCGATTGTTCTGCAAGTGAAGCCACCAGTGTGCGTTGAACGAGTTTCATTCTTGCGAGCCTATAAGGACTACACTATCTGGAAGTCGCTTAGTTGTTAAGTTCCACCAATTATTTGAAATATGAATGTTTTCTTTGGAATATGATTTTTTATGCCACATTTTGTGCAGTATCTATAAAACGTTATCTTGCATGGCGAGTTCATCTGCTGTACAAGGCAATAATTAATTAGGTTTTACTGCACATCGTATTGGATGAAAATCAGAAACACTTTCCAAATTTGTTTTTTATGTATTTTGGCTAATTTATTTCTTTATTATGCAATAATTTGTTCATTCAATCGGTCTCTTATTTTCAAAATCAAACCCTATGAAGAATTTTGTCATAATTTAATGAAATGTCAACGCAACTGCCAATGAAACCGTTAATTTGATTACTAACGACAAAAATCGGCAAGCGTCCGAGCACATGGCTACGAATTTAATTGATTTTTATTAATGAGATTAAAAGTAAAAAATCATCTTTCCATAAATTACTAATAACGGTTTTCTAAGGCAAATTAATTTTGCTTAATTATAACAAAATTCTTAATGAATTATGCAAATGGATATAGGAAGGTCACAGTCATTACATGTATATACAAATTGGATTTTAATAACTTAAATTTTTAAACCGGCTTCTGGCCTGCATAAAATCAAAGTTGCTTGGCAAGAACCACAGGCCCAATATATCACTTTTTGGGCAAGAGCGTAATTCCTAATTCATTTATAATGAAATCCCTTCTTAAAGAATACAAAATCAGACAACAAAAGCATGCCGCGGAAAATATTAAAGCAACACTGATTCTCTGATTTAAAGCATCCCTACCCAGCCACAACAACACAACCCAAGTAAGAACAATGAAGAATAAACTTTGTCTGCTAGGAGTAAATCATTTTAAACGGACCATTAAATGATAATTTAACATCATTTATAAAACCAACCCACCAAAGAATCTAGCGAAAATTAAATGAAGCATCAAGTCCTTTTAATGCCCACTGCACAATTATTATGCGGCAAGGAGATTGCGCCATTCCTATAGCCACAAATTAAATCAAATCACGCAGGGAACAAGTAAATTTAAATCTTACGCAAGAGCACAAAAATATGTTCGCTGCAAATGACGATAAGAACTTGTAAGCAGTATTTTATAAAATACTTTTGGGTTCTTTATTTACTTTTTGTCAGTTGGTTGACAGCGTGAAAATCGCCGAAAGCTGGTTAAATACTTTCTTAACTGTGGAATTCCCAAACTTAATGTGGGAACTTTGTCTTAGAGTGCTCGTATAATATCATTTAAATTTTAAGCTGCTATAAGTTGGATGCCTTTTTCGCCTTTTTTCATCATATTCTCCTTAACTTATTTTACTTTTCTCCAGACACAATGTGAAGTGGAATATATTTGATAGCAATAAAAATAAATAATTGTCAGGGTTCATTTCAGAATTGTGGAACTCAAATCTGTAAGAACTTCAAACTGCACCAGAAGACTAAAATATATTTAGAACCTGAAAAATTTCCTATTAATGATCTGCGAATGATAATCATAGACATTTCTTGTGCTTTATTACTGCCCAAAAAAATTAGACCTAAGAAGGTAACTACACACACAAATTAAGGTCAGCCCTTAATACTGTGGGTTACCCTGCTTTATTCTTGATCACACTAGTCCACTGTAGTCAGTCCAATGTAGTTCTAATCGCTGGATCATTTTTAAATGTTGAAGAGGATACTTACCGTTTATTGTACCAGTAGTGATTAATGTTCAGACTAATCCACGATTTGAATAAACTTAACTTTTATTTGTGTTCAACATTTGTGTCGGCCGAAGTCAATTCACAATAGAACGTATAATATGAACATTTTCTATTATTCTAGCACATTTTAGAATCTCCCGGTTGCCACCCTTTGTGGACTAGTGATAAGCATGCTAGACTCGCACCCCGAGTGTCGGAGGTTCAAATCCTGCCACGTGCTTGGTCTTCTAAATGCTTCTTTCGATAAAATCATTTTCTCTTCGAACCGAAAGCCTCTGTAGCTAGTACTCATTCCCCCAACACCTTGCACTCATAATTAATTATGGTATAAGGATTATTCCTTAATAATAATAGAATCTCCCCTCACATAAATGACTCTGAGCTGATGACTCACTAAACCAGGGTTGAAGAAAATAATGATCAGCATCAGTAATTAATAACAATATCGCATAAAAGAAAACAAAAACAACAGCAGGGCATATCGAATATTGAAAATTTATTTGTACTCGCATTTCATCAGCATGGCGGTTTTCCACGAACAAAAATTGATCGTTTCCAAACTTTAAAAAAAGTATTCGGGGACTTCAGAGCAAAAGTTATGCTCAAGGGAAGTGCATATAAATATATAATGAAATACTGGCTATATTTGAGAGCAAAAATTGGTCGAATTAAATTTAAAAAGTAAATTTTACTCGACCTATTGCAGTTTTGGATAGTTCCGTTAAAAATACAATAATATTCCGTTAAAAATAGTAATATCATCAAATACTCTTCAGCAATTAGTGCAATAATTAAAATAATTAAAATTTAAGATACATGAGTTCACAACACAAAAGTGAGATAAACCACGCAATTAAATTAAACTGCTTCTAGCTTAGTTTAATAAGCAGTTCACAGTTGAAACTATACGAGTACTTAAATTCTCTAATTTCATGGCAATTCTAATGCATGAGGGAATGCATTCATCGAAAAAAGCTTCTGCAACATTTTCTTAATTATTTTCAATAACGACGAAAGAAATGCATTGTGTGCACGCCACAAACATTCCGCAAATGCGAATATTAAATTCAATTTACACCAACACCCACTCTAAACTATGCAATTCGTGTATACTCATACGCACTTACGAGTGCCTCTGCTATAACCGATAATTCCATATTTCACATGTGTACACCCCTCGTCGTAGTCGTTAGTATATGAAACGAGCAAACCATTAAACATAATTGCAGTGCTAATTGCAAGTGAAGTGAAGTGTTCCTTGAAGACCGCCATTTCCATGAAGGGAATAAGGAAGCTGAAGATTGTGCGATTGTCTTGAGGGAATTCTAACATTTCTGCGCATAAGAGAATTCGCAACACAAGTAAATATGAAATGCGTAAATATATACAAATATATACTTATGTAGCAATTTTATTGCTCTCTTACTATTTTCAGTGTTTAATGCCTTAATTAGAAAAGTTCGCTGAAGTAAAATTGAAAAGGAAGAAAATATTGCCACAAACATTTGGGGAAAGTTCTTTCTCACAAGCAGATGCTTACTTCGAAGTACGAAGCAATAAATCCCTTGTGATGTGTAGCTTGCACATGACAGAACTGCTGCAGCACAGGTGAAGGAAATTTAACAATAATGCAATATTTCTCTTCTCTTATTTATACGCTTCATGAATTTATATCGAGTTGCTATTTTTACGTTTTAATCGTGACGATATAGGAACGGAGAAGTAGGAAAATGTTGCACAAAACTGCACGATTGCACATTTCGCTGATGTTGCTCCAAAGGCACAGCTGCGTGGCAGGCAGCAACTTCCTTGTAGCACAGTGTAACTGTAGCTCCTCTATGGCATGCCGCACAGTCCACAGATGCCTTACTTTTGTGTGATTCCGTGTGCTTGGCACACATGAACAGGCACGCGCACACATGAGTATTTAGAATTGCGAAAGAATTTCGTGGATTACTGCACACAATCGAAAATTAATAGAAATGAACCCAACCAGCTGATTCCACGGCTCACATAACTGCAACTATATTTGAAGTTTTTGCCGTTCTGCGCTCGTCAGGAGCATCAAATTCCTTGTAGAATTTATGTGTTAAATTTGGATAAAAATTTTTTGCAACTTTTTTATGCTGGATAGCTTTCAGGCATAATATATCCACAAACTTTCGTAGATAATAAATTTAGTACCTGAATTTTTGAAGAAAAAAAATTTCAGTATATATGAAAGTATATTGTGATTGTTTATAGACGGTCACTAAGCCAATTACGTCTACGATTACTATGGAGAATTTGGATATAAAGGCAGAATAAGAATATCGAATTATATTATCAACAGAGCCTTGGAGTAGAATAACACACAAATTGTGGGATATTTTCGGGAAACAAATACCTAAAAATATTATATTGCGATTCAGTTTTATTAAGAAATATTGTTAATACCAGCAAAAAACAGAACAACTCAGGTACTGGTACTAATTCAATGTCACAGTATCCTAAAGATTTTTTAGTTCACAACTGCATCAACAAAGTTAAAAATTTCTTTTTAACAAATGGTATTTTTTAGCATTGAAAACAAGTGTTCGGTCAAATAAAAATATTCGCTGCGTTTCTATTACAAGGTTTCCATTTCGCAGTTAATTTCAATTCACACTTTTAAACAATTATTTAATATGTTTGTGAGTGAAAATATCATCAAATCTGACTCTGGTACAAATGTGCTGCCAAGAGAATTGAATATAAGTTTACCGGTATGGCTGGGCTAAAAAATTGAAACGTTATACGCGATCCAAAAGAAAATTGCTCCAATTTATTAAATTGCAATGACGAGAGGGAGAATAGCGAAAACAGACTACTACTAAGAGTTGCCTCCCCCCTCATTACTAAAATGAATGTAATAAAATAAAGAAGAAATAATAAAGTATGTAAAAGGAAAACAATGAACTCGCTAACGATGCCAGTCAATTTGTGGTAATGGAAAACCCAAGTAGCTCTAATGTAAATTTATGAACTAAAAAAGTAAGCACTGGAAATGAAAGTGGCACTTACTTAAACTGGGCCACGGCAACCAGAGAAGAAGAATTTCTTTCTTTATTTAATAGAAACTTCTCTTCGCTGCTTTTCTACCTTGTGCTCTAATTTGAAATTGACGCGTGTTGCCAAACAGTCTGACAGACATTGTCCACTGTCAATACCATTTATTCAGCTTCATATTTCATTTTCCATTACATGCTACATGCCTGAAGAATTACCTCGAAACAGATGCACCAAATATAAATTACAGCAGGAGAATGCAAAAATACAGCATTAAAATAAGCTAAAGTTGGGATAGTCCGACTGCAAGATGAGATAATTTTCCCTTCACAAATAAAATTTGCTTGCTAGTGAAACCATCGCGATATTGGAGTCATATAACTTAACGATGAACTTTTCTTATTATAGATAAATTTATTTTTTTTATTGGAAATGAACAGGAAGGTGAGCGTGGGCCTCAATGATATCTAACTTAATTGGTCGTATTTAGAAATATGATGTCAAATTTGGTTGATAAGTCTCGAATCAGAATTTATACCTTTATTTATAGAAGTAGGCACCTAAATTTTCAACGAATAATTTAATTATTGCTCCGAAATAATTTCCTAAAAGGTTTCCTTTTTCTGATTTTTTGTTTTATCTTCCTTATTTAAAACTAAGAATCTATTCTAAAACTCTACATCCTTTCTTAAATTAAAAAAAAGTTTTATGTTCCAGCTTGTCAAAGTTTGGTCTGCGACAATGCTCTGCAACTTTGCAGATTTTAAGTTAGAAAAAGTTGTTTCTTTTTTTAGATTCTGTACTGTCGTTTAAGTCGAAAATGCATCCATGCAAATATGTACGAATATATATCAAAAAGACAGATGTGCAGTTTTCTCTCCTATTAGTGTGAGATCACAGATTTCAAGAATGAAATGGAAACGAAGAAAACTTGTGTGAACATGTAAAAAACAAACACTTTGAAGAGAGAAAAATGGAAAACTAAATCATGAGATGTTGACTATGACTTGGGGCTAAATTTGACACCAATGCTACAAACAACATGTAAAACCAGAGAAAAAAAATAAGTACACATAAAAAGGAATTGAAGGCGAAAGAAAACAAGAAATTAAAGACCCAGCTTAAGGGCTTATAAGATGTACCTTTAAGGCTAACATGCTCACATTGGCATGGTGAGTACGGGTAGAGCGGTCATATAAGGGACATTATACGCGTGAACACAACTAGCTTTATTCTATTTTAAAAAAAAAACTACTTACGTTGCAAAAAGATTTACAGTCAAACAGTGGTCATGACCACAATACGAAGAAGTTTTGACAGTCCAACAAACATCCTTATGAAAGAATATGAATTGTGAGAAATTTAACAATGTAGAGTGGTAACTGATTTTAATAAAGTTGGAGGTGCATAAAGGGGTGTTTTATTTAAGTAAAAAATATCACTAAGTATCAAATTATGGTAGGTTTATATAAATTCCATTTAAATAATTTGCTGCATAGAGGAAGTCTGACTTACTCTAAAAAATACCATAGTGTTATCAAAAAAACTCAGATTTTGTGTGGGCTCACCATCCGAACCATCCAGCCCCGTGTTTGCAGTGAGGAGGCTGTAAATTTTGACCTGAACTAAATAATTTGGCCGCCCAAGAAGTTACTCCACAGATAAGTAGATTTGATTTCCTGTATTGGTTTTTAACTACACCTAACTTTCATAATATATATGACACGTCACTACAATTTCACTTAAATTTATCAGTTCAATCTCTCCCTAATGACTCTACTGACGCTTTTATTCCTACTAAGACTACCAATAGTGTAAATCTGCAATATCATCGATCATTGGTATTTGTTTCCTTAACGAAGGTATTTAGCTAATCCTTAGGAGAACTTAACTTATTTCTCGCAGGATTATCTTTCTTAATGTTTATCCGGATCCATTTCTTTTATTTGAATACTAATGGAATTCATTAGTTTTTTATAGGTATCCCCACTTTCTTAATGTTATATATGACTTATCCTACGTATCTGTTTTGGTCTTCTGACCAATGCAGACTATATTCTTGTCATACTTATCATTCGAAATCCCATTTAGATTGACTGTCTATTCATCACAAAAGCCTTGTTGTCACAGGCATTCTTTAAAAGAAGGTGGTAAGCAGCATAACTAGAATTGACTATAATATATATTTCGCTGGTAATATATCTTTCCATTGGTCTTGAACAGCTTTTCTTTTTTATATAGTGAATTTTTTGAGCATATTTTCTAAGCATTAAATAAATTTTCCATACTCCACTATACCTTTAGATTATCCACTATTCATCTCTGATAATGGCTGAAAATCTTTCCGCTTTAAAATGAATCTAATAAAGCGAATTTAATTAGAGTGTCAACAGAAAATAATAAAGACAACGGCACACAATACTCCTTTATCAAAATGCTGTTTGCCATACGCCAAAAGATGGTCTACAGTACTCACAATCATCCCAGCCACGCAAGCGCAAATAAAGTTACAAAACAGCTCCAACAAAGAGCCAAAAGAATAGTGTGTAAAAGTGCTCAACCCACAGCACAGTGGTAAAGTGCAGAAGCCCTTTCAGTCAGCATTCATTGCCCTTTGTAAACAATGTCGTGCAGCTGCGACAATGGCCGTGGCGACATCCCATTGAGACAAATTAAAACAGTGCTATGTGGAAGTGAATTGTGTGTTCACAATCCCAAAGCAACACAGGCACATAGAGAGGGCACATTCCTTGAACTGCGTTTTGTGCGGACGAAGCTAATTAAAAGCAACCAGAAGCAACCACTGCAGCAGCAAAAACAAAAAAAGGCTTGCTACAGCTCTGCTGGTTAGATGCTGACTGACGGCCATGTTTGAGTTTATTGGGTGCTCCTCAAGTGGCCTTTTACGCTGAGTTGTAGAGCAGTTTGTCGTAAAGTGCATTAAATTTTGGCAGTGGCCAAGAAATTGCGTGGTGGAAACTTCTCGCTGAACGTGAAGTGTTCAAGAAACCAATTGGAAAATATATAAAGTGGAAGTGAAAAAGAAAATTTTTGGTTATGATTAAAAATCGATACGAATGTTGCACAGAACTGTGTGTACAGCATCTGGAAATTTGGGGTCACTCAAGTTTGAGAGTGAATGGATACGAATTGCTTTAAAGAACTCAATTTAATGTTCGTTACTCTTGAAAAAATTTTCTTTAATTTATTTAGTTTTCAATATTTCTTTACTTAACTACATTAAATTAATTAAATTGCTGCAAGAATTTCCTACCAGTTGCCTACAAGAAACACTCGTACCTCTTTCCTAAGTCTGTTTCGCATTTGGTTTTATCTACAAGTATTGTTGCCAAAAATTCACAAAAGCTGTTTATGAAACTCATCCGAATTCTGTGTGTATAAATATGCAGCAGCAGACACTCTTTGAACAACTTTGGAGTGTAAATAAATGATCTAGGCTGGAAACGTGTGAAATTAGGGTAAATAAGTGTTTTGTTCAGTTAAGTGTACAAATTGCTTTTATTGTTCACATTCCGCTGAGATGCTCATTCAGTAAAAACAGTTGCATTTTGTTCACATTCCTTTTGGAAACCTCAAATAAAATGGGAAATTTATTTTTAGAACAATGTTGAAATGGTAGACTGGAAATGAAAGAAGCCTTTGCAATGTGGCCCCATTTATGCGACTGGGACAAGAAATGAGTATTTCGCCATATTGTTAGAGGATGCAAAGGACTCCATCATCTACCGTAATATGAAACCAGAATTGAGGATTTGGAGATAAAGAGGCGATGCAGCAATTCCTTAAAGTAAACTAGAACTATACCTGAAATATATGACTAAGCTCCAGGCACACAAAGACTATCACCCAGGTAGCATTTGAAATTCAAAACAGTATCCTTGCCATTCAGTGGAGTATAAATCGCATCATAGTATAGTAAGTAGTTGTCGGATACCTTCATTTGTATATCAACGAGATAGAGGCAGATAAACATAATTGGAATATGATAGGAATTGGGAAAATTTGCATTTCCATTTGCAGAATCACAATGGGGTAATTCGTAAAGATATTTCGGCATATATATTTAAGATTTGCGCCACTTTGGACTTAACTCTCGGGCAAATAAAAGTAAAAATTAGTTAAAAATTGGTACCAAATATAATTTTATATATAATATACTAATATAATATAATATATAAAATATAATTTTATATTTAGAAATTGAGTTCTCTTTCTTTTAATTTTCCCAACAATTTGGAAACCAAAAAAATGTTATCCCAAATTATAAATTTAACGGCTTTGTTGGCTATGGCATTCTTCTAGATGTACTGTGGTGGTTTCAAATACATTCAGTATTAAAAGAATAAATTATTACAATAAAGTAAAGTGTGGTAACTTTGGAAAGTTTTCCAAAGGAGAGGCGTAAAAGGTTTTCATGTTGTCGCTAGATTAACAAAGATTTTTGGAAGTTTTACAAGCGCACATTTACTACGCCAAGCCAACCATATATTTTCTTTACTTATACCTTATATATTCATCTTTATATTTCAAACCTTCAGAACCCTATATAAAAACAAAAATGTTGTTATTCAAGATAAAATACTTCCAATTTCCAGTTATCTTAAGTGTACGAGGACTGTTCAAAAAGTATCGCAAATTTTGAATTTTCACGGGCTATGGATGTTCGATTTTCGATGTTTTTGTGGCGTTATGTTGGCACTCATGTCCCTCACTTATGCTGAGAATCTCGGCCATTTTAAATGTTCAATCAGTTTTTGACAGCTATTGTGCGTGGACGTGTTTTAGCTTGTCTTCGATTTTTGTCTATCCCGAAAAATGGATCAAAGAATTTGTATCAAATTTTGTGTGAAAAACAACATAAAGTGCGAGGAAGTATTCCCAATGGTGACTGTGGGTCTGTGGTTATGACGTAGAAACCAAAGCTCAATCATCCCAATGAAAGCTGCCGCATGAACCAAGACCGAAAAAAGCTAGCCAAGTTCGGTCGAATGTGAAGGTTTTGCTGACAGTTTTCTTTGATTGCAGGGGCGTGGAGCATTATGAATTCTTGCCGCAGGGTAGAATGGTCAATAAGGAATATTATCTTCAAGTAATGCGCAATTGGCGAGAAGCAGTCCGCCAGAAACGCCCGGATTTATGGAAGAACAAAAAATAGCTTTTGCATCATGATAATGCCCCTGCTCACACATCATTACTTGTGCGCGAATTTTTGGCCAAAAACAACACAGTAATAATGCCGCAGCCACCGTATTCTTCAGACCTGGCCCCCTGTGACTTTTTCTTGTTCCCGATACTAAAAAGGCCAATGAAAGGACGACGCTACTCCACGATTGAGGCGATGGACAAAAACCGATGACAAGCTAAAACATGTCCACGCACAATAGCTGTCAAAAACTGATTGAACATTCAAAATGGCCGAGATTCTCAACATAAGTGAGAGACATGAGTACCAACAGAGCACCAGAAAAGGATCGAAAATCGAACGTCCGTAGCCCGCGAAAATTCAAAATTCGCAATACTTTTTGAACAAACCTCGTATCCAGTGACACGGAGCGGTATCATTGAAATTATGGGGAACTTAATAAACTAAAAACTCCTTACTTCAATAATAATTGAGTAACAAATTATGTGATAAGAAACCCCGAAAGATATTTCTTTTCAAAGACTATGGTATCCGCTGAAAGACCCTTCTAAGACCCTTAAAACGTTGGAAACTTAGTAAATTTAAGTTGGGGAAAAACAATGACCAATTCTACCTACAACAATCATGCACTGAATCTTGCTTATATAAGCACCAGCAGTCCGAAAACTGAGTCTCTTGTGACGTCAGCAATCACAGAAGAGACATCGACCAGGAACTAGCTCTTCTGACTTCAGCACGCGGTATGAACGCACCCACTTATAATGTTCTCTTGACTCTAGCATGCAAGTTGGACACATCGACTGAGAACGTCTTCTCGAAGGCCTTTCCACCTCTCACCATAAAGCATATATTTATAAAAAAGGTTTTAAACCACAGAGAACTTTTTATTGCGAAAATGTGGAATTGTCAAATATATAAATTAACCGTTCAGTAAATGTATTATTTCATTACTTTTGGTCAAACCAAACAAAGTTTTCCAGTGACTAAAACAATTCACAAAGCGAAAGTCAGCAGCAATAACAATGACTCAGTACAACCTCCAGTATTGCTAATGTCCAATGTGAGCTTGGTCCCAGACCTTTGTTTGTGTTATTACGGATATGTGTGATTATTGGGATATCTCAAAATTACAATTTATGTTTAGCTCTTCACCGCATTATTGGTGAAACTAATCAACCAAAATCAAGGATCAACGTATCTGACGTTGTGGTTATTTCAAGATAATGATGCATTACATTGAAACACAACATTGTCCCTATAATTTAAAATAAGTATATCACTAAAATTCATGTTTTTATTAATAATAAAGTTGCCAAGCTCAGTTAACTATAATTAAAACAGTATATGCTTTGCAGCAGAGACTCTTTTCAGAATATTAAAGAGTTGAATAATTTTTTCACATTTTTCCTCGCAACTTTCGTCACTTAGACTTGATAAAGCCAAAATGCATAAATTACACAATATTCATAATGCATACCGATGAGCTCTTCAAGCATCCACAACTGCTCGGAGATGTGTCAACACTTCATTTGCAGCGTCAAACGTGTACATGCGAGTGCGAGCACTCTACTTAAACATAATTCGCCCGAAACTTTGGGGCATTCCAAACACTTTTCAACGCTGCATATGATTTGCTGACTTATGCCTTATATACACACGGGCACAAGTGTGCATGCAAATTTGTCATTTAAAATGCTGCAGGCTTGGAATAAATTTTAATGTGCGCTTCCAAGCCCTTGGAAGGTTTCTAACTGCAAACTAAATATTTATCTATAAATTATACTAATTTACTATTAGGAGTGTAAAATATACCGTGAAGCAAATACATTTTAAACAGTCAAAAGTTTCGACACAAGTTTGCTAAATATTTTTAGTTATTCATACAGTTTTTTATAAAACTTTAAAATATAATCAGAGATCTGTCCGAGTAGATTCTTCATAATATTGAAATAAGCTACTTAAATCGAAATATTGTTTAGACAGAAGAAGATTGTGTTACCGCAAAATGTCAAATTACTTCTCCGAAGAAAGCTATTAATAGCTCATGATATGTGGTTGTCCGACACTCATAGCACGGGTATCGTGCTTGCTACATTATTATTATTATTATTTTCTGATGAAAATATCACACCCTCGCTTACGAAAATAGTGGAAATACGTCATTGTTCATAATGATATTCTCATTGAAGGAATGAAATTGAAAAAGTGGTGTACCTGAACGGATTCCGGGGGTCAATGATCCTATTATGAATTTAACTTTAAAAAAATATATTTATAGACGATCGTACCAACTGAAGCTCTTTCACATTTATATATTAGTACTTTATTATTATTATCGTTAAATTTATATGGAAATTCTGTATACAGAAGAGCACAGACTTAGGAGCTAGTATAAAGACTCTCTGCGATGTTGTAGGTATGTGGGGTTATTTCTTGCTCCCTTAGGTCATACAAATATTTTTTGAGAAAATGAAGGTTTGCAAAGAGCAAGTTTGTGTTCAAATTATGCTTCTCAAATAGGCTTGGTTCTAAAGATAAGCCTTTTGACGTAAGAAGCCGTATGGAAAAGGGGCTAAAAATTTATCTCATATAAAATTTGGTTCTTATGTATAAAGAATTTATGCTTATGGGGTGTGGATTTGTTAATGGTCTGAACTAACACAAAATCTAAACAGCTCATCTGTATATTCCACTTAATCTTCAAATAAGCGGTGATCTCTGTATTTTTACCAGTTCTTGGGCTATGAGGTATTTCCAAGAAGTGAAGACAGACAAAAGAAGACTTGACTAAATTGTCTTAAAAAATGACACCGAACAAACCAATTTATATGTCCATATCTATACAGAATCTCTAATGTATATTGAGTAATTTGAGTATGATTAATTTCCTAATATGTTAATTAAAGTTTCCATTAATGGTTCTAGATTCACTACAACGCCATCTCCTTTACTTGCTTTATTTGTCCTTAACTCCAACATATCTTTTATTGACAAATTTTATTAATTGAGAAGTTCAGCTCTGTAGTAGGTTCTGGTAATTCAATTGCAGTTAATTTTCACAATTAAAAGATTTTAACAAATTATACAAAGTGGCCTTTTTATGACCAAATAATTATAACTTTGAGTCATAAAATCTGGTAATTTGCACAATTTTTATGAATAATAAACATTCGTCTTTATTTACATTCGCCGCCTCCATTTCAGCGGCATGCAGCAATTGAGTTACAATTTCTAAATAATTGGAGTTGGGGTTTGCTATGCCTGGCCCTATTGAGCTGTCCAACTGCGGACATAGACGAGGGACAAAATTTGTCATTTTTGTGCCATTCTTGCTGAAGTTTAAATTTAATGACCGCATAAATTTGGTGTCATTAATTTTTGGAAAACTTTTTATGCATGACAGCAATTTCGATTTGAAGAGCTTATGTTTGAATTGGTTTGTGGGACTTTTAAATTCGGTTTATATAACAGTTTTTAGAAACAATGGGAAATCCTGATGTGAGCATAAAACACTTAATAGGGTCAAAGGTGTATAGTTACATTAAAAATTAAATTATTTGCATATTTGTACCAGAGATAATAAACAAATTATCTTTCATTAATCATTAGATAATTTTCTCCCGAACTCATACATCTTGCCAGAGCTTTGAAACTTTTCAAAAAAATAAATACACTGCAAATATATTTCCTTCAGATAAGATCAACGCTTAGTTGACCAGTCGTCTCTCCGTTGGCGCCAGTTGAAAGCTTCCATGTGCCATTAGATATTCATTACTATGGCCCTGTTTTAGGTGTGGCCACATCATCCATTTGCTAAACAGGATGTGACCAGCATATCAGCTGTGTTCTCTGGACTGTCCTATAAATGATATTTTACCTGAATACTTTAATAAAAATTCTCCATCCGTCATACTGGAACTCAGCCGGTTGAATAAAGACCCAAATTCATAAAACGAAAATGTTGTGTGAATTTATGAGTAATACTATTTGGATTTGTGAATCGAAAATGATGAAAAAAACGTTGTACCAACATAATTTGGTCAAACTATCATAAACCACACATTTTTGTGTCTGACTACAGAAGCACTGACATTTCAACTGAAATATATGTAAAGTACTCAAATGTGCAAATGGTTAGTTATGAAATTTGGCCCATTTCAGATCAAGTTTCTCAAATTACCATGATTCCCTAGCCTGGGAAAGATCCTACAAATGTCTCGTCTTACAGACCCATTAGTTTATTATCTATTTTCTTAAAACCTTTTAACAAAATGGATAGTAAAGTGTGTAAGAAACGCATCTTCTGAAGAAAAATGTCATGCCAGAGTTTGGTTTCCATGAAACCACAGTAATGCCGAACTATTCCACCGTATTGTAAGCACCATTCTAAATGCATACGAGAAAAACCAATAATATTCAGCAGTATTCCTCGACATCACGCTGGCGTTTGACAAAGTGTGGCATGCAAAGATGCTGTCGAAACTCAAAAGCATTCTACCCTTCAATATGTATACGCTTCTGCAACCCTATCTCTCAGATCGACAATATATAGTGAAGCAAAAAAGTTTCATTTCCACTAAATATCCAATCAAGGCTGTGTACTCAAGGCGGTGCATGTACTGGCTCTTTGTTCTACATACTATACACTGCTGACATGCCAATTAACAAATGTCGCCTCAAGTTTTGCCGATGGTACAGCTGTACTATGCTCAATGGCATCAATGCTCTTCCAAGAATATACTCTACAAGAACGACTGAAGGATAAAAGTTGATAAAACGAAATATACACATATACATCACACGTACACATCACATTCACTATATGCAGGAGTACTTGACCCCTGTGAAAATTAACTCCAAGCCTATCCCACAGGCTTCTGAAACAAAAGTATCCTGGCATGAACGTCGATCACAGACTTACCTGGACGAAGCACATAAGTGCTAAAGTCACCCAAATCAGACTCCAAATAAGATAATTAGGATGGCTCATAAATTGGCAATTCAAGCTCAAACTGGACTACAGGGTACTGCTCTACAAGCTCAAACTGGACTACAGGGTACTGCTCTATAAGGCAGTAATTAAGTCCATATTGACAAATGGTATCCATCACCATCAAATGTGGAGAAACTCCAAAGAGTACAGTCCAAACTCCTGCGGATGATTACTACCACTAAATCTACTTACCTAAGCTAGAAAAGCTTTCCAATGCTTTAGCGAGACAATTACTACAAAAACAAAGTCACTTTTAATTGAAGAGGAAGGACATGCAGCTCTTAATATCCTATTATATTTAAAGTTTTTTATACCATCACCATTTAAGTGTTGGGCTTACTTCTCCTCATGTATGTACCCTAACACTTCAAAGCACTGTCATTGAGAAGTTGGTAATGAATGAATGAATATATGAAAAGTGAATTATAGTGAATATTCATTATGAAAACTAATTGTGAGTTCTAGTATAGTTTTAGAAGGTTCAATAAAGTAGATATTTAAACAAACAAACAAATTATTGTGCTCTTGCTTTTCTGTGTCAGCTGGAAGAGAGGCACAATTAAAATATTATTTGCTACAAAGGAGAAATGTTTACATTGATAAAGTAATTTAATAAAAGTAGATTTGAAAGGACAATATGTAATAAATTGGTTTCGAGTAGTGATAGCAGATATACCAAAAAAAAGGCTTAGAAGCCCCCTTATTACTTTAATATATGTGTGCTTTAGCAAATATTATACAACCAATTCAAGTAAATCCTTGCCAAAGCTATCACTGTTGAAGATGACGTTCTATTTCCACAATGCAGCGAACAAATTTGCTGGCAAAAAATTCAAAATAAATAAATAAAAACACTGAAAATAAACACACTTCTGCAGTCGGAAAAGTGTGCAGCTGGCAAAATGCAACTGTCAAGTGTTATTATCACTGCCTGACAATTCATTGCTTCGAAACTTATCGAGTGATACATTTTTTGTTATTATTTTTGTATGGTTCTATTCTTGCTGACTGTTTGGATTGTGGTCAGAGGCATTCAAGTGCACTCACAGTGATTGAAGGACATTTTTAAAATAAATGCTGTACAAACACCAACGCAAATGGAATGAATTGAATGGAAGCGGACAGCGGCACATTTGAACCATTTTCAATATAAAATCTGTCAATTTTTAGTTCTCATCGTATAGCGAGAGAGGCACAAAAAGTTAGAGGGCCATGTAGCATAAAATCCAAAAGGACATATAAAAATATTTCAATTGGCAAAAATATATATTTTTCGATAAAAACTTTGCTCCAATCCTCCATGAAATAATCATGTGTGCATTGTAGCTACGAGAATGCTACGAATAGAACTGCAGTTGAAGCAAATTCAACATTTTGGTGATAATTTTCAGCCCATAAAGCAACAAGACACGCATTTGTTTCGAAAGTATCTATTTTATTATTGCAGACAATTTGTTTTTTAATTAACACCGTGTTCAGCAAAAGCGCTCAACATGAGTTTGAAGTATTCAGCAAGGTAGGAAAACATTACAGGAAATTAAGCTACAACTTACATGGTAATAAAATATAGGAACAAACACATCCACAATTTGCAAAAACATACCTCTTAAATAGGATCTTAATTGAGCTTAAGAATATGAAAAAGTGTATGATGCACTACAAAAAACACAAAAACAGATGTGTGCTCATTACATTAGCATACAACATAAACAACATTAAAAAGTGTTGCCAAGTAAGTAGTTACGACAACGGCAATACCAAGTGGCAGGCAACATAAATGTTGACGACAGCTGTCGACTACTCTGAAAAGTCAACAGTACTTCAAGTCACGGTGCAACTTTCTGTGCACTTGTTGCCAGCGCATGAGCTGATTATTTGCTGCGAGTACGAGGTGTTTGTGTGGGATGCTCTTAATTTCAGAATTAAAACCAACCCCTCAACAAACTAAAGTAGAATAACACTAATTTCATGATACCCTAATATAACAGGCTCATTAGTGTAGTGTAATGGTGTACCGTAAAAATAACCTCATCTATATTAAATGGTTAAGTTTTAAATGCATGAACTAATTTTTCCCTACATTTCGAATGTCTTTTCAGAGAGACACATAAAAATGTGGGTAGAACTTTTCGGAAGTTTCCTAATAATTGGTTCAAAATCACCAAATATAATCACCACAATTAAATTCAAACTTTTTTCAAGACAATCAAGAATATACTTCCAATATTTCTCTTTAGAGAAATAGTTCAGAATCTACACTTTACTCGGTCAGGTCATAAGCCATGGTTTTGTTTTAACCACATTTATGCAGACGATTTTGAAACATATTTATATAATCTTTCAGAATACTTTAGGATTATGTATGGGCACACCTATAGCACCACTCAGCCCATTTTACTACTAATTTGAACACATTTAATTTTCATTGAATTTACCACACTTCCGAATAAACCAGAGCAGTTCCTCTTATCAGTTCCAGAATATCAGTGCCAAAAAAGTAAACCTGGGTCGAGAAAAATCAGGGAACACTTACCAGATGTGGTAAGCAGTCCCTTCATTTCCTTCTGTACAAAAAGTGGACAAGTAATTGTGCAGTAGGCCATGCACATATGTTGAAAACACGATAAAAGACTCGTATGCATCAACCAACAACCTTTCCTATACAAGGGCAAACGTAACTCCATCGATTGGAACGAGCCTTTCGGAAGCAATCGAGTTATACAAAGCAAGTAATTTTATTTTCATATGTTTATTTAATATTATGCCAAGAAATAATAAATGAATTCGCTTAAATTTTACAATTCTGTTATTTTTTTAAAAAGTATTTTGAAAATTTCTCGCACATTACTGGCACCTGAGCTTGCAGTGTCATATGAAAACAGAATCATTTCAGAGAAATAAAAGTATATTCATACAAATAATTCATTCAAAGCATTTGCTATTCTTTTCAGCTGTGAAAAAGGAACAAACACATCGTTTTTGAACAACTCTTGAATTCAGAAGAAAAAAGGTAATAATTTCGTCGGTGACAGTAATGAGCTCACTGCGTATGCTGGGGGGTTGGTCCTTCATATACAAGTAGCACTTCACACTCAGAACACATATTTACCCTAAGTCATTTGCAAATTTGTATGTTTTTCCAGGACATGTGTGTCGTCAACAAAACCGCAGTTGACAGGACCATCATCCCACTTAACGTAGCAGTAATATTAAGTACAAGGCATAATTAGCGTTTTGCAAAGGGACACCCACGAACGTGCCTTGAAATTGACGCTGAAGGGTGCCACAAAATGCGGTTATTGTTTAAATGGCGCAAGTAGGTGCGAATGTAGCCGGTAAGTATGTTTAAGTAATTTTCACAGGTTTGCCGCAAGAGTTGCAATTAATTTGTGCGGCAACAAATTTCTTGTATGTATGCAAAAGAGAAAGGAGTTAACAAAAATGGGCGGATATATCTTCATAGGAAGCATTACATTTCCCGGTGTTATTGTATCTATTAATGTGTGCAGGTGGTGTGAGTGTCCAAAAAATCAAATTTCCTGACTTAAAATTAAATCAAACTTTATTCGGAGCTGTGATTATCTCAAATACGTGATAGCACAGAGTACCTGAAGATATCAAAGGGCTTCTAATTAAAATCAATTTCATTTTATAAAGTTGATTTTGAGCTAGAAGAGTTTTTTTATCCTTCAAAGATACTTTAAGATGTTCTTGTAGTTCACAGCCATATATATTTCAGAGAGTGGTATGGCGATTTTCATGCCCTATCTATTCAATTTGCGGATAATTAAGAAGTTTACAAAATTCTTCAAAAATATTCGACAATTTCAATAATCCCCAATTTCATCATTCCATTCAAACCAGAGATACCTGAGTAAATAAATAGATTAGATCCCATTATATGCGGTCTCGTGTATTCTCACAAACGTCACAAATAAGCCAGAAGGACTAAGGATAAATAGTGTTTATAGAGGGGCTCGGTGTTCGCGTATATTTCACTAAACTACTTGACAATGATTGCCGCATACTTAGATTTCTCCAGATATAACGTCACCTGTTAATTCTACAACAATTCACGGAGGATACAGAGTTTTTTTTAACAATATTCTGCCTGCTCGGCGGTGTTTGCTTGAAAGGTTCAATGGATTTTTTTTACAAAATTATTTAACTCGAATATAGTTGGAATTGTGTGGATCCATTTATTTATAGGTACGAATAAATAAAAATAATTTCTAATAAATTGTTTAATTTCCGTTCATTTAACTTCTCAAATTGCACTCTAATTACATTGTACCAAAATTGCATCCTCAGTTCAGATGTTAAACTCAAAATTTACTCGCCAGTGAGCTAAATGAGTCAATATAGCCCTGCTTGATATTACAAATGATTAAACATAGATATAACACTATTATAAGCTGTTAAAATTTTTGAAATTTTACACGAAATAAATCCGGAACCAAATTAGTGAATTTTAATAAGCACTTCAATCAATCAATCCAAATCACTTCATTTCTGTTCGTTTGCAAATGTGATAAATTATGAAATACATAAATGCGAGCACTAATAGCGCTAATAAAATGATTGACTACTAATAAAATGGCTCATTAGGAGGCCATGCGGTACAACTTGCGTTGAATTTTCATTTGGGATTTTAGGGACACTATTCAAATGGGCTTTTAAGCCTACAGCATCAATGAGTCCCAATTACCAAACTGTTGTGTGGTAAAAACCAAACTGATACACGTCAGACTTGGGCGAATTGGTCGTTCGTACTATTAAAATTAAATAGTAGACTTATTTTTAATATTTTTGTATCAACATAATACCGGCAATACAGAATTTTTTCTCATTCTTCCATACATGTTCACTAAATCAAATCCTTCCCGTCACTAACGTATAACACTTGTCTCTTCAATTATGTGCACAATTGCGGATATTACGTGGAGCGCATTTCCTACGAACTGTAGCCAACTATGCCAATGGCAAGCAGCTTGTGGCATCTGACGCTGTAAACTGTTGCTCAGAGTAGCTCATTGAATGGCCATCGTTCCCATACAATGTCCTTTTTTGCCGCTTGTTGCGCCATACTAAGCGACAACTTGTCTGACAATTGTTAATTTCTAAACTGGAGCGGATTACAGAACAATGCACTAAGCTGCCCGTGTAGCGCAGATAAACTCCTGTCTTCGCAACTTTACTGCGCCATTATTACAAATTCACTTCCGTCGTTTGCCCGGCCGCTGCGCCACTGTTTGCCTGATTTCATTACATTCGCTTTTAATGATGGAGCAGTACTTAACGCGTCCGGCCTGCTGGTTCAGCAGATCCTCCTTACCTCCTGCTGATGAATGTGCTAAATTGTAGCGGTTGTTTTTTCGTAGTTCCTTTCTGTGCACTTCATTCTAATTGGACGCCGACAGCAGTCAAGCTGCTGTGAAGGACGACAAGATAATATCCACTTGGGCATAAGTGGCGCCTTATCCTCGTATCAGAATAAAAATTATCCACATAAGGGTCTTAAAATTGAAACGTTCTATTTTTTAATTTTAAGATTAATGTGCTTCTCCAGTTGGTTTAGCAGCAGTTGCTTTATTAGATTTGTGATATAATTAAGTTTGAATAGTTGTAATTTAATTGTTACAACAAGTTTATTTTGTCGGTGGTCTGGTAAATATTTTAATTGCTGCTCTGGTTGATGCTTAAGAGAGGCAAAAGGACTTGCTGAATAGAGGATTTCGAATATTAATTGAAAAATAGGATAAATTGTGCGAGTAAGTTGAGTCATGGTTAATTGACTACCAAATGGAAAGCTGCTCTTGTTGTTTTTCTAAATTAGGTAGGAGCAATACAAATAAGCGGAAAAAAAGGATTTATATAGCATTTAATTATACATGGCGATATGTTAAATTTTAACAGGCCTTTGTGTATTCTTGAATATCAACCACACTAATAGAGTATTTTAAAGAAAGTAGCACCAAGTATGAAAAATAGCATGTGTTCTAGAATTTATGTGATCAATGGCGATATTACCTTTTTAAATATTCCTACCAAGCACTCCTTCGAAGTAAAGAAAACAGAGGTAACTTCAACGAATAATGTATTCAACCAAGGAATTCAATTTAATTCATATACTTATGATTTGTGTTTTCTTTTCTCTCATTATATATAAGATGGAATCTAAATTTTTTGTAGAGACTTAAATCTACAATCTTACGGAAAGATTGTGCCTAATAATTCGAATTATTATGTGTTAATGAGGTACAACCTTTTCGGATCATTGTAATACTTCAATATTTGCATTATACGAGTATGGATGAGTTAGTGTTAATGAGTTATAATCTTTTCGGATCATTGTAATACTTGAATATCTGCATTATACGAGTATGGATGAGTTAGTGAAGCATTGATCCTTCAGTCAGTTGATACAAAAGGAGTATGTTTTACTAAACCTATTTAAAGTATCCACAGATAAAAAAAAATTGAAACAATCAGGCGATGTATATTTCCACATTATATATACTGTACTGTTACTATTGGATTGGATATTTTGGTGAGGTTTGTCATATTTCAAAAAACACCATACCAAAATTTAGGTATATACAGAAAAATAGGCAATTTTCATACCTACACAGAAAAATTCACTAAGTATAAAATTTACTCTTCGTGCTTGTACCTATGATTTCTGAATGTAAAATTGCCAATACGCACATAGAAATTACGTAAATTGACATAAATTTTAGATAAAAATACATAAATAAAGATAAACCTTTAGAGGTTGTACACGTAACAAATCCATTCGCATTTGACAGTTACGCATTTTTGGCGTCATTACTTACGCCTGCTTACGGCTTCGGCGGCTGTTACCGACGTGCCGAAAATCGGTTGTGAAATTTATAGCCACCAATTGTAAATATGTGCTTATGCACTAGAAAGGAAATCAATAAATAAAAGTAGGTTTATGACAAAATTAGCGTGATGCGTAATTGCATGAAGAAAAAATGACAAATTCCACAATAATTAATTAGCTCTCACTTGGTTGAAATGTCAGTTGCCAACAGTTACGAGTACTGCAGATGTTGTCAACCACGGAAAAAACCAAATCACAGGCACCAGAACAAGTTGTGGTGGAAATTCTAGTAGTTGCGGCAGTGGTGAGGCGCATCAAATACCATTTCGTATGGTTCTAAACAAAAAATTCCACTAGAACTTGGACTGATGCGGAGGCGTTTGGAAGAAAATGGTATAAAAGAGACTGTTGATTAATTGATATAAATGAATAAAGGTCACTAAGACTACTGATATTCTAATAAAATTCGCTAGGAAAACAAAATATTTCCGACTTTGAGAATTTTCTGTTGCTGACTTCAATTATAGGCATTCAATAAGAAAATAAAAGAGTGCTTTTCCAGTGTTTTTGAGTTCAGTGTCTGTCATTTTCCTCACATGCTACACGACCCACCTACCTAGAATGGAAAGGATTCGTGACGTATTTGGGGGAGTTCTCAAAGCTTGTAAGAAGAAAAAATTATAAAAATCCACCTAAGAGTAAGAAAATATTTAAAACCATGCTTTGAAGCAACTTCCTCCGGAAGAACATGAAAGCTTAGTTGAATATTGAATCAAAAGAGGTTTAAACGTGAATTATTAAATATTGATGCTAAATTGAAAAATTAAAGCGATCGTCAAAATCACTATGAGAGTTGGCAGAAAAATATGTAAATTGAAATGCACACTGCTCAGTCTTCTTAGTCGCGCTTTTTACATTTTTATTACACGCAGCAAATTTTCTACCTTGCTTTGTATGATGCTGAAACGTAATAAAATTCGTAGTCTGTGTGATGATGAGGTGAAAATTGCACCAACAGCAGAAACATTAAAAACCTCCAGCGCGCATTAAAATGGCTGCTTACTGCACCACTTTCAGCAAAAGCAAAAGGAAAGTATTAAATTTAAATTAAAATCCATAAAACTGCTGCCATTAATGTAAAAATGATTTTAATATGCATTTAAAACGTTTGCAATTCCTTTTGCCAACATTTTGAAAGAAATTAAATGGTTTTCCTTAATGAATTTTTAAACACGAACCGAATATGAGTGAAACGTTGTGCAAGTAATTTTATCAACAGCACACATAAGCGTCTTACTCACCGCTCACAATCGAGCCGCATCGCCTTTTGTCAATGGGATAAAATTGTATGCAATGGATAAATATTTATCCAATCACTCGGTTGCTGTGACGAGGGCTTGTGAAAGGAATATCTTACAATTATTATCGATAAATAGTATGAAAAACAAAAAGAACTTTACAGAGAATTAAATTCATCATTAAAACGATTGCGGTGAGTCATTTTATATGACATTCGGGAGTGATAAAGACTTTGAAACTACGAGAATACCAGGAAGAGTACGTCAAAGCGATCATTTTTTTTTAGGAGAAGCGTTAAATACTGCTAGGCTTATCAAAATATGCCAGTAAAATTTCCCGTGAAGGTTATAAAACACTTAAAATAATAAGAGACATTGTCCCAAAGACATTAAATCCACTCCTAATTCGGATTGTTGCATATCACCATTCAGAACTAACTGAAACATGAATCGATGCAAACCTAAACTGTAAACTGGATTACGTCGTGTAATCCAAAAATCGGGTTTTTCAATAAGAGCGCTACAAAAGTTTTTTTAAATAAAACAAAACCGGTTTTAGATATCAATGAAATTCTTTATTCCTGTGAAAGTACGTTCGATGCCATTATGTATGGAACTCGATTTCTTTTGCATGGCCACCACGGGTACGCTTGCAGAAGTCCAGACGCTGAACCCACTTTTTAACGGTTTTCAAGCATAAATCGGCCGATACTGCTGCAATTTCACGTTCGATATTCGTACGAAGTTCATCAATCGTCGCTGGCTTGTTGGCATAGACCATAGACTTGACGTAGCCCCACATGAAATAATCTAACGGCGTCAAATCGCACGACCGAGGCGGCCAATCGACTGGGCCATTTCGTGAGATAACACGTTCACCAAACTTGGTTTGCAGTAAATTGATTGTGGCATTCGCTGTGTGGTTTGTGGCGCCGTCCTGTTGGAACCACATGTCCTCCAAGTCCATATTATCCAATTGGGGCCAAAAATATTCGGTTATCATTGAACGGTAGCGATTCGCATTCACAGTAATGTGCCGGTCTTGATCATCACGGAAGAAGTACGGCCCAATGACGCCACCGGCCCATAAACCGCACCAAACCGTAATTTTTTCGGGATGCAATGGTGACTCATGGAGTACGTGTGGATTGCTGTCTAACCAATAACGCATATTTTGCATATTGACGAAGCCATTCAGCCAGAAATGAGCCTCATCATAAATTGGACGTAGTGCTCTTAAAGTTGAGGCGTCTGACTCCGAATTTCGGTAGTAAATTTTAAAAATTTTGACTCGTTGTTGGCTCGTATATCTTTGCATGATGAAATGGCAAACCTTACTGAAGAGAAACGTCAAAAGAGCGGGAAAAAATATGGCGTCGTTTGCTGTCACTATCGATTTACTTTTGTAGCGTTTCTTTTGAGAAACCCTTTACTTGCTTGGTAATTTAGCTTTAATTAAAGGTGTTTACTTTAACAAGAATTCACTTAAACAATAATAGCAGACAATTATTATTATTATTATTATTATTATTATTATTATTATTATTATATCTTACGCCATAATTAATTATGATTGCAATGTGTTGGAGGAATGAGTACTAGCTACAGAGGCTTTCGACTCGAAGAGAAATGGATTTTATAGAAAGAAGCATTTTTTGAGACCAAGCCCGTAGCAGGATTTGAACCTGCGATCCTCGGGGTGAGAATGAGTCTAGCATGCTTACCACTAGACCACAGAGGGCGACAATTATTTAATACACAGTTAAACTTTATGTAAAAAAATTTCAAATTTTATAGATATAACTAACTTGAGAGCAGAAGCAATAATAGGAGTGTTACTATTGCTTCTGGACTCAAGTCATAACTGTATGCACGATTTACGATGCATTATATTGACATATTTTGCTTTCGAGGTTATTCCAATATATTCCAAAAATGTGTGCACCATTTTTTTACTCTTTTTTTGTCAATCACTGTTTCTGACTTGCTGTTTATGATCTATCACTAATTACTTTTCAATTATAGTTTCTGTTCTATCTCATTAATCACTAATTGCCTCTCCATAGCATTTAGATCTTTGTATTCAATTAAAAGCCAAGAACTCAATTGCCGTAAATCGGAATGTAACAGTTTCGGCTCTGTACTTACATTAAATGTTCATCACTGCCAATCAATTTGTGTTCATACTTGCAAGTCAATCATTTCCGTTGTGCAATCCATTTTTTCATTATTTCGCTCCTATCAAATTACTTAATTTGCCACTTTCTATTCATATACGCAGTAAAGATAGCTGAGAGCACCTGCCACAGCGCCACCAAAGGTAGCTGAACTGAAATTGGGTGATTCGGTGCTGGTAAATTTATAACATTCGTTCATAGGCACACGTGCTGTCATAATTTTCGCTGCAGTGAATTAGATCAACATGAGTTGCCTTAGGAATGGAATTGAAGATAAACAGTTGCAGGAGTACACAAATTAGTAGTTCAGAGAAATGCGAATTTGAAACAAATTACTGAGATATGCGCAAATTCTGTACAAAATTTTAGCAAAACTTTAATTCATACATCCTGCAAAAAGCCCTGTCAGGCATTTATTTAAATTTTAACACGATGTTAATGTCAGACCCTTTCTACATATTCCTTCTGCATGTTCAATGTAGTCAACTCATCTATCTACTCGTGGCGCCGCGTGTTCATCCAACTGTCGGATTAATGTAAAAAGATCAGAACCATGAAACTTTATCACACGGAACAGCGCATCCTTGGCATGAGTTGAATGCTCTCCTCTTCTCCTTTGACAGTTGCTCACGTTCAGACTTGTATATTAAACATTTGCCGTCAGAATTGTGACTACTTGTGCAGGAAGTCTTCATGTGTTGTTTGCGGTTGAACAAGTCTTTGGTTTAGAGTTAGTAACATTCATTAATATTTAAACAATCTCTGTGACAAAATGTATCCTTTCTCCCTTCCATGCATTTCGGAAGGGATATGTTTTCAACGTACCATATGTGGTTGAATAATAAGTTGTTGTACAGTAAGAGCCTGCAATCTACTGAAATGCACCTAATTAATGTAACTGAGATAAGCAAAACTTGCAGTATAATGAACATATATGGAAGCTTTTATATGTAATGATGGGAGCATTTATATGTAAAAATGTAGTTCAAAACTATATCCTGCAGTGTTGTTGAGAAAATTCGGCCTACGACTAATATATTGAAGCTAATATAGATTGATCCAGGATAGTATTCTAGAAGATTTGCCTTTGCTCATCATCTTTGTTATATAATCTTTGTTATATAATTCTATTCCTCACTACAGGCTATAAATTCTTGTCTGAAGGATGCCGCACAAAGACGTTATACAACCGAAACGACAGCACAAAGAAACTCTTCATTTGTTTTTAACAAATCACCAAAACGCGTCTTTAGCGAAAAAGTGAAAAGGGCAAACGTCTACATTGAGGGTATTTTCCCAGCACGTGTGTAATTAAAATGCTTTTAATTTTTGCTTCGGATTAGGATGAATTGGCGTATTAGGGTGTCAACCCACCAACGTGTTTACACAGGCCATTACAAGCACTCCTGGCAGACAGCAGTTGGTGTACACGTATCGTGTCAAAATTTTTGCGTAGATTAATGTCTCGAGGTGCCGTCAGCGTAATTGTTCATTGGCACTTTCCCGCATTACTTGAATTGCACAACCTGCCAGGAAATTAAATTTGTCTGAGTAGACAACACCACGCATTTCCTGACAAATGAGCCGTCACTGACGCCAATGCTACCTTTGCGCTATGAGGTGGTTGTAAATAATTTTCCACTGCACTTAAATAATTTTCGCAACT
Source organism: Clusia tigrina (assembly GCA_920105625.2). Lineage (NCBI taxonomy): Eukaryota > Metazoa > Arthropoda > Insecta > Diptera > Clusiidae > Clusia > Clusia tigrina. Next base: position 14,109,061 of record OV050033.1, on the reverse strand, counting down.
GTTGCACGTATGCTTCAATAAATTTAAGAAGACAGTCTCAGTCAAGCATGTGTCGCACTAGGGAGAGAATCATTATAAAAAAAGCTGTTTCTCTACATAAAAAGAATTTCAAATTCATTACACTTGCAAACTTGCAGCAGTAAAAATGACATAATTTGTCAGGAAGTTTGTTAGCACGGGTTTTACAACACCCAATTTAATAAAAATAGTGCTGTAATAGAATAACTCGACGACTGCAACATATGCACCTGAGCTGCGCTAACCGTAATGCGTGGAACTTTTCCAACAAATTACGCTTAATAATTTAGATCGCAGCGTGAAAGTCGCGTAGTGAAAGTAGAGTAGAGTGAGGGAAAAAAATGGCAAATTTATGAATACCGCAAAAAAGTTGTTAAAAGCCATATGCCACAAACTACGCGCCACTGCACCCACAAACACTCGCCAGTACCATAATGAAAATGTCCTTGCGTCTAGGTGTAGAAAAATGTGAAGAGATACACAGGTACAATAGCGACGCCTGGAAGACTTTAGCAGTGAGCATTGGAAAAAGAAGATTTAGAGTAGATTTGCTGAAGAATAACTGAAACAGCATGCAAGATGTGAGTTAATTTGTGTAAAGTAATAAATTATGACTAAGATTATCATTACGGATAATCTGTACTGCCGCCGTAGTTTTCTTGTGTGATTGTATTGTACCAGTAGGTAAGAAGTGAAAATGAACTTCTTATTTCTTATCCGCTTGGTTACATTGGAAATAAGAGTAAATAATCATAAAATCTACAATTTGAATACATAATAATTTAATGAAATAGTAATTTCAACAGTTATGAATTACAGTCAAATACTGTTAAATATACATGTTGTTTTCAAACTTGGGTATAGTCGATTACACTGCTATTTGGATATAATCATCCTAGAATATTTCATTATAACTTTTATTCATGTTTCGTTATGAATATAATCCTGTTGATACCAACATACCGCTTGCGTCTGTGTCTCTGACTCTCTCACTCGCCGTCTATATACTAAGAAACAATTAAATAGCATCCACATCTGATGGTAGCATTTTAGATTTATTCTGCTGTAATCCGCTACATTTGCAAATATTTCTTCGAAACTTTTTAACGGGATAAAGAAAACTGTGGCGTACAAGAAAATGTTATCCCGAGATAAAAGTGATAAACTACGGCGAACAAATTTTCAAATAAATTTCGCAAAAACAATTGTGCAAAATTGTGTGAAAAAACGTAAACAATTTTGCAACTGCTTTTAACAATTTCATTAAAGTTTAAATTCGCATATAAATCAAAACTGGGTACCGTGGACAATGCTAACAATGCACAAAAAATATACGGGAGACCATTTATTTTCGCGTTTACGAAATGCTCTTTCGAACACAAACATGAAAAATTGTTACGGAAAGTTTGTAAATAACAAATCAGAATCGACAAAATAACTTCCGAATGGCGTTTGTTTGTTGGCTGTTCGGTGCAAGTATTGTAACAAATGACCACCAATAATTCTAGCTCAGTAGCCAACCCTGAGGGAAGTGTTCCACTAAGGCCAATTGAAGATTTATGGGTAGCAAGCAATGCCTCAAAGCGTGGATTTCGCATAAGCACATGAGCAATTCACACCGAGATTTGCCATCAGCTAATGTGGCACAAATTATTTTTATTGCTAAAAGATTCAAACAAAGGCAATTTTTTATATTTAGTGTTGAGGCAATTCATACTGGAGGGTGTTGAAATATCAGATATATGTGTGCTGCGTACTTCATACTGACAAGTTGTATTTATGTCTGAATTTTGTTTTTCTGAATTGAAACTGTGTTACTCGGAGTATTTCATATATGACTCTTATATTTACTTTCCTAGCCCGATATGATATATTTTCGTGTCTGTTTAAGGGCATATTTAAAAACATAAATAAATATAATAATGTCACTTACATTAATAACTTAGCAAGGAAGTTAATCATTTGTCTCCAAGTTCCACCATTTGTTCTGCAAGTATTTTAGTATTTCCGCATAAAAATGACCAAACTTACCATTTTATTTGTTTGGGTCTGAATTTCTTGAATAATCATGAACAAATGTATTTCTTGCGCAATTAACATTTCCATTATCATTGCCACATAGGTGGGGAATCGTGGATTAATTTAAAAATTAAATCAATAAAATTGCAAGTGTAAATAAAATATTGTTTCTGTCAGACTTAAGCTTTCAGCTTTATAAAACTGAACGCAATTCTAACCAATTAGTTTAATGGGAGTGCTTAATTGCAGATCCATATGGCAGGTGGCTGTGTCTTTAAGGAACGACATTTATTCAAAACCAAATCTGTACGTATTTATTTAATCAAATCTGTATTTTTATTTCAATTTCATATTAAGTTATTATAAAACTAGTAAGTGTGGTGACAATTGCCACTATCTTATTTTGTTGATTATAGATATAAGAATAAAAATGTGGTTTGGAAAATAAAGGACAATCTGAATTCAAAAAAATCAACAGACTTTTTTTAATTATACATTTTTATATATATTGTAACAAATCATATTAAGATTAATAACAAATTGAATTTTAAAACCGGAGAATAGTATATCACTATTCCTCCTTAATAATTGAGCACTTATTATTTAAATAAGGCGAATGTGAAGTATGTTTATTTAGAATGCATTTTATAAAAATAACTTTTAATGTAAGCCAAGTAAATTTGGCTTATGCAGTAATATCCTTCCTATGCTATTGACAATGGAACAATAACTAACAGAATCAGAGCAAGACACAATGAAAAAATTTTGAATAAAGACAAACACACTCAAAGTAAATTCTTTCTTTGTACTTAAATCATAAAATATTCCATACTCGAATACAATACCAAATTATTGTAATCTTTTACAACTCTTTGAGCAACTCCAACAACCAAAACTGTAAAATGTTCTGCTTATGTTAAAGGCACCAAGTCCTGGCGAAATATTAAACCAACACAGACGAAGCTAATAAAATATGTACTGCAAATGTTTGCGACTACGCCACTTTCTAATTGTAGAGCAAATGTGTTAATGGAGCAACGCCCTCATAAAAGTAAAGTACGCAACTCTTAATGAGCGCTAGTGGCAGGACAAAAATGACGTGCACATAATAATATATACAGCCTGTTTAGAGCATGGCTCCACCATTGCCCCAGTATTCACACTTCACATGCTTGCGTACTTCGTTGATGCGGTTGTAAAACAATGGCATTTAACAACTCAATTGCACTCATGCCATTTAACTGGAGATGTGTGCTCACGCACACACACGTACACACATAATCCTCATGTCCATGGAGTGGAGTGGAACTCAAACATCAGCATAAAGTTACGCATTATCTTGCGATCATAATCTGTTTGGGGCAAATTGGGTTATGACACAATTTCGTCTGGCAATTGCAAAGGAAAATTATAGAAAATGCAATAATTATGCAATGCTCGAAATGACAAAGGCATTAAATATGGTACAAATGATATGGCAAATTCTTGGAGGCCAGAAAGAGTGTCGTCATAATTCACATGGCATGTTAAAAATAATCCTTGATCTCGTTTTCATTGTATGAAGAACATTTAAGTCTTAGTAAAAGTGTAGTAAAATAATCAGATGACAAATTATTATCGAACCCGTAACCTCGCGACTGAGCGTCTCGCATGTTTACCACTTGCCTCGAATATTGATTTGTATTTGATTTGTGTATTAATACTATATGCACCTGCTGATGTCTCTAATGTTACAGATCACAAAAGCTTCAATATTATGTAATATTCCCTAGTTAATATTATAGTTTAAAATTTACTTTCTCCAAATAATCTCTCTGACGAAGGCCATCTATTAATGATAAATAAATAACAGAACTGAGTAAGTGCGCCGAGTCGCAAACGAAATAAACACATTCCTCTTTTGATCAGATACAAAGTTCAATAAGAAATTTAAAAATATCTTAAGATCAATGGAATTCATAAATTGTTAAACAGCATCGGTAGCTGTGGTGTGCACGTAGATGCCATTGCTTCACAACTCACCAAGATAGAAACATTTTCATAGCTTAACTGAAATGCAGCAATACAAACATCGATTTAGTACAAGCAGAAAAACACCGATAATTTGCAATAATAAAAATATGTCCCCATTTGATATCCGGACGTTTGTATTTATGACCAGTAATACACAAGAAATATTATTGAAATTGCGTGGTTTCTTTGCAGAGAAATAGTAAAGAGAAGTGATGTTTTCGAAAACCTCAATTTATTGAGTATTGCGCTGTAGTATATGAACGTGAAGGTTCTTCACCACCAGTAAACATATTTGTCGCTACAATTGCGTTGCTTATGCTAATTGCTTATTCTAATTTTGTCATCCTATAAAATTAAATTAACTTCTAAATAGTGTACGATACATTCATACTCGTAGGGCATCCAAAATGAAGACCTTTTGTCGTTGATATTGTACTCGATATATTTGGATTCCATACCTACGTAAGAATCAGTGCTGTTTTATTTTATACAATATTAACATTAAACTTAATTTCAAGAAAGTGCAAGAAAAATTAAATGAAACTACATTAAAAGACACCAGGGGAGTAACAAAGCAATACACACAAATCAAACTGTCACAAAGTTTTTTAAGACTTGTCAACTACAATAAATTCAACGCAATGCGAGTACTACAAGTTTACAGAAATAAGGATACAAATATGAAGAACTGCAGTTTTGTACTCACTGTGCTTACAAGCTGTCACTTTGCTTTTGTTACGCGACAACAATGGCAAGTTTTGGGAATTAACGACCATGTTTGGAAGGTACTCATATCTCTTCCAGATTCTACAGAGTCATTGCTTTCCCTGCTCACTTGTTTATGTTTCTAACTCTTTAAGGCATATTCGAAGGTATTTTAGAATGCATTAGAATTTAATCTCCATTTTCTGCAATTCCTTAAAATAATAATTCATAACCAATAATTCTCTGCTTCAATATTATGTTAAAATGTTGATATCTAATAATGACTGACGGGATATGAGTTGAAATAAACTCCTTACTCATAAGTTACAAGCACAAGAGCAATTTCATTCAGTAGACCATCAATTTCTTCAGACTGAATTGAGCTATAGCAATATTTTTCTTTCCAATTATCTCAAACAGTTCCGTTTTATAATATCTGGCTACATGTTAACTGAAAGCATACTGTCAGAATTTACGATGGTTGGTATCACCAAGATAGTTTTCTTTCTTCCCCTACGTATCTGCTTTCTCTAGATTTATTTATATACAATTTGCTCATGATTCGAATTCTTTTCATTCCCTACCTATTCTTTCTTCCCCTACCTATCTGCTCTCTCTAGTTTTATTTATATACAATTTATTCATGATTCGAATTATTTTCATTTTTACTTCTACTATAATAGCAATTCATGAATTAAATTATATTTATAATACTTGTATATAAAATATCCCGAAATCATCTAAATTCTATAAGCGGCCCATTATGGCTATTTCAATTTTTCAATTGATTTACAATTGCCCGCGAAAGAAGCGCACCAATAGCGCTTCAAACCGGATTCAACAGCAAAGATAAGTAATATTGAAGAACGAATGATAAACAGCCACGTGCCATTGAATTGACCTTGACGTCCTTTTATAAATTGAAATTGAATTTTATTATCGAAAAGCAGAAATTTCCATCAGTCACACTTCAATAGCCACACTTGCACACACGCCGAACAACTGCAGCAGCTTCAATTTATTTCGACACGTCGATTGTGTTTATAAATAAAAATCTTCCACTGCTCCAGAAATCGAAAAGAAGAAAAGAGAGTATGTATGTTGACAGGATTTAGGTGTGGACTATTTGTGTCTAAAAGTAAGCAGCAAGTATAGCAATGTGTGTGGGCACGACTTTCGTTTATGTCTTCATTTATTTCGTAAATTTGGTTAAAGGTATCAAGCTAAAAAGACTCAATTTCAGACGAATGCCTCAATGGAACTAATACGACTAATAATTGTTTGACATTCACGAGAAGATGAAATTCAGTTGAATATGAAGTGGTTTTGAGGTGATGTAAGCAGTTTATATAAATGTTGTACAAAGTCATGATATAACATTTATATTTCATGGACTTTTTTCTGTCTTCTCCACTTTTTTGCTTTGTTTAATGAATTAAAGAGTAGACTGGTTTTTATAATAGTTATTCCGACCTTCCTATCCCGACTATTTTATGAGCAACATTTGTTTCTATGTATACTTAATCCAAGTATATAATAGCAACTTTAAGGAGCATGCATGTGCACTCCGGTATATTTTTATTGAAAAGTTTTAGCACACTCATTATCATGCATTTAATTGCTATACGAAAAAAAAATGAAAACCAACAATGTCCAAATAAACAGCATCCCATAGACCCTTTCAGACATACCAGCAATGCAATGTTACGAGTAGCATGCATGCCTTGACCGAATGTCACGTCTGTGTTTATTTAATTGTAATGAAATGTTGCATGTAAACAAACTACAAAACATTTTAAAAGCAAATATGTGCAGGAAATTTTTAACCAGACTGCCTCACAAGGCTATCCATTTCTTGCCTTGTCATAGGACTGTAACTGCCTGCATATTGCCAAATAAATTGGACTACTCTCTGCACAAATTACTCCACTTCACATTTTAATTTACTTTGCAAGTATTCTGTCATTCTTTAAACCTCAGCAGAAATGACATCAAACTATACACTGAACTTTTAACAGGACACTGTAAACTAAATTACCACCTAAAGAAAATAGGCGTGGTAGAAGACGATTCTTGTCGACTCTGTCAAGAGAAGCAGGAAACGGCAGAACACATTCTGTGCACTTGCCCAGCGGTGGCAAGACGCAGACATAAGTACCTAGGCAGTGGGTTCATATCTCCAAATCACCTAGTTAAAATTAAGCCCACAGCAGTTACGAGATTTATAAACAGTCTAGGACTGTTTTAGTTGGGTACGAGGCTGCACAATAGATCTTTTAGGTCGCGGTGTTCTTTTAGCCTGTCAATAATAATAAGTATTCTGTCAACATTTGCAGGCCACATCAGCGGCATTCGTATGTGCAGCACGTGGAGCTGGACCATGACTCAAAATTTGCATTTACTTTTCCACATTTTACATTCTTCACGACCATACGAGCGTGAAGTCCTTCTGGCAAAAATTAAAGAAATCAAGGCTTTCCACAAGAGGAGAAAGGAGGAACGGATAAGTAAATAAATAAGGTTTGCGACGTATTTGTACAGTGGCTGTGTTAAGGTCCATGCCACGCAGTTTATGTTTGAATATGTGTGCAGGAGAATTACACAAATGCAACAAAACAATAAACTTTTTACCTGTGAATTGAATTTAAACTTAATTCTCGATTTATTGAGAAGTATATATTTGAAAATCCATGAAGAGGTTATTGGAAAAATATGTGGGTAGATATGTTGCTGATACCAGAATGCTACTGCTTTATGTTAAAACATAATTCTCTTCGCCATTATAACATTACGATTGGAATGTCCAGTTCAGTTAAATAATATCCATGTCAGCAAATTTAGTCTCCAGCCAGGTAACAATGGGAAAGCTGTAAACGACCAGCAGTGCAATTGCCATTACAATGACGGTCACAACTTCCCAAAAATACTTCAACTATGTCACATCAAACTAGACCAATTCAACATTTGAACAGTACCTCTCCGCCTGTTGGCTATTTAAAGAGTTTCATAACCAACTCAATCTATTTTTAATTGAATTCAAAAATAAGAAACCATCGAATTTGGAACCGAAAATGAAATTCACATAAACGGATTTCACATCACATCTTCATAACTCGCATGGAGGAGATGAAAATTGAGTTTACTGATTATTACCCACAGAATAGTCATGCATATGCAAAACCAAACAAGATACGGGTAAGTAAATTGAAAATTTGCCAATGCACACATGAGGCACTCAGCCAAGCAATGTTTGCACATACCATGCATACTCCTACTCGTACATAGTTGGCTGAGAATGCGTTCTGTTAATTTAGACATAACGACGGTGCCAAATATTTATCCACCAGTACCCACATGCGAATACATCTATTCTAGTTGCATGAACTTAAGGTAAGGAACATCAAAAATGCCTGACAACTCATCCATGTTGGTACTTTGGCCAGAAATGCAACGCAATTTGGAATTTATTTGATGCACCTTTGAACGCCTGAATTACAATTTTTCTTAATGAGTGGAAAATTGTGAGGAATTCCTTATTTGTTCCAGAAATGTTTATACCGATAGAATTGGAAATAATTTCTATCTATTCAAAAACTATCTGAAGCTATCATTACAACGAAGTAGGATATACCCAAATATTTGAAATTTTCTACATTTGAGCATTAGATGGCAAAAGTTTCCCATATTATTCTGGTTTATTCAAAGACTCCTTTGACTTTACTGCAAATTCAAAATATAAAATGGTGAATTGACCGAAGCCTCGCTCGCAACTTAGTGGTAAATTTACTTGATCAAAACATTCATTCAGAAATTAAATTACGTTTTCTTGTCTAAATGTGGTATGATCAGTGTAAGAGTCATAATTTGTTTGTATTCAAGTCTGAGAAAGACCGGAAAGAAGCCACTGAGAATATACGCTATAGAACTAAGTATGCTGTGACTTTCCTTCATCACTAATGACTTCAAAATACCAATAGCAAGATTGGACACTTCAGTGTTGAAACATTTCTCTGCTGTTGCTACCAAACAATTAAACAGACTTTACTTAAGATTTAATATACAAATAATGTTTCACAGTTTGTTAATAATGTTCAGACAGAGATGAGCACCAACTTACTTTTCACTATGCAGTTTTGTATTAATTTGATTGCTACTTGTTGTGTATAGTCTCCTTTCCATACTTACAGATGCTGATTTGAAGGGTTGATCCGAGAAGCACATTTACCAGGATGACATATGTTAAGTGATTATTAGAGATAAAGTTTCCGAGTTTCCAAATGTCATACCTTGTATACTCCATAATTTATTTTATTGCAGTATCGAATACATGCAGTTTATTTGAGGAAACACACAATTTGATTAATATATCTTAAAATGATACAATCACCTTCTTAGCTTAACTTTAGCTCTTTCTACTGATTGTTCTTTTGTTCCTTCATAAGGACACAATAATATGTCGTCTCTACTGATGCATTAAAGTGTTCTCTGTTTTTTGCATTTTCTTTGATTAGAATTGTGTCAATTGTTATTTATGATCCTTCGACTAATTAAAATCATTGTCACACCATCTGAGTATATTTCATCATTATTTTTCTTACCCCTGTCATATGTAACTACAAATGCCGTCTTGAGGACTTAAGACATGGATGGCGTTTTGTAAGGGAATATTTTGTATATACACGACTATATATGTATGTGCATATAAGAGGGATTTGGCATGACAGAAATAGTTACTAAGGGGAAAATGATTTTATAATTCCATTAAATGAATTTCAGCGCAACAAAGTTTTAAGTATAGGAGGAGCATGGCAATGCCGCATCAGATGCTGTTCGCATGTGCACGTACCCCAGGGAATGCTTCATCTTGTTGGAAATTATGTTGCAATTAGTTTTATTGTTTTATAATTGCAGCCAATTATGCACATGATGCAGCGGCATGGGAACATTGCACACATGCTACTCGTATGCGTCTTTGGCACAAAAATATGTTGGAAAATAAGTTTTAAATTCTTGGAGCGCTCATAAAAATAAAAATTAAAAATATAAAAACCGAGATGCTGCTTGTGTGGAAAGTTACTCTGTTCGGTGAGATTTGAGCTGCCTTTCGAAAGTTAGATACGATTGACTGCTGCACGTAGACGGACTAAGCTGATTGTAAACTTGTTTACAGGATCATTGAATTCTCATATATACATATGAGTACGAGTACAAATGTCTTTTCTTTAAAAATAAGGATACTGATTCCTACCAGAGAATTATATACTGAAAGTTGAGCAGACAAATTGTTCGTGCGATCCTTTAACCAACCTTTATTATTATCATTATAAATAGTTTATTAAATAAGTATATTATTAAATAAACTTAATACTAAGGCACCAGCGACTAGAAGCTGTCGGCCTCTGACTTGCCATTATTTCATGCTGATTCATAGAATATATATATATATTATAACTTTACTCTTTATAGCGGATTGTTGGTTGTGGTTTTAAGAAGTCCTGAAATCATCTTTCTTCGAGCTGAGAAAAGTTTGAGAATTAACCATCTGCATATGGGAAATTATCAACAATTTCTTATCTATTTCAAACTATCGAGATAAATTTTTTCTGAGAACGGAGGGTGTGGGTTATATAAATGCGTGAAAAGTTTCCTGAACACGTAACTTCATGAAACAATCCCAATATTTAACCCACAACATTTTGGGATTTAACAGCTTTCTGCGTTTTTTCTGTGATGTTATATTAAGTCACTAACAAGGGAACAACTCAGGATCTAAATAAAAACCAAGGATGCGAAATTGACTCGTAATGGCCTCATTCTTCCCAAAATATCATCGATTATGTGTCATATGGAATTCACACTCATCGAAGTGATGACCATTATCTGAATGGTATTTTCTTTGTGGTAATTTATTTTACATTTATAATTTTAATTAATGGCATTGGCAGAGATAAAGAGGATATTGAGATATTTATTATACATTTACAATGAAAAGATTTTATATAAAATTCCTTGACAATTCACTGTACACCAATTGAGAATGACAATTTTCAACCTAATAGAGTTTTCTTTAAAAAAATGTTGCCCTACAAGTACTTCAAGGCGCCACTAACACTGTAAATTGCCTATTGAGGTAGTCAATTGAGGTAGTCTCTTGAGGTACTCATATCAAATTAGAACAACCACAGAACCAGAACCAGTGTGATTACGCCGAAACATTGCGAGAAGCTTTCTTGTTTTTATATAATAAAATCTATGGAAAATTATAAATAATTTTAAAAAAAACTTTTATTTAAAAGCCAAAGGATTTGGAAAAATTAAAAATGTCATTAAAGCGACAGTTCGGATTGCATCCATGACCAAAATAATTAAAACTGTTGAGCAACAAAAAAAAAAAAATTGAGAGGATTGCTAAAAGAAAGCAAGCAAAGAAGTGTGCAGCTGATACAGCTTATGACCAATTGAAACTACTGGTGTAAAAACAAAAAATAAACTGCTGAACAATTGAATTTTGCTGCCCGCAGCGAACATGCCTCCACTCCTTTGTCTTTAAATTGCACATTTTATGTTCCACAAATATGAAACACTTGGTGCTCAGCAAAACACGAAAGGACCCCGCACACACGAACCCCATTTGCAAAAGATGCTGTGTAAATAGAGACATTTATCTGCAAATGTGCTAAATCAGGCTAACTAAGTGCTATGGTCACTTGCATCTGTAAATTGCTTGCATTGTGCATGTCTGCCAGCAGCAAAAACAATTTTCGCACTTCTTGAGCTCTCTCCAAAAAATGAGTGTGAAAACATATACGACTTCGTCGAGCAATTGGAAAATTGCCAAGTTAAATGTGTGCGAACATATGCAGTAGTTTGTTTTTCGTTCCTTTTTGTTAAAACTGTCGCAGGCATGTGTAATTATCACAGTACGCTGAATATGCAGAAATCCTTTCAGTCGAGAAAAACAACAATTTTTCAAATTGTATTAAGAAAATAGGAGCGTAGTTCAGTCCCTACAAAATAGACTTAACCTTCGGAAAATATGTAAATAAAATTAAGTGCACATATTAGTCGCCCAGTAAATGTGTAAGATACATCCTAGTGATGATGAGGTAGACAAAGACTCTGATTAGCCTCTCTCAACCGTTTCTTGAGTACCCGGCTTTCCAAATATTATGTTAAATTTGTGAATTTTATGGCAGTGGCGTTGATCAAAGCTGGAGGTATTCTGAATTGAACTGTTGTTTTATAAAGTCTGTTTTGGCATTAATTGAACGTGTAGTTTAACATATCCTCAAGGATACAAAGTTAAAATTGTGTGTCGTTGTATGTGAATATGACTTCATATGTGGCGTGCATGTCACTTTTGTTACGGATGTATGTGTATTTGAGATTATTCATTAATTTAATTTCCGGCATATTAAGGTGTTAATTATGTGCTTTTTTAGTTCGGCTTAGCAGGAGATTGAATTCAATAATGAGGAAATATAAGCCCGAAAAGTATATGGGTGAGTATTTTAGTGTGATGATGACTTTAAATTAATAACGTAGCTTCACAATCTTAAAGCAAATATAAATTCCAAAAGGTAGCGACCATTTCATCAGTATATATCTTAGTTTTCGGTGGATATTAAATAAAATAATTTCGTACTATAAAAGAGGATTAATTACCTGTATAAAAACTGGAGATGGATGACTGGAAAGATGTGCGTTAATTGAAGCCAGTTATATTGTGGAACCAGTATAATAGGGAGTAGTAATTTTCAGAGAAATGAGCAACCTTCTATCATAGGATAATCGGTTTACAACTTTTGGTTTTTTGGTCTAGTTTCCTTTTTCGTGGATACCCTAATCATAAAACCTCCTGTTCCAATACTTCTGTTAAAGGGATACTTGAATCGAACAAAGAAAGGAAAAGGGACGGAGCTCTTCGGAACCGGACAAAGTACGAATACAACTAGTTACCGTTGATTATGGGGCCATTTGCAACCGCAGATCTGATCCATTCGTATGCTGGGATTTCTGTAACTATTCGGTTTACATTTTTCAGATATATTTATATACCTATAGTTAGGTTTAACATTGTGAAACTTTTATCGATATTTTAATATTACGAAATTTGGATAACACGAAAGGTGGTGCCAAAATTTGGTGCCACTTCATGAGTTCCGTTTTCCCTGCCGTCTGTCTTTGCAAATCGCTTCTAAATGTCTTAGCACTATAACAAGATAACGAAAAGAAATGCTAGTACCAGTATTTTATATATAGAAGAGTGTTGTAAGATGTGGTAGCAATCGCTATTAAAGATTTTAGAATCCTCACCACAGATGCACTGCTACAAGTTATTCCTCATATTCCTTACAGAGGTAAGGTGAACTTAGATTATCTATATCTTAGAGGATCATGTTAATTATCAATATCTTGGTTCTGCCGCATGATTTTATTATCACAGCGATCGTAAATTTCACCCAGGGTTTCAGTCTACTTGCAAAGGACATTCGGATTTGATGCACAATTTTATCTTCCTAGTTTTACAGATGGGCCACGGTTTTCTCATTTCGATTAGCACCTGAGCCATGTGAAAGGATGAAACTTCAAAAATTCTACTAAGCATACAAACTGTTAGAAAATAAAGGAAAACTATAGCTTTTTAATGTGCTTCCCAGATTATGTGACTTAAACACCTCTATTGACTTTTCATCCGTGTGTTTTAAAAAATGCTTCTTCAATGGCAAAGAAAACAAGCAATACAATTCCTCCGTTATGAGTTTAGACTGGTAATAACTTCTGTCATATAATTTTGTCTTTCTCCTTGTGGCTTCGTGTTGAGTGTTTGTTTGAAGCACAGCCACTGTGTGTCTTATCTGCTTCAGATAAACTTGAGGTTATAGAGATATTTTTTTGCTATTTAAGTGTGTGCAAAATGAGTTCAAGAATTGATTAATATTTTATTCTTATAAAAACTTAAAACAAATTTATTCAGCAATTACTGAACTGCTGCAATTTAATTGCCAGTATAAGCTACTTTAGTTAGTTTAATATTCACGTATTTTACATGGGTCTAGTTACTCATTATTTTTGCGAATCGTTTCTCTAGGTATGCTTTAACTCTCCTCCAACTGCATTAAAAATATTTTGTTAACGAAGTGGCTTCAAGGCATAATTCTGTGTTTTAATAGACGGAAATGGCGCACGACATCCTACAAAAATACTCTTGTAACTTTTGGTCCTTTTCACGCATGAACTCAACAACAACACAAAATTAGATTGATATCATCCTAATTCAATTAACATGAGCACCCAGCACGCAGCCAAGCGAGTGCACATGCCATCATATAAAAGTGTCAGGATTTAAACAAATGTTTAAAGTTGACTTCGGCTCATTCTTAAAGCATATGCAACTGTCGCAATATGTCAGCTCTGAGCGGTTTTATGCAGTTTGCAAAGCACTTTGCAAAATGGTTTTTCTTTCGGGATAGAAACAAACAAGCATAAATTAAGAGAACGCATTGTCAAGAACGATAAGTGTGGGGAATTTCTCGTACTTAGCGAAAATAATTTCCTTCAGTTGTCAATTTGTGTTACTTAATAAGCATACCTTGTTAACTATAGCTGACGTTATTGCAGAGCCTTGTGATATCCCTAGTTCATTTTAGTTTCTTTCATTATCTCATTTATCACTGCTTCTCAGGTATTATTTCCTTACCGCCTTTCTTGCCGAGCATATTGCATTCATTTTTAATATTACTTTATTTAACTAAGCTTGGGTGTACGCCAATTTATATGTAAATTGAATTTTTAAGTCTTACGACAACGAAAAAGTTTCTTTAACATTTCTTTCGGTATATTTTATTCTTTCTATATCGCCCTCGTATATTATTCCATCAAGATTAAACTCATTTCTGCAAATGTTGTAAAATGAAAGGTTTATGACTTTCGAAGTGTTGTGTCAAAAGTTCCTCGCATTTAACTGACAAATTTGTATACCCCAAGCAGCTGTTAAAGACTCTGAGGATTGCTTTAATACACACTGTAAGAAATTGTCGTCGGAATTTCAAAATTCATCTCTTCCGTTTTGTGAGGAAATATCTTTGTTGTAGCTTTGTGCATATTATTTGGAAATACTGACAAGAATTTCCCTGCTGTCTTGAGTTACCGGGGAATGCTGTTAAGGGAATAATTTGACGCACTTCTAACCCAAAATTTTGTGAGGCAAGGTTGTTTATTTCACTGTACTTACACGTTTCTTTGTAAGTTGAATGCGTTCTATTGTGCAGTTTCTTTGACGCCACTCGCTGCCGCTCGCAAATCATGCTTCTTCAATTTACTGGAAAATGCGTGCTTGAAACCCTTTTAATCTCATTAACATAACAAAAGGTTCATCATAGTCAAATTTCCAGATTAGGAGCAACATTTAATTATGGACGGCGTTGAAGTATGCCCAAAAGGCCAAGTGCTAAAACCAAGTTAACCAAGGCAGCTATCGATGATGGTGATGCACATTGGCGCTTCCCTTCGATATACATGAAAGAGTGTTTGTGCTTTTAGAGCTCCTTGCCTTTATAAATACATGGAGCTACCACTTGTTTGCTGTTACGGTGGTGTCTGAAAATTGCCTTTAGTGCTATTTTTAGTTTTGCGTAGCGACTATAACCACGAAATGTGGTAGGTATCGTCGAAGTAGCAACTTTAATTAGGTTTATTTTATCCTTATGAAAAACTCGAGTGCTCAGTTTATAAAGGATAAGAAGTAATAAAGCAAGATACCACAAACTTGCTATAATAATCAGCCTGATATATTTTCGCTATAATTCTCATTATTCCATACAACTTATAAGTCTATGAGTAGTAGTAGAGAAGAGAGAGTGTGAATGCGCTGCTGCTATTTAACTGGTTGAAATATGATTAAAGATACATTGAATCATTGTTATGTAAATTACAATATAATTAAATCCCAAGCGTTTAGGCCCACGAAGAAACTATACCAAATTCCACCTCGGATCACCAAGCCAAAACTATACCAAAACTGACTTGCTGGCTTTTTAGGCGTATATAAATGAAATATAAAATGACTTTACAGAATTACAAACAAATAACAGAGTATCTCTAATATTTTAAAAATTGTTGTAACTGTGATATTAGGTCTATCAAAATTTAATATTATACATTTAAGAGATTAATATTGGGTGGCAATACAATATGTTCACACTTAATTTATATGGAGAGGAGTTGAAGAAAAAGAAAGGTAGAATATCATTGGTTCGACATGCATCAAGCACACCCAAACAATCCAAGTGTCTCTTCAATATTTTAGGCATGTTAAGAAGAAAATCTCGTTACAACAAAATAAAGGAAGTGAACGTATACATATTTATTCAGTCATTATGATCTGAGTGACCGTGTGAAAAGCATCGGTTTAAGGTGCTCTGTAGGTGCACAATCCAGGTTCAACTCTGTTATAGGAAAGGCAGGCAACAGTGGGTAGCACCATATAAGAAAATATCAGATAATAAGTATATCTCTTAATCGCACTCATTTCGATTATCAATATGGAGAGTACGACTCATTAACTAACTTTAGGCAGAGGCACAGAATGCACCTCTTTTCATCATAGAGTGGATTGCTGGGAATACAATGCATTCTTATCAACTCAATTCCATAGTTCTTCGTGGTTTTGTCGAACTTTTTGTTTTGTACTTTCTACAAAGAATTCCACAATATATGTGAAAAGTAAAGTTTCAAATATACTCACACACATTCCCAACGCATTCTGTAAGAAGGTCATAAATCTTCTTAACGTATGACTTAATTTCATCAATTTACTTTATATCACTCAAGTTCTGCCCATACACTCGCACTCGCCTAGTGTTAATTAAAAAAGTTTCTTTTTCAATCAAGTAACTAACTGTATGGGAATACTAGCCACATTTCCCTCAATGGCCAATATTTTGTATGATTGCTTCTTAAAGAGTTGGCAACTTTTAATAGCAGCAAAAGTTTTCTGTTCTCCAAAATGCGAATATAACAAAGCGACTCTTCGCTTTATACATTCTTTGATTGTGAGCACCTGAGAGTGGCGATTCAGTGCGATTTTTATTTAATTTGTCTTTTTCACTTTTCTTTTCATCCGTTCTCCGCTCTGATTAAACTGATTAAAAGTTTTTCGATAAATATCTGGCGCCATTCCATGCCATTTTCGTTTCAATGTATCGTTCTTAATTAAATAGCAATGAGCTGATAAATTTCTTCTATGATGACTTCACATGTGTAAACACCCACATGGACATATACAAGAGGTGCATTTGATAAGTAAGAGAGTTTGCTGGAGCCGTACTTCTGGCCCCATTTTTTTAAATTTAGGGGATAAATTCTGGGAGAAGGTTAACCAATAAAGCGATTTCATGTTTAAGATAAATATAGATACTCCCACATTGAGCCGTCATACAAAATATTTATTCTACGTTTTCGTAGTACCTAAAATTGTCCAGATTAGGCACGGAATTCTCATATTGATATTTTGAACTATGCAAATGCCGGAAAAGGTTCAATTATATTTTAATTTTGTCAAATTGCCAAACAGCTGAACACGTATCCTTACAATATTCCATTCATTTCTTTCTGCGAATTTTGTCAAGTAGCGGCCTCCCATGAATCTACGAATTTTTCTTCCACAAATCTGGGGTATTCTATACTTTATTTTGGAACTTTTCCCCCTCCATCGCAAGGAATTCCAAGTGGACAACTACACGAATGTCACACAAAACTGTCACCATTATTTTGATTTTCGACGCAATTTTAGGTATAATACTGACTGGTGTTAGAACATAAACTTCAGATATTATTGGACATTATCCTTAAGTTTATTTTATCTATGTTTGGCTATTCATCCACAGCCATCGCAGTAAGTATGTATCTACTTCCTTACGAAATTTAGATTGTGGCTACACATTGTCATCTCATACTATAAATCGCTGCTTCTCCGAAGCTGTTTCCCTCGCGTGAACTTAGCCAACATAGACAAACTTTGCATGCACTCTGCATACATTTTTGGCATTTAAGTGAACTGTGCCGGAACGCACTTAAAATACTCCCCAACTACAATGCTGCGTATAGAACAATGTAACTGGCTGAACATAAAACTACACTAAATCGTTGCGTTGATGATGATGATGATGACCATGTCGTGATTATGCCCTTCATGATAATGTCCTGTGTACATAATTTCATGTCGCATGAAATGCAAAGTCCTAATAAATTTACTCAAGAGGTCGTAAGCTCGTAAACATGTTAAGTGATTTGCGTACCGGACAATGTTTGAAAAATGTTTGGTTGGCTTCGTTGATAATCAATGTTTTAATTGCCTGCAATATGATGAACTGACACAAAAGAATGGCACATGTTTCCTGGTTAATGCGAGTCTATTACAGCTGGGCACTTATGTTTTATTGGCAGGATAAGAGACGCCGGTTTCTTTGTTAGGTTACAATTTAGCCTAAGAATAGATTCTTTTTATGGCAAAGTGGCCGAAGAGAATGTACTATAACCACTTAAAACGAGTTCAAATTTTAAGTACGACCGTTTAAGCTTGTGTTGTGCTACTTTTAATTTGAACGGATTTTCTTCACCATTGCAAAGCGTTGCATAGAATTGTACCACCAGTCTGTGAACTGAAACAAATATTTTGGAAAATCTGACACACAATAACGAAATAAGTAATTATTATAGGTTATACTACATGGACATTAATTTTGTTGAACATAATTATGATAGTGTTGAATTTTATGCTAAAAAACATGTTTTTTTCATTGAAGTATATTAGTCTTTTGAACTTTAGTGTGGATTTAAAAGTACTAATATAGTCGGACCACACCATGGATTCGCTCATTTAATTTTATCTTCACCCCCGAATTCAAACATTCATAAATATGATAACTACCAACTTCAAATTGATTGCTTTAAAAGATTATACAATTTATTCATGCTTTCTGTAGTGTCAAAAGTTTATTTTCCAGAACACAATCCCATCTATACCCTTCTCACACACTTTCAATTGGTAACGTGATAACATCGCCCACACACACAAAAAGAAGTTTATATTTTGTTGTGTGAAGATTTTAAACAGGCTTTCGGGTATTCCAAAATTAATTTGTGAATTTTATTAGGCATCATGACCTTTTGGGTGCCAAATAAAATTCATCATTGCATTCTTATTGCTATTTTGCCTTCAATTGTATCCGTTTTGGGTATTATTTACAACTTTCTATTTAGTCCGTAGGAATTCAAGCTATTTTATTATTTTATATTGAATTTAGTTTCTTTAAGGCAATTAGTAAGAAATACATGCAAATGCAGTGGACACGTACGCAAGAATGTAAATAAATTTCAATTGTTGAAGGAAAATTAAGTCATATTGCCGCTCCCAGTAGGAAATATAATAGGAGATTCGCTTATATTCGGCTTCTGCGGTTTATGGTATGTAAGAATGCTAGTCTCACAGGTATGGGTTCGAATCCTGCCCAGGGCATGGGCATAATTCCGTTCAAATGGGCCAGGGTTGCTAGAAATAATTAATTATAAGCATTATAATAATAATTCGCTTATGAATACTGATAGTTATTAAAGTAATTTGGACTGGACAGTATATAGCTGTTATATCAGCCTTAGGGATATGGTTTCGGGATGTTGTCTGCCCTATATGGGTATGCAGATCTGAAATAATCTATCCTTTGAAGGTACTCTTAGGAGAAAAAGTGTTGCACTCTAAAGAAGAATATAAAATAGTGTCACCGTCTTTCTAATTAGTATAATGATTTTCTAGTCAACAATGTCAGAAAAGAATTGAGAAAATTTCGAAACCAAAATAAATTATCATAGCATTCTTTAATGGGAACCGCGCCGAAGATGTGTTCTTGTACTCTACTTTGCCTTCGACATCAACGATTGACCGAACTGTCAGACATGTCATATATCAATTGATCATGTCTGATGTAATTTCCAACTGGGTATTTATGTGAGCTGTTTTTATATTATGGGAAGATGTGCAGCACATTGTATGGCTGAGTGTAGTATCATAACCCTCACGCATATATACTATAGAAATAGGCTTACAAGGAGCTTAATTTAATGAAATTGCCAGAACATAGAATTGTTTATTTCTTTTAGTTGTGATTTAAACTTATCATAGCATCTGCTGGGATATGATGTCCGCCTGCTATGTTGTCTTTTAAGGGATAATCCTCTTTAATCCCTTTTCCATATTCTTTGGTAAACTCACTGAATATTTACAGCAAGTATACTTATAAAGGATTTTAAGTTTTTGCATAGATTTTAGTAAAGAGAAAATTAAAATTAAGAATCTCAATTTAAATTTATAAAATTATAAAACATTCATATGAAGCGATTTTTATGAACTATTTTGACTTTTACACACATGCAAATATCAGAGTATTGTCTGAATTTCCCTTCCTAACATGGTAAAAATTATTTACAGTATCCATTAAAGCCAACTTTACAGCTGAGCATAAAACAGTGGAGAATTCGCTTATTCTTTGTTCCCAGTTTGCTTTGAAATCTTAATTAAAATTTATGTTTGATACAACTCGCACAGGCACAGGCACATACAGAACCAGAGACAGAAAGACACACAGGAACACGCTTCACCATAAATCACCGCACCTCAAACCACACATACCCACTCGCACTCGCACAACTCTCAACCAGCTGCACACACACACACGCATTTACACACAGGCACACAATCAGAACTTGCAGTTTATGTTTAATGCATGAGCCGCAGCGACACTCGTTCAAAGAGAGCAGCCAGGCAGGCAGCTCCAACGAGTGTCAACGTTGGCTGTTGGCTGGTTGGATGGATGGATGGATGGGTGCACTCTTCCGTGTGACAGAATTTTATAGTTTCTGTTTCCTTTTTTATTATTATTTATATTTGTATTTTTTTTTAACATTAATACAAACGTAAAATGAACATCCTCGGAATGAAATGATACAAAATTATTCGACGGAAGTTGGCATCCTTGGAATGTCAATCACATGTTACGGTTTAAATAAATTTCTTTTGGGTATGCGAGTATAACCCATAAAGGATGCGGCACAAACTGAAGTCATATATCTTTATATTGACGTGCTGGTTGGTTTATTATTGATGCACTTTTGTGCATGGAAAATTGCAGTATATTTGCATTTATTGCGGGAATCATAACATTTTATTGCAATTGCCAAAATATTGTAATTTTTACACACAGGGGCCATTATTCCAAGGCAGTAAAACAAAACAAACAATCGAATTGTATAACAAATGTGTGTTAATGGAGCTGTATTATGATATACAAGGTAGTTTATAGAAAGCAAATTGTGATCACTGTAAAAAATTACTGACTTTTTGATTGAAATATATACTAACTTTATATAAAAAAAAGTGTCCCGTTAGATGAGGTTGGAATAGCAATTGCCAACTTAAAACTAAAGTTGAAGTATAGCGTCGTGCGTGAGGCCAATAGGTTTTGGACAGGCATTTGCTTAACGACTAGGTTAATGTGACTAGTAGAGTGGCTTGCTTGGTATAAGACCCGACTCTAGCTAAAAGCAGACCGGGCTCTTTAAGCAAATAAGCTTTCAGCTCTCTGGCGGAAGTGTTCGGGGCGAAGGTCAAACCAATCCTCTACTCTATTAAAGATTCGAAATGAATCCACGAGTAAAAGTAGAGGTGCAGTGTTACGAGGTGGTATCGCAACGGACCCATAGTGGTCTCAGTGAGTTGGTCTGTAGACTGACTGGCACGAAAACTTAACCTAACCCAACACTTAGAGGACATTTAGTCAGCAGTCGACATCCACCTAAAATAATCTAATCGTTTAAAAGTGTGTCGGAATCAATAAAACTTGGCTTCAAACTTGGAAGTTTCATCTAACCAGGCAGGATACTCCTTTTAAAACTAGCACTCCCTTTAAAGAGTTCAAAAATATAGTTTTCCTACCAGACTAACAGAAATGGACCATATTCTGCCAATAATATCAAAAACAAAAGGCAGACAGTTGTGGTTACTTTAAACGTTCGCCCTTCCCTTTGGTGTATTTCTTAGGTACTCTTAGTAATGCACACGATTCAGTATTCTCCTTAGTCTGGCAAATATTCTTGCAGTTCTTTGTACTATTTTGTACTGTGTTATGCAGTCACTTCACTACCACGTCCTCAGTGGAGAAGTTGACTAAATAAACGTGCCCTGGGAGGCAAATGACAAAATTTCTTTTGAATGTCCTTTCCTCATGTCTCATGATGGCTTCTCTGCTATTGTTATTTTGTGTGAACTTTATTGTGCACTTGGCCTAAACATACTTGCACTGAATCCTTTTGAACTGCCTGCCTGCTGCGATATCAGCATGCAAGGCTCATGTTGTGTTTAACATTACGAGTACCACAATAAATTTGACGCCTTTGAATTTCACTTACAAGCACTCATACTGGCGCCGGTGTGAATATGCAGATTGTATGCTTACCTTGCCACCCACACAATACAGTCACAGTAAGGCACACTTTTTCAGTAGAGAGGTACTCCGCAAACAATGTTGTACTTTCGCCTGTTGAACTGCATACTTGCTTTTATGCTTGCATTTTTAAGGCAATCTGAAGCAACCAGCATGTTGCAAGTAACAAAATATTTGCATATAATAAACGCAAATGCAAGAAATCTCCAAAGAACATTCATTCAAATTTTTATATTTCGCCCAATCAAATTTTATTTTTCCGCTGAATTTTTTGAACTTTGGAACAAACTGAATTGAAGTCGATACGAAGTCTTCTCTTACGTTGAGTTTATTTGTCTTTTCGATTTCTTGTTTGAAAATTTTTTAATATCCTCTTTTTTTATGGCGGTACACACAAACAAGAATGCATGTGTGTGGGTTTAACATGTGTGTATGTGTATGTTGTACATGAGTGCGCCCTTATTACCATTTGAGTTTGCATACTTTTATGGGCTTCTTAAGTGTTACTTTATTTCAGTTTTTGGCATATAAAATTTAATACTTGTGAGAGGATTTGGCGTAAACAGCTAACTTCGAGGTGAACTTTTATTTTACAACACCTATAAAAATTCGGAGTTATGTAGGTATATATTTTTATGTTACTAATACTCTCAGTGGGTTTCTAACTTGGTTGAATTCAGAGTTAAGTTCCTACAACGGTAGGGATGCTGTGTTGAAATATTCGCTGTCACAAAAGATGGAAGTTTTGATTCATTTTATACTTTTACAGAATCATATTTTCTCATTCTTAGTCCCAAGCAGCCAAAACTCTCACTAGTTTTAATTACAATAATTGTTTAATCATTTTCTCTGCAAATTTTTTTTGAATTTTTTCTTTAAACTGGGAATCTTTTCTTGTTTTGAAAGACCAAACCGAAAGCAGCTTTCATATAATAATTCTATATTTTTATCGCTTTACAAATATTACCATTGGCAAAAAATAGATATCTACCATAAAGCTATCATTCCTCTGATATAATATTCATAGAATTCTTTCAGTTCAACGCCAATAAATTATGATTGACAATTGCACATCTCAGATTGTTGGACACATTAAGATCAGTATTGATTATATGCAGCAAACAAATATGACAAATCGAGAGAGAAAGAAATGCAAAATCAAAATAACATAATCTGATGATGAATACTTTCTACACAGCGTTTCGAAAGCAAAGAAAATATTAATGAGGTGAATGCAGATGAGGTAATAATGTGAATGCGAGATGATTGACGGTGACAGTAACGCAGCCAACGGAAATTGATAAAATGGTGCTATGCATGTGTCAGCTATGTGTCTTTATAACATAGCATTGCTATGGAAGCACAGCAAGTTCAATATCCTGCAGAGCTCGCTGGCAGTATTGGCCAATAGAGATATACGTAAACTATCTTGATTGATTGCCACGATTCAATAATTATGGAAGCACAGTAACTACAATAGATTTACGGGGTTTAACTCTAATGCTAGTAAATTACATTAATAAAAACAATAAAATATCAGTTAACATGATATTTAATATAAGATAGAACATAGAATTAACAATAACAATTAGCAATAATCGTCACAGCTGTCAATTATTTCCAATTTTATGTAAGCAGTGATTTTTCGGAAGGTCAAAAATAACTGAAATTTTGTTATCAGAAAAAAATTATATTTCAGCAATGTTGCTGTTGCCTCTGAAGCTTTAGAAATAGAGTTAAAGTAGGTTAAGGTAGGTTTTTTTAATATCCCAAACAATTTAAAAGAAGCGTTGCTATCTGGTCACCTCAAGAAAGGTCAAACTATGAATTTGTACTTTTACAAAATTCTCAAAGAAACTGAATTAAATAGAGCATTAATTCCTGTCTCCACTAATTTATCTATAAAATATTAATATTATATTAATAAATTTAATTTTTCAAATTCCACGAGGCTACTTCAAAGAGGATACATTTGGTAGAGTGCCACAGATATACTAGATTTACTGTACTAATAGGAATAAGGACACACACTATACTCGTATAAGGTTAAATAATTTTATTTAAGGTCTGTATTGAATCTCAGCAACTTATATTCATTATAGATACTCGTATATTCTTGCATGAAGTTCGTATATACTCGAATTTCCCTTAAGGAACTGGCTATCACAATCACTGATGAAACAAACATTGAAACTGCAATTGTACAATTGGAATTGCACATGAAGAAATTGTGATACAAGTAACCAAATTGTGTTGGGGTCATTTAAATCCATAAAACCATTAAGGTTGGCGGAGCAAGCAAGGAAGCAGTATTAACGGCATACAACACTGTAGCAGTAAACATCCGGAAACATTCGTAAACAAAAGGATATTCTAAACGCGTACAAAATATTTGATGAAGGCGAGGAATAAAAAATAAAATAAAATAAAATGGAATGAAAGCGGCACAGCAAAATAGAGAAATGTGTGCTACAATAAAGGAACCAATATTTTCTGCTAAATTGCACCCATTGGCATTTCGCCTCGGCTGTGCATGTGTACGCTTCATTTGTGTTGGTGTGCATAAATGCGGCTGTAATAGCAACACGCTGGCTGCCACATTCTTCTTTCCATGCTTCATTTGAGCTCGTAGATTTTACACTATTTTCATTCCACTTTTTTCCTTTTTTTTTATTTAGAAATTGCGAATGGTTTAGGTTGCCTTAGCAAGGCTGTGTGACTGGACATGCGGAAAAGGGCAGCTCTACTGGGTGTGTGGGCAAAAATTTATAGCGGTCAGTTAAAGTTACATAAAATTGATGTCAGGCGTAAACAATTTCGTATGGCATGCGGCATACGATGGAGCAGTGAATGAATGAGTGTTGACCTCATACTGACCTAAGTGTGAAGATCAGCATCCATTGCGTGTGTGTGTGTGTGCAAACAGTATTTACACTTGGGACACATTCGTTCAACGAACACACATTGCCTCCAAAATGTGTTTGCCACAAAAATACCAATGGACACATTGTAAATTGTTGATTAACATTTTTGCAACGTATGGAAATGTCATTCATACATGCGGAAATTCGTTTCTTTGGAGGCCGACAATTGTGAAAACTTCTCGTTTGTAAAGCCATTCAACTCAAGTCTACGTGCACCGCACCCCAATAGCAGATGGGGCAATTAAACGACTTTAATTGAAAACTACACAAAGCATTTGCAGAATACGAGTACTCGTAGTTAGAAGGCGGTAGGCGGTAGGAGTTAGGTAAAGAGGCAAAAGGAATGTAGACATCATCGCCGATAGTTGGGAGCTCCTCCAGCTATGTCAATGCTGCATACTCACTGAAAAAAGGAGTCCTGCAAATGCTGTGCAAATGCAGTGAATTAACAGTATTGGACATTATTTTTGCATGCACCGCTCTGTGTGAGGGCACAAAAGCAGTGCAAAATCAGCTCAGCCGTCAGTGAGCCAGTGAAATATTGAAGAACTGAAAAAAGGTGCAGCTGCCCAGTCGTCTGCCGGTTCATGAGTTTTACTCTGCTCTTTTATTGGCTTTTCTGTCAGGCGTGGTAATTGAGCAATCATACAAATTAAGGTCATCCTTTTCATTGCTGCTCTCATACTCGTAGTATGAGTGGGTTTTAGTTAGGAATTCAGTGCAAGGACATCTCAAAACACCGCATTTGGAAATGTTGGATACAATCAATTATTCTGCCCTATTCCTTCCTCTGTGGATAGGGTAAAAACTTTTTATCTAATTTTAACCATTTTATTGGTTGTCAGCAACAGTCGATAAGCAATCAATCTGTGTTTTCAATTCAAATATATTGTCCTTGAGATGCTAAAAAAATAATTTTATTACATTTTTAACAGATTTAGAACGGTTTTTTAGCTTAAGCGGTGACCATAATCATGTGGTATGCAGACAGTGCGGCGTCCAGCATCAGTTAAATTTGACATAGGAATGCGGAATTTAATCAAATTTGTAAATATCTCCGTTTGGTTGGCCATATCGAAGATTCCTTTGGAAATGTGGTTAAGTTTAAACTTTAATAAGAGAATGGAATTTGTAATTCTATCAACAATATTTCAATTCTATCAACAATATTTCAATTCGGTTTGGTTCACAATTACTTAGAATTGTCAATCATAAATCTATCACTGACTAAATACTCAAACAAACTTTCTGCGCAATTAATCATAAATTAATAGAATTCAGTTGCATTTTCAGCTTCCTAGCATGCGAACAACTAAATTTCTTAGTATCTGCTGTAAGTAGTCATTTATCATTTATCATGATTTATGAGCCATTATTAAGCGATGCATGCTTTTGTGGTGGTACCTGCACACATGGCTAGCAACTGCACTCATCACCACAATAATTGCATTGGAAACAAAGAAAATCGTTAAAAGTTATGTGGAAATGTGTGAGACAAAAATCAAGCTGCATGTTTTCTTCAGCAATGTTTATAAAGACTTAATTCATTGCATGCGTCCGGATCCATTTAATTTACACAGTTAATTTTCTATTAAATTCCTTTTGCAACTTTATCAATGATATGCATTGTCGTTGTTTCATACAGTAAGACAAACTCTAAGCAATTTCTACATATTTCGGAATATCTTAAGAGCATTACATTTACTTATAAAACGTTCCAGAATGTGATTAGTAACTGCTAATGATGTCATCACTCATTATGATATCAATGATCCTATCACTTTGTAGCAATTGCAGTGTATTTAAAAACGTCACGGGTTATGAAGGGAGCAGATAAGAACACTTTATTGGCAACTGAGATCAGTTGTGATTCGGTTGTTGTGATAACAGCTTTGATTTAAAAAGAAATAGAATTATCGCTTGAAAATTTGTTCAATAAAAAATTGTTTATTAATTCTTAAGTAAATACGTTTGCAACTAAATTAGTTTCATTACAAATCATAAAAGAAAGTATATAGTGACAAGCCCAACGATTAGCTTAAAACCTATTTCAGTGATTTTGAAAAATCTAAATCCACTCTTATAATTTTGTCTCCTTTGGTCTATACTAACTTGCATCACAATACAATATCAGTAATATCGCTAATGATGTGTTGCGATTATGAAGGGACTATGTTTAGACAGTGGTGTGGACTATGAGTATACTGTAACTGCCAATTGGAATTTAAATATTTATAGATTCAATTGATATATTGCTATTCATCCATAGTATGATTGTTATTATTCGGGAGGACAGCTATAGTGAACTGTTATATTATTCCAAAAATACCAGGATCAAATTTATTATTGTTATTAGTTTTATATGATTATGAAGTGCCAATTATTGCAACTTCATTTAAAAAATATGCATCTAAATAATCGCTACGGTTGCGGTTAAAATAAAGTACAGATGTTTTGATATTTCAATCTCTTTATTGAGCACAATTTGTTCAATGAACTCTTATAATGTACTCTTACCACAAGCGTCATTAACAATTCCTTTTCAATAAAAGTATTATCTGCCATGGCAGGTAAACTATTCTCCATGTTCTGGATGTGCTTTGTTTTGTATATTCTTGTAACCAAATCAAGATTATTCATGTCCTTTTTCAGCTTCTTGCTAAAATTTGGAAAATAAATCACCGTAATTTATTTCTCATTCGTTTCTCAAATGCATTTTTAAATGTATAGTAGATTTATCTTTTCCATACCATACCATCCCACTGAGACATGTATTGAAATGTTGTGGCAGAGAATTGATTTGAAACAGTTGTAATAAAATGTTAAGCAAGCTTCTGCGCAACAACTTTACCATCAAGTTTCCCCCGTCTTTCAACACTTCCTCTTTGCGTTTCAATAGTCTCTTTACTTAAAGATATCCTGGTTTCCAGGCAGAGTTTATGAGCTTTCCATGCGAATGTCTGAAAGTCGTCTATTAAATTGCGAGTTGCTGATGATTGCAGCGCCGCTTGAACGCATAGAAATAAACACATTATTAGATATGTTTACAGATAAAGTTTATCTGGTTTCGCTTTACCTTAGCTTCAAAGTTTATTACCTATCAATTATTCTCTATCAGCAAATTCATTAATAAGATTTATTGCTCATTGTTTGCCTGCAATACGTAAAGTGTGCGTTGTTTGTAGCTATCGATTTTGCTATGTTTATTGATATGGAAATTAGTTTGCAACCGCAAATTTTGCACAACATTGTGGGACACTTGTTTATCGGTGTATGTAATGCTGATATAGTTATATCATTTTAATGAAATTGATTACAACAAAATTACTGTATAGCACTGAGCAATTGTTGAAAATAATAATAATAATAATAACATAATTTAGTTAATTTTCTAAATTTTGATATTCATTTAGTGAAACTATAATAAATCGTACTAAAAATTATGATAAAATATATCTAACGGAAAAATAATAAACAGTGAAACTAAGATTTATTAACTCATAGAGCATTCAGTGAAGATGTAAATGAATCAGTTTAGAATACAGTACAACAAAGATATGGAATATTTGTGTGAAATGGCAGAATTCTAAGAATACAATAAATTTTAAAGAAACATTATTTAGTTTATGTGTAAACGAGGCCAAAATGTATCATTTGAAAAACGTGCCTTAAAAATATCACCATAATGTTTTTTCTGTCAATTGGTAACAAAGTCTGTATTATCAATTAATAGTTTGGATAATATAGATACGATGGAGCATTCTACTGTAGAAATGTAATGGACATTTAAACCAATTAAATTACCCCTTCAAAATCATAGAATTTGTGTATAGCCAATTTCAAATCTGAGGACCAGTGAATCAATTAAAATGTCAATAATAAACTTTCCAAAATTATAACATAGTTGTTAGACTTTATACCCAGTTTTCAATTATGAGCAGAATATTTAATTCCAAACATTTTCCCTGAAGTCTCCAGCAAGAGAGTTAATTTCCTGACGCATATAAACTTACCTCAAAGATTTACAAATTATTATTATTATTATTATTTACAGTTTATTTACAAAACTAAATTACATAAGTAAACTTAGAGTTAGGCAACTAACAACTAAGGTCTTCGGCCTGATCTCAATCAACTGAGTCAATTTGTGTTTTTATTTACAACATTTTCGTATCATTTCTTATATTGTGTCCTCTGGTTTTTATTTTATTTTGGGTGTACTTTAATTCTATGTAACAGTGCCCTATATTATCTTCATCATATGAACCTATTTGTGCCTTATTCTGATACTAGTTGACTTTCGTTTCTTTGTACCTTGTTGTTCTGTTACCTCTTCTTTTTACTGTTACTTCCCTTATCAAACTTCTGAACATATTTAATATTGTGTTTTAATATATTATTCAATTAATACCGATGCCATTTTATTTCTTCATCATATAATATTCACAAAGCTTACCACATAGTATTTATTCCACATATTTAATAGTATTTTACTTCCCTATACTAACTTTCTATTTATTCTAATCTATTTGATGTTTCTGTGATACTTCATATATCACATAAGATTACATCATCTGAGCTCAATTTTAATAATATGTTCATATAAAGGTTTATATTTCCATTCACCTGATTATATATCATCTTGTGCCATTTCTCACTCTTTACCTTGAGTTGTCTTTAATCTTTAATCTCTTCTTTTATGTTTACATTTGTTACTCTTATTGATCCAGAATTATCTTTGTTCATTTGTAGAATTCTGCTGCGGGTAAAATTTGTTCAAGTTAATATGTTTACAAGCAATTAGATTTATGGCAATTTACGGTGTTATCGTCGTTGTTGTTACTGTTGGAAACTGCTGCCGTGTGTTCGGTGTTGTTAACAATACATGTAAATTGCTGCGCTCGGGTCCGCCAATGTATGCATTCTGCTAGGTGCAAACACAATTAGCTAAACTAATTGTATTATTCTGCAAAGCAATTTCAACGTGTTGACACTTGCGGTTGTTTACTGAATGTCATGCACTATAAGGCTGAAGAGTGTGGTTACGTCTTAGTCGGATTCTTACATGCTTTAATGGAATTTAAGCATCAATTGTGTTAATCACGTGCGTGCTTTAATTTCCATTTCGGTGGTATGTAATTAATAGAGAAGATTGATCAATAGGAATTACCCAAAACCTAAATTAGTGTAGTAACATAAAATATTTCATATAAAAACCTACAATATAAATTTTTCAGAATATCTATGATAACTTTATTGGGTTTTGTATTAAGAGGACATTTTTCCCCAATCAGATGCCTGCAAATTGTCACACCAGAATTCATTATGAGCTGAATTATTATAGACAGTTAACGTGTTTTTTTTTCTATCTGGAAGCAATGGTGACAGCCCACTCAAATACAGCTTAGTATAAGTTTTTGATGCGATAAATTATTCTACTGAAATTATTGTTAGGAAATGGTCTTTTTTAGCGGTTATGATTTTTGGCAACCCATTCAACATCCCATACCCTCGGCGGGTTTGCAATTCGCAACACCACAAAGAAGTATCAGCATGTATATCATTACACCACGTTACCTGATTAAACTAAAATAAAATTTGGCACTAGTTCAAAAGCTGCCTCCTGTTTATAATATACCCGGATCCTTGTTTGGTGTTTGTTTCTTACTAATAAAGTTATCTTACTGCAGGTATTTTAGTGTGCTATTTTCGTAGTCTATGGTCATGATAGAAAATATCTAATTTAAAGAATGAAGAGAGTCTCGAAGTGTACTTAATTTCTTTAATTTCAATTTGAATTCTAAATTGTCACTATAATTTTCTTTCACTGCTTTATTTGTTCATAGGGAACTCACTCCTAACAAAATATAGTTTGTGTGTCTATTTCGCATGGATACCACATTTCACTATTTTGATGCGAACTTCAATTCAATTTCATGGTTCAGAATTTGAGTATTGGAAAGTTCTATTCATATTTCATCAATGGATTCGCAACGTGGTTTAAATTCGTTGGTGGAATAGTAACTGCAGACATATGTATGCACAGAGTGGCGCTAATAATCGATATATGTATGTAGGAGTAGCACCGCAGTTGAAACAGTTTTCATAGCCTGTGGGTTTCAATATAATTTGGTTTCGGTACTAGTCGCATACAAGTGTGCCATTGAAAGATTATGCAGTTCCAGTTTTTCCTCCTTTATTGTCTGCTATTCTCTCAAAACAGCGGAGATTTTCTCAACACTAGTAAATTGCTTCTGGCACTAAGAAGAACATACATATATGAATATTTATTTGGTTTTCGTGATTCTATAGTGGAAATTTGTTTTCAAAATACTAGTAACAAACCAATCCAATCAATGACTAACTTATTTTCTCCTCTTACTCGTAATTCTCGCGCAATTGCGATGGCGGAGATGTAAATGCTGAATATTCCAATGTTTATACTCGTGCATTGTGCAAGCGGTGAGAAAATAATGCCAACTGTGCAACAGGTTACTGCCGCATCAACCAACACTAAGACAAACAGTACAACAATAAGTGTAACAAATTATAAAATGACCGAGGAAGAACAACAACAAAAAGTTGCCAACATAAATTCCAACATTCTCGCAACAAGTTCCAACAAGAATGAAATTGTTTTACAACCTCGACAACAACCAAGAAAAGACAAGTTCACCAGCAATTAGTAAAAAAAAAAACATCCTGCAAGAAGTTCACAATAAATGCGGCACAAGTGCAGTCGACGCCAACAAGAGTTGCAAATGTGTTTGCGGGTTGTTTTCTGGTGGGCTACGTGGCGTATACAAGTAATATAAATGTCATTCAAACGGTAATTCTTCCAAGCCACTGTTACTTGCCAACAAGCAGTTGCGGCAGCAAATGCTAAAGAGCAAGGTAAGAAGATCATTGCAGCGGGTAAGTGACAAAAGTGACTCCACATTGTTAGTAAATGGACAGGTAAGCCCCGATGCATCAAACCACAAGAGTTAGTGTCGTGAATTTCAGCTTTAAGCTGTTTCGAGTTGAACATTGATAAATGAATCCTTAATTCTCCTATACAAAAAATTGTGACCACGCACCATTTAACGTAACTAAATGCATATAAGTTGCAAGTGTCCTTCTTTGAACAACCGCACTACTGGAATACCGACCCTCGAGCGCCTTTAAACGGTTCACATTTTATGCTCCAATAATTTTCTTGCCGAAACATGCACAATTGAGTAAACAATTTCACGAGCATATGTTTCTATTTAACAACGGGATGAGCAACAAAAAGATGCTCAAGTGTGGAGACCAAATTAGTGCTTGTTCCACTTCCAACTGGAGTAAATGCACAACTGGTCAGAATTGAGCTGGAGTGAATTCATTTCACTAACTGCCGTGGCACTGCAACGGCCCTCAGGCTTTTAATGGCACTGTGTTGTGCGAGTTACTCATGAACATTGCCATACTTTGTACGTTTGTATGTTTGCTTGTTGGTTTAAGTGTGAACTGTGTAAAAATCATCCCAACAAAGTGCCAGTGCATTCAAATGCATGTGCATTCAAATGCATACGCTGAGCATTCACACAGAAGCAATGTTTTGTACGAGTCACTTTTGTATGAGTCTAACATGAAAATTTAAGTGTTAATTTAAGTTATGGATCAAAACGTTTTCTAAGGATCTAGATGCCAATTTAAAGCTATTACTATAATATAGCTAAGCAGAAGAGAGCTTAGAAAGAGTCCAAATTTGTATAATGATTTACTGGTCATTCACTTTGGCTAGTTTCACTTAGAAAGTGGGAGTAGATTATGCTTTTCCTCCCAAAGTGAGTTTTTTTAAGTGCGACTCTTCCACACCCAATTTTATTAATTAATATTCGTATTCGTTTTGTAAACATTTCTTGTTTTTAAACGAATCTAATACAGATCCACCATTATTTCTCTACGATTATACTGTTAAACCGAGGGAATTTCCACTTTGGAAGTCAATACATCGCTTACTATTGACAATACGCCTTCCAAATTGGTCGAAAAATCAACGAATTCGAATTTGCAGAATACGTTTCATCAAGAACAGTCACTTTAGTCATTTAAATAAAACCATCTGAATCTTAACAAATTCAATTTATCTTTCTAATAAGAACAAAATATATCCGAATATGAATTTCTGGTTTTTCATTTTCTATAATTAAAAGATTACTATCACTTGAGAAGCACTCTTTTTGTATTCATTTACATCGTGTTACATTTCGAAATTATTCCTGAAATTATTACAAATCACAAAGTAAAAGTGGAATTTATTACACTAATTAAGCTGCTGAAACTCTACGTAACCCAGTTATAGTCTCATATTTAAAAGTTCTAAGAAAACTACTGAAAAGTTTTCTGCGATGACGCTGAAGAAACGCTTTTCCGAAGTGAAATAATTTTCTCAAAAAAGTTTTCCAGTATACGAAATATTTTCGTAACTATTTTCTTACTAACTGCGGCTGAATAATTAACATAAATGAAAACTTCAAACTTAAAACAATCCACGGAGATATCCAAATAAAAAGCCCTTCAAGAAAAACTAAAATGCCAATTGGGGAGGGCACTGGGCAAACTTGAACATGATCGTCACAGTACGAGACCAAGTTTATGCGCGCAATGGCCGCCCAGACGAAAACCTTCCAACATTTCCATATTCCCTAATCAACAAAGAGGTCAAATAAAATACTTACAAAAGTTGCACTTTTAATCTATCCCATCGGGATGCTCACATTCTCGAAGCATCGCCAGGCAGCAAGAAAATGTAACTCCTCCGTCCTTGCTGTACAATTAAAAAGTTTGCCCTGCCGGTTACAGCATCTCTGAACTGTGCGTTGATTGCTACATTCTGCATTTCTCTGTTGCAATCGCGGCATTCGCATTGCCCGCCTGGAAGGATGGTTCTCGGGTGCATTGGGTTAGGATTTTAATTTTCTCGAAGTTGCGTTGGTGTCTTAATTGTTTGCACCGAGGTGAAACACAGAATGAAGAGCGGTGCTATAATGAAGAGAAAGCATTTGGGAAAATAAATTGTAAGGGGGTGGAATTGATATGAAAATTATTAAATTAAATGCTGCATTTAATGGCAATAAGTGAAGATTTTCACTACCAAATCAGTGGATAGATGTTCAAGGGAAATAAGGACTCTTTGGGTGTAAGAGTAATAGGGAACTTTGTGTATTTTCTTATGAATTAATGTCGCACAAAATAATTGACACTCATTAGTGTTTCAAGAGAAGATGAACTGTAAAGCTATTATTTATTTATTTATTAATAATCTAATTACAATTAAAATTATAATTAAACAAAAGCACTAGCTGCCAGGGCTATCAGCTTAGTAAAGCTATTAATTCTCGGTTATGTACTTACTGTATGATTTTGACTAATTTGAGGTCTGGACTAAGTTGACTTATTGACTAATTTGAAGAAAAATAATGTAGAGATTTGCCTGCCAAATAGTTTTAAATAAATCGTAACCTTATCGTAAAAATGTACCAATAGTATTCAAATAAACATCATTTAATGAAAATTAACTTCTAGTTCGATCATTGAATTAAAGTTCTTATTGCTAAAATCGTTGTTTCATTGGTGATATTTAATATTGACAGTTTATATGAACCATAACGAACTTCCGGGTGGTCGGCTTAGAAGGGGAAAACCGCCGATACGATGGAGGGAGCTGGTTCAGGAAGACTTGGCTGCACTCAATGTTTCCAACTGGCGTCAGCATGCGCTTAGCACAGAAAAATTGAGAGGACTACCAACTCGGCGTTGATCAACAATGGTGGTCTGTCAATGATGATGACGATGATGATGAACTTCAGTAATACTTGCCAATCATTCATACATTACATTAGTTTAAGAATTCAAATTTTTCTTCTACTCACCCGTATATCTGTCTCCTTCTCTGAGGATTGACTCTTTATTGTTCTATGTATGTAGATTTTCTATAGTCGACTGCTGCTTTCTAGAATATTCCCGAATACAAGAGAAGTTAGTCCAAATGAGGTAGAATGCTCATTTATATTAAATATTATAACAGAAGCAGAGAATAATACTAATGACTTATTAGTATTATCTTAGAGCATTAGGGAGACGGAAATAAAAACAGAGAAGCATACCGAATATTCCACACATCATTTCAATCCTATATTTTCTGATGGTTACTTGTTTGACTATTTCGTAAAAGTATACAACAATAAACTTTCAAAACCCCCCCACCCCCTGAGAACTGGATAGAGAATTATTTATAATAATATCACAAGAACAGATTAATGATAATATATCTAAGGTTAGTCAGAAAATAAGTCGTGTAAATATCCTTCAGTTAAACCCCATAAGAGGGAGAGATGTTTTGCCAACTTCAGAAGATATAAATGTAAATACTGAAACTGCAAAATCTTAAAAGGAATATTAGAGATGAAAATGATTCTATATGAAACCATATTTAAAATTCCTTTTTATATATCTGATTCTTCTGGCAAAAGTTTTTGTTTTTTCACCAAGAGTATTATTAGAAAGTGTTGAGAATTTCACCCTAATTGAGTGTGATATCAATCGCCAATAGTATTACGTTACTTGTGGCCATTAATTAATTAATTGGGTCACTACACCGGCAGCCTGAATGACTAAACTTTGATTAATTAAATAATGTGCTTTAACAATTCTCTTTGTGGTGAATTTTCGCGCATAAAAACTTCTGAATTCGTACAAATTTAAATGCTGTTATCGCGAAGCTAACAAGGCATTTGCTGGAATGGCAAACAATTACATAAAAGTTTATTTCTTTTGG
The DNA here is from genome assembly GCA_920105625.2 of Clusia tigrina. Classification (NCBI taxonomy): domain Eukaryota; kingdom Metazoa; phylum Arthropoda; class Insecta; order Diptera; family Clusiidae; genus Clusia; species Clusia tigrina. Next base: position 14,073,083 of record OV050033.1, on the reverse strand, counting down.
CTTTCGCGCAAAATCAAACGCATTCCATTATAAATGATAAATGAATCGTGTATTTTAGCTACGTACCACACCCACACACACACCCACACAGACCTCACACAAAACCTCACATAAAACACATACACGCAGACACAAAGCAAAGGCAAGCATTCAGAGAGCAATAAAAATGGCGCATTTCAGTGCATATTCAAATACTGGCAGCTTTATTAGCCACAATTCAATATTTAAGCTAAATTCCACTGCAGCATTCACGGCGTGGCTCAGGCGGGCGTGATTGTAGTAGTGTCAAATACCGTTACTGTTCGCTTGTAGGTGGTTTCATATCATTTATTCTGTACTCGTTACTGCGTAACGATATTTTCAAATATCTTCTCATATTAATCATTACGATTATTATAAGACGACTCTAGTTTGTTGGACTAAAGTGGAAGAATCCTATTGACCATAGTGTTTGAATTCACTCGATGTCTTGACTTCAGAGCAGTTGCCTCTTCCCGATGATAATAAATATTGAAAATATAATAAATAATGATAATGACTGATGATATAATAAATAATAGTAATAATAAATTATACCTTAAGAATGCAAAATGCGTAAAGTGTCCTCATAGTTCCTTTTCTCCATATCTAAGCAGTGTGAAAAGATTCTTTTGGTGACAAATGCACTTCTACAATTAACAAAACAGCTTTCTACAAACTCTGCAATGGTAAAATTTTATCTCGAGATAAAATCTTGGAGGGTCTTGAGTATAACTTCAAGATGACTACGATGTAATTACTGTTTAAATACTCAATTCCATTTTGTTTGCGATAAACCTCACGCTCAGGCAGCAATAATATTTCTATCAAGGTCAAATCTTATTATCTTACCTTTTTACCACAACTCGTGCCAAATATATTTCTGGAGCAACTAACCGTTACTTTCTTCACATCTCTAAACAAATTCAGTATTGGCGTATTTTTATATTGACCATGAATATTTGAGTTTTATGTGCAATCTGCAAATGACACACGCGGCTAACAGTCCAAATATGCATTTCCACTGTTTCCATTGCAGTTCACTCAGAATTTCAATTTGAACAATTACAGATCCAACGGAAATTAAGGATAATTGTAGGCAGTGAGTGACAATGGCTGCTGGAATTTGAATTCGGGCAAATCACTTTTAAGGAAATATATGAGGATTGGTGTTTTGTATAAAAAATACCAATTATTTCTATTTTGGAAGAATTCACGAAAATCCATAAAAGTGAAAATTCAATTGAGAAGGAAATCCGTTCCTCATGCTTGACCTGCCGACTAATTCCCTTACGATTCATTATTAAGTTCCTGCCTTTTTTACTACATTTCTTCACTTTTTCTTAAAGCGGACAATTTCTTTGGTTAATTTCATTTTGTTGCGGCCCACCTACATTGCTGAACCCCATACCTCCCGGGTTATGACGTGAGCTGCTAACGTAGTGCCATCTATGTGTCAGAAAATATGTTTTCGTCACCTTTAAAATATCGTAGCTAAATGAGTTGGTCAAGTTTGCAGACGCGCCGCCATTGAGCCGGTGGGCATTAAAAGAAAAATTCTAGCAATGTGGGTGGCAGAGAGCTGCGTGGAACTTTGTTTCATATGATGAAAAACTGTTGAAAAAGGGAAAACAAAAATAAGGGTAATGAAACGTACTACCCAAGAGTGACCTTTCAATTGAAAGGATTTTAAAAAAATAATCAGTGTCTTTTGATGTTAAACAGTTTGGTAACGAAGGAGACGTCAATTCGTGGCATTTAAAAAACTGATGTCAATGAACTTTCTTAAAACAACAGACATCTTCTCTCAAATATGGATTATTTAAAGATTTCTATTATTGTTGAATTAGTTGGTCATAGAGTCATTAGTTGGTCATATGTACTGGAACCATACAAACGCAAATCGCCATTGCGTCAGTCCTTGTTTGGTTGACCAATGGCAGTTGACTTCCTTCTCTGTTCTAGCTTCATCTACGGCATAAAAGTAAAGTAACCAAAACTATGATTATATTACCAACGAAATATATTTCTGTGACTACAGATTGATAAATATTTCCATTACTATTACATCAACAAAATATATCACAACATATACTCTGGGTAAAAATATCCCCCCTACAAACTTTTATGTGTAATTTTCTGCAAAATGCATGCAGAGAAACGCATCATCACAAATAAGTCAAAACTTGCTCTCATTTTACAGCACTACAATCATTCAGAGTAATAAGACCGCAAGGCAATTAACTTTTGCCTCATTGACGAAGAACTTCTTTATCGGAGTTATTTACTCAAATAATTGCGCGATTACAACACGAGTTGAGAGCAGGTAAACTTCAAGTTACCGCATTGCCTTTGGTACGTGGGGTAACACCCAATAATCGCGATTAAGATAGAGAAAACTTCTGAATAAAAAACCAGAGAAACTCTCCTCAATCGAAGACTTATAAAAGCACGCAATCGCGACTGATTTCGCTGCGATGTGGCTGTGAAATGGCAGCAAACTTTAAATTGCACTTTTTTGCTTCTTTTCGAGACGAGTTCAGAGAGGTGCCGCGACTGCGAAAGTACGTGCCACAATTCTTTAGGAAATTCCGCTGAGAATTTTACTGCACCGTGATGCCGTATTTTCTGTTTTCCACCATGCTTGAATGTTTTGAAGAAAAGTTGTGCTGCATTCAGACTGATGGGCTTTAATTTTATGGAGAACAAACTTCAATGGGGGTCCCATGTAGTCATGGCAGTAAGTGGAGTCGTTTAAGAAGTTTATATATACATATTTACAGATAGTTCGCCTCTCTGTTAAATTACACCCACGTTAGCATCGCCAAAGTCACAATAAGGTAGTGGCCTGATAGTAAGTTTATTCCAAGCATTGCCAGGTAATCGGAATTATCGCCTACCCCGAGGGCTTCTCTTACAAGAAACGAACTTTCGTTTCATCTTACAAAGTCACAGCATTAATATCGTCCTAGCTATATACAAACCACCGAATTTGAGAGCTTTGCATTTGCTCACATATTCTACAGAACCAAATATATGCCAGCTACAGCAACAAATATTTCATATCACTCTCCCTCAGCACACCTAGCTTTGGATTTGTATGCTTTGTATATGAATACACAGTCGAGTTTCTGCATGAAATATATTCCCAAAAAAATTTAGTGACCTCCAAAGAAACACATGAGAGCCGCTCACCAACAACTGTGGGGGAAGAAAATGGCTGAAAATTGCTTGCAGCATAAATATTGTGAAAATGTGTTTAACGGCATCTCTTGTTCCAGCAGCTGCTCGGAAGGCATCAATGGAAGGATGGTTGACTTTTTTGCTGCCCAATTTTTTTGTGCAGCTGTCAGCTTTTGATAAAAGTTGGCAAATGTTTAACTTTGCAGTTTTACCCGTATTATAAGTCAAACATGATGCAATATCCTGCAGCAAGATAACAGAATAACAAGACAACTAACACAATTTCAGCTTCATAAATTTGACCAGAGGCGTGGAGTAGAATTTCCTTTTTGTTCCTTCGTTTGCGAATGGCTCTTTTGGAATGGGCTAACAAAACTTTCTGTAGTATATTTTCTTTTAAATGCAGGTCAGAACAGGAATGAGAATATTTTCAGTCAACACTGATTAAAAGTGAAATTCATATATTTTATATCCTACTCAGTTTCCATATAATATTCACCTAGTCATAGAGAGTGCCACAGTTAGGACGAACTATTTCTCTTATTACCATACCAATCAGTGATTATATTAATTGAAGCTAGAAAGTCTGCATGTGAAAAAGAGAACAGCTCGTTTTCCTCTCACATTTACCTAAAATTGTAACTTAGCTTCCCCCAAAACACATTATACAAATAAATTTGTCAAATCATTACATCTGAGGTTGCATTTAGCAATCTGCTAAAATTTGAAATAATTGCTCCACAAAAAAATGTGCTTCTTACAATTTTAAGCAGCAGCGTATTATAAAATGTCGCTGAAATAATGTTGACATATTTACCTTTGGATGGAGAAAGAGAACAGCGGCAGCTCACTGAATGTAGTACACACAAAGCAAATGATTAACTTCCTTGCATTGCCTGCGTGCATTTGGGGCGACACACAAGTGCACAAAGCATGCATTTATATAAGTCTGCCGTTATTTATTCTTTGGTGAATTACATGACTGCAGTGCACGCCCAACGCTACAGTGCTGCACAGCTCCAATGACGAATGCTGTACCACACAACTGCAAGCTCTGAAATTGCGAAATTGTCTGAAACCTCAAAAGAGATATCGAAATGGAGCGCATTTATTGTAAGCCGTGACGGAGCACACACATCCATGCTCAAAGCCGTGCAGCACAATTGTGCATTTATGTTGCACAATTTCAGTTGTTGACCAAAATGGAAAATGTGATTCTTCATAACAACGGCACGTTGAAGAATATCTTGGAATCCTCAACGGGAATTTATACCGGCACACAGCCATCCGAAATGTTGGCTAAAGAAGCTGTGTGCAAGCTTTTGTATCCTTACACATGCTAAGGAGTGGGTGCAGGGCGATAGCTGGGAAAGTCTTGCGAGTCGTAAAAGTATCCAATGGTATGGAGGTATGATAAATGATAAAAATTATTCGTATAATGATTTAATACTTGTTTCAATATTTCAACCAACAATTGCATTTAATTCATATCCTGATATCAGATGCTCGTATCCACATCTCCCTTCTGTAGGGAATTAAATACAGAAGCTTCTCACGGTGCTCCAGGAAAATTTGTCAGATTCATTAATTCTTCAAAATTTTGAATATAAAGGACACACATTTATAAATTTACATTTATTTTATTTTACTTTAGATGGAATATATTTTTACTGATAAGAAGTAATAGCAAAGCAAAATTTAAAAATTAAAAATAATAATGATAATGATTGAAAACTATTAAAGAAAATAATAAAAAAAAAAAAATATTAAAAAATAAAGGTTTAAATTAAATAAGAGAAGTCCACACGTGTATTTTTTCCATTTTACACCGATTTAATTACAGGATTTCGATACACAGAAATTTTCAAGATTGTTCTTTCGTCTGTTTGTTCTTCTTAAATCCACGTCTCTTCATCAGTTATGATGCACTTCATAAATACACGGTATGAATTGTATCGTTCCAGCATGACTCCATCAAACTTACTATCAATGCCACGAGTAATGTTAGTCTTAGCCATTGAGGGTAAAGAGGAACAACTATAATATTCCATCACTACTCGACTTTCTATAAATACTTTGGACCACTCATCTGCTCATGTTTTGGACACAATTGACTCAACGTAAACAATCCTTATTTTGTTGTTAATATACAATTTTCTAGTTTGATATTTTAAATATTTATAAATTTGAAGGGCATACTTGAGGTCTGCCTGAAGTAACCAGCAGAGATATAAACTTGTGTCAAAAGTCTAAGTAAGAATGAAGTATACTATTCGCAAGTTGCAAGCAATCTTTTTCCATACCTATTGCGCTCACTCGGATAATTCCCCATATTTATTTTACAGATGTTGACTTCATTTTACCTAATTTAACTTTATATTTTGTAACTTTACCAATCAGAACGTATCCCATTTATTCCTGCACACTATAAAAACATCAAAAGCAGTCTCCTTGAAGCTGCACACTGCTGAACTTCTAATGACCTGTGAGTAGCTTGAAAGCAGCTTGTAACTAATTTCTGATAAAGCTGTCTGCAATTATTACAAAGCCCTGCTCGGACTGTAATTAAGAATTTGCTTTTCATTAAGACTAAGACCCTTTAAGATTCACACCCTTGCTACCGTTATGAAAGTGTTCTAATGCAATGGAGAGTTAGTTAAAGAATTTGAGTACGATAGCAGTCTGCGCCAAACTGCATTACTATCACTCTTCCTGGCATTTACCCCCAGCTGCCTTCTGAAACTCGTACGCTGGAAGTTGCTTAAGTTTTAAGGGCTCCTTTCGGCAGTTCCTGTGCTTTTCTGTGCGCAATTTTTCTTAATACAATTTGCGCTTGCCACCTATGCATGCTGCACGTTTTTGCTCACGAATTTGCTGCTACATAAATTCACAATTTCACTCAAAAATTTTACACACTCTTCTGTTCGGTTCGGTTGAGTTTGGGTTCTTTTCCGGTGTGCAATTCTGTTGTTTTCGCTGTCAGTGCCCTGCCGTGTTATATTTCGCAATTTCCTGCTTTAGTTAAATTTGTTTTCTCTCCTATGTTGTTTCATATTCTGGCTTAGCAAAAGTTCCTGTTTTATGAAATATTTCCGATGTGAATTACCAAAGCTATCAGTGCCATTATTTTGGAACTTTGATTTGAAAAAAATAAATTTTTATATAATATTTATATTTTTTTTTATTTGTAATATATATATATTTTTTTTTTGTTTTTCTGAACATTTTGCTGCACATGCCGGAGCAGGTGCAGTCTCGATTTATTTGTTTCATTTTCATTTCCTGCATTTTATAGTAGGAAAAGCAAATTTGCGCCTTTGTTGCAGTTGTGTAAAGAAGTTTGTTGAGTGCATGCAGCAAAAGGCGAAAATTGAAAACTTCTTTAAGATTTGTTCTGGTCGTTACACTAGCGCCGAGTTGCTCCATAAAGCATTATTTCTTCTTTGCTTTCAGTTTGGAAATTCAATTTGAAATTTACCATCCAAAGACGTGCCAAAAAAGTGCTAAAACTCTTCGAACAAGTTTTACAAATCCGCACGCAAATTGAATTTCTTTGCTTATGCTTTTTGCAATTTCTCTTCGCCTGCAAGCCAGGGGAGTCAGTCCCTTTTGACAGCGCTTATTTATTATGAAGAGTTGTGCTTAGCACTTGCTTAAAGAAATTTATTGCGTTTACACTTCGATATTGTGCAGTTTAATTACTCCAAGGCAAATTTACTGCCCCTTCTCCGGAGCTTCATGCAAAACAGTGTGCCAGCGGCTGCAGTTTCACGCCAAAGCTATTGAAACGAACTTAAGTTATATCGCGCCATCGTTCGCGAATAGCCCCTAAGCTCCAGAACTCCGGCGGTAGCATTTAGATACGTGCTATATCCTTGTCGAAACTTTACTCGTCAAGTTTCCTGCAAGTAAGGTGTATGTACCGCCCTCACGAACTGCAAGTACTCTCGATCCCTGCTAGGCACGTAACATTACTCGCACTTTCGTCTATTGCTGCAATTCTCGGTCGTCAGAGCTGATATTCTACCTGCAACTGTTCGACGGCATTTGACGCAGTTCCAGTGGGAAACTGTTTGCATTTGCTTTAAAGTTTTAATTAGAATATCACAGTTAAAATTTTATTTGAATTTCGAAATAATACAACTACATTCCCACAAATCTGAACAACTTGTCCGCACTTCATCCCTCTCCACTCTTGGCGAAATTTATTCGTGCCCAGCAGCAGCACAAAATAATGAAAAATTTTCGTTATTGCTCCATGATTGACTCCCTACAAATTCACAAATGGTGGTGAGAAATTGCCATTAATGTGATTTTTATGATAATAAAGACACAAATATTAACGCCGCTTGAAGGTGCTCGACTCGCCAGCCAACAGAAGACGTCCACCAAGTGACGTTCGGTCAGCAGCGAGTCCTGCCGCCACACTTCAGCTGAGTAGGTGTAAGTGGCGCACAAGTTGCCACTGAAATGCGCCGCCAAGTGTGGCACATAAAGTACCGAATTGGTCGTCAAGTTTTTATGACTGATTTTATGAACTTCAACAATGCAGCATGAGAACAAGTACGGCGCTTAAATTGTTTGGGTGCAGTGACTGAAGTGGCGGACTTATAAAGTTTGGTGTTTTCTTTTTAATTTTAATATACAAGGGCGCAATTTTGAACATTGTTTATAAGCGCTGATATAATTTCTCATTATTGCTCTTAAATAAAACATTCATTTTAATTATATTACTTTACTGGAATCATGTTTAAGGGTCAGTTGGGCAGATGGTATCAGATATGACCAGAAATGTGAAACTGGGGAACAAAAGTCATAGTAACAAATTCTTTTATAGTGCAAAGTAACGAAATCGAGAAATATAATTCTGTAAAACTTTGACTCAAAAAGATGTGAGTATTCCCCTGAAATTGGTTCCATTCGATTTTAATAGGACTAAAACAGTAAAGTATAATTCTAAGAGAATATTATTGGACGTTCATTGAACTATAAGAACTCACAATAAAATTGAATAATTTTCTATTTTATTCCGGTAACTTCTTCAAACTGAAATTTTCATATCTACCAAGATTGAATAACTATCTTTCGGATATTTCTGATAAATACATATTTTGAGTTCCCTTCAGACATAGCCCATATTTTTATAAATACTCGTATGTCCAATAACTGAGCTTAGCATTGATTTGTAAGAAATCAAAATAAGGTCAAAATTATAAATAATACTTCTCAATAGAAAATTACCATACAACGTTTATTACAAAGATTGTGTTGAATTGTTGTTAAGGTGAAAGTACAAAAGTTTGTTGTCCAAATGCCATGAGAATTTGTTTTGTTATCAAGCATAAGCATTCTCCTAGAAATGTTCACCAGGTTGCTTTGTCTTTAAAATCTGATATTTTACAACAATTTCATATATATCACCGGCAAACACAACTTCAAACTTCTTCTGCAATACAGTACTATATCAACTATAAAAAATTGTTTGACATATTTGATTATTGATAAAATGCAGTGTGTGAAGTGGATTATTTATATCAAGATATTATATATTAGTTATTGATAGATATTAAAAGCATTTCTCCATTCCAGAAGAAGCTTTCCCGAGGACGCGCAAAATAACGAATTAAAACCGCAATCAACCGACAATATCAATAATGCTTGCAACCAAAAAAAAAAATACTCAAACTTTATATTAAGAATGTTTCTGGAACAATGTTTAATCATATATATTCAGATATAGATCTATAATGTTGTTTGCAAGAGCTTCGACTAAATAGTTCAACTATAGATTGAATGATGTTAATAAATTCTGATAAAGAAATTAAAGCTCAATATGATCAAATATTTCATCATAACATTTAATGAAACTACAATATTCCAGATAAGCAATAAATCAGGTGGCTTTTATTGATCGTAACTGGCGCTATTCAGCAACTAAATTATTACTGAAACTCACATTCGTAACAACATGAATGCCATTGGTTTTCTACAAAGTTCCATTGAAAATCAGCTCTGAGCCAGTACTCGTAATAAAAGATACAAATAACATATCTAACATGACCCAAATGGCATTAAATATTAGTTTAAAGAAAAACGGCATTGCCGTAATCCGATATGCAGGATATTGTATTTCAATGTCCATGTCAATGCCTCTAATTGGCATAAGTCTCAGTTTCATTTCACCAGTGGTGGATAGAAATGTTGAATAGTGAACAAGATTATACATTTTTTATTTTATGAATTTCTGCAATTTAAGCATCGCTCATGAATGTCCTTTTCTAGCTGCAGGCAAAATCTCTGACTTGTAAGTTCATACCTGTTAAATGCTGTAGGTTTAAAACTCAAGTTGGAACAGGAACAATGCAAAAGCTAACAGGATGAGCAGGAAGAGCATTAAGCCAACAGAGTGGAAACTTTACTCCCCTTTATGCATGTGGCGCTCTGTCACGTTTGATTGTGTTTTGCCACCTCGACTCTGTGAAATATTCTCTCTGACATTGAAGTAAACTGAATTCCTAATCTGGAAAATTGTTGTAGTGCAATTTTGTATGGGGAAAGCAGACAAATCGCATTTTGTTAGTAGGCCACATTCACATACGTTTATTTATGCCGATTTTCCAGCTTTATATTTGAATATAGTTTTTCACTGTATGCGTTTTCATTCAATGCAATTGTATGCTAAAATTTGATTTTCACCTGACAAGTTTCATCATAATTTCGAATGTAAATTCTGATACCTATTGCCTGGTAGCTTTTGCAGCAACCGAATTTACAATTTATTTGTTAGAAGTGCACTCACGTACATGCAAGTAGCCCAATTAAATGCACCAAAAGAAAGAGATATCGAGAATCACAGAAGCAAACGCAGCGTGAAAACGTACTCGGAAGTGCTCATCTGCACTGATTGCATTATAACAATGGTGGCGAAACTTGTTTGCTGCTCAGCTCTGCATTTCAATTCCATTTGCTACAAAACGGAAGGAGTTAGGGGCAGTTCCATTGCCGTCGAAATATGTATTCCGCTGCTTTGGCATTTTGGACCCTCCAGCGGCATACCACAAAATTATACTCTATTCAGCAAGCAAGCATTTGCAATACCGTTAACAACAGCAGCAGCTATGTGTTCAAATAATGTGGATAGAAGTTATTGGCAGCGCCATTGATCCAAGCGATGAGCTAAATTTTTAGAGTTACATGGACATCCACGCAATTGCACAGCAGAAGCGAAATACTTTGCATATTTTTGCTTAATTAAAATCGACGCTACAAATCAAATTTCTCTCTGCAGCATAACCTTGAGCGCTTGTCAATCCAAGATAGATGAATGACAGCTGAGTGCTCCACTCATTAAAATTCATTTTCATTACTCGTGTGTAAAATATCCAATTCGATACTGTGATATGGACTAAAAAATACAATAGCTACTCATGAATTGGCGAATTCCTTGAAAGGACAATGTTTCTAATATTTGCGCAGATGTGAAGAGTTAAGGAAGATAAGGGATATGGAGTCGTGACATAAATCAAATTGGACTGCTTTGAGCGATCTACCCAATGATTAGTTTCACCGTATACCTACTGCTTAATTGAGATGTGAGAGATTTTTGGGAGGAATAATGTACTGGGAGGACTAAAGTACGTGGAACATCGACACGAAAACAAAAGAAGAACTCCCTAAAATCTGTTATTCATTTATTCCTTAAAAATGTTTTCAAAAGTTAAATTTTTGGGAAAGTTTTCATTTTTATTGTAAACTTACTCTTCCTTTTTTGTTTCGGAGGATTTTGCATAAAAAGCTTTCAAAAAGAAAATCCACTTATCACTATTTTTTAAGTGGATGGTTTTGATACCAACGGTTTCGAACTTTCAATAAACGTATAGAAAATATCTCAAACCTTTCTAGCATTTTCTGCTCGCTTAATTTGCATCGTACTCAAATATATACTCGTATATAGATTAAAAACCCTTAATGCTGTTATCTCTTTACAAAAACACACTGAGCCGCTATTCGAGGATGAGATATTTAATAAAAAGTTTTAAAGCATTTTAGAAAATATATATCAATTATTTAGAAAAATATTAAAAATTAAAAATTGTTAAAGTATCTGGGGCATATTTTAAAGCCAAACATTTTTCACCCGGTGAACTTCAAATTCCATTTTATCTTCAGCTACTTTAAGGTTTAAAAATAATCTGGAAGCAATAATCTAAAATCGCAATTTAATATTTACTTCATTTTATACGGTTTTCATTCCATTATAAATCACATTAAATTGACCTCACAGCACTTGATAGCCCACAAAGTGGACTTATTTTTCATTTTCCAATCATTGCAATGCCGGAAATTAATCAAAGTACATTGCCATTTCCGGTCTTCACAAAAGTCAAAAGCAAAATGCTGATATCACTCAAATAGCAATGCAAACATGAGTTTGTGTGCAACCGGACGTTCTTGACAATTATCACTAGTACCAATATGAGTATATCCTTGGTTCATGTTGTGCGTATGGCGTAAGCAGAAATGAAATGGCTATTCATGTGTATGGATATAATTTAAAGTAGTCAAGTAAATATTTTCTACAAACCCGATGAAAATGCGGTAGCTCAGCTTACGACAAATATTTAAATAGACCTTATTAGAGTAAAAACTGCTATATTCTACCTAGCAGTGCAAATTGTAGAGATATCTGAAGAAGTACTCACATAATAAATATCTGCTGCAAATTTCAGTGTCATGTGAGTAAAAAACAATCCAATAATCCCTTAGAAAATAATTTTCATTTCTTCAGCCGGGCAGCGATATAGGCGATTAACTCATATAGTATAAAATCCAAAAGTGTCCTACAAATCATGGACGGTATAGAAAGGCTAGTCGCAAATAGAAGACTGCATATCTATTGGATACCTGGTCATAAGGGCATAGAAGGGAATGAAATAGCAGATTAGATTGCAATAAACGCTGTCTATTTACCACTTGAACAAGAAAACGATACACAGAAACCTCTTAAACAACTATTTAATGAAACGGACGGACACATCAGTAGGCAGGTGAAAGCAAGGTGGCACAGTTTAAACAACAGCAAAATTTGCAAAAGTTATGTGTAAGGTCAACGATAGGAAACAAACGCGGTTTATACTCGCGCTCTTACGAAAAGACTGTAGGTACATGCACACAAAATATGAATTACGGACAATGACGAATGTAGAAAATGTAGGGAGGTTGCAGTATTGGAAGCTCTAGAATATCTCCTTTGTATATGTCCTGCGTTATCATAAGGCGCTTAAATTGCTTAGGAGCCCCACAGTTTGGGGGATTGGAATACATCTCAGGAGTGGAGCTGACAGCACTGCTTAAATTCGCAAAAGGCGGTGACATCCTACGAGATGTCTACTGGAAATCTGCATAAAGGTCAGACCCCATCTGGTATCGCTAGGGACCCATCGGTCTATGCGTGGCTTTATGCCAGCCAGGTTAACCTAACCTAACCTATCCTAAAGAACCTCGACTCTTCAGAGTAGCATAGGTCATATATATTATTATTAGGGCCCAAGAACCACTGCGTCCAAACAAGATCAATTGTGCAATAGATGAAATATATTTAAGTATCAAACACATAAATGGAATGATTGTTTAAAAATGTATAGAGAATTATAATATAAGCTACAATAATGAAATTTCTAATGAGTGAAACAGCAGAGTACGAGTATATTGCTCTGGCACCTTTGATAACATAAGAATTATTGTGGCATTTCCTTGAATTTACTACCTCCGCTTACTGAAGTTTATATTCCCGAGGAATGGCAGTTAACTCCCCTCTGCTTGTATAAAATTGATATTTATTAAGCAAAATTCGAAACGATGTGCTTATTTTCCAACAATTTTGCTTCAATTTATATTGATTGGTTTGGATGGACCAACGGACCCACACACACGCATATATGCAAAATACTGTTATGCAACCAGGCGCATTGGAAGAGCTACAGTCGCAATTGAATATAATTAAGCGTTTGTCAATAATTACATTTTAGCCATTAAAAGAGTCATTTAAGTGCTTTATTGCATATGGCAGTGACAGTAGAAAACACATTAACGCGGTGATAATGGCGCTGTGTCACACTTAGCGGCGGAACAAACACGCACGCATACAGAAACATACGACGTGGTACAGCCGCAAATGCGCACATTGAGGAGACATTTCCAGAGTTGACGCGTATTTAAATAAATACGAATTGACAATAAATTTTTGCGTAAATTGTAAATTATAATTTAAATTTTATATGCATTAAATGTTGCTATAACTTTTTTTTGAAATTTAATGAGGAAAATTCCATTTACGAGCATTTTTCCCTTTTAATTTTATATCAAAATGAGTAAATGGATCCTGGAAATAATGGGCGCTGACACATTGAAAGCTGTAATTTATATTACGTACAATTTATGCGGCATATAAATGTCCCTTAAATGTGGGCAATTAATTAGTTACATTGGAAATATAGGGTAATACACAGTGATAGAATGGATGAGCAAATGTTTCAAGGTCATTTCAATTCAGCCCGTGTGAGGATGTGAAAATGGAAAAACAATGGCATAGTATGAGTACAGTAATGAGCAGACGAAATGTACATATATTTTATTGTATCAGTGTGGAAAATTAAGTTCACAATTTGAACACATAAAAATAGTGAATAAATTAGTAAAATTAAATATTTGAATTGTTACGAAAATTAGTTATTGATAATTCTACGAATCACTGAATTCTGGCAAACAATAAAACAAAATTTGTTTAATTATTTTTCAGCCTAAATAAGTATTATAAATTAGTTCCACCTAATAAATAGTTAACAATTCTTAGAGAAATTCAAAAACTTGAAGAAATTCAAAAGCCATTCATAAATTACCATGTATCCCTTCGTTTCTCTTTAGCACTGCTTTTTGTGTCGATGTAAAAATTTGTATGGTTTATTATTAGTGTTTGACTTATGGAAACTTTCATGCGAAGCATAATTAAATTTTTTAAATCCTTTCAAATACATACGGAGGAATATACTACTGGGAAATCAGTGTTAATAAAAAATTCATCCATTTCAAATGCAAAACAGTTTTGACTCTATTATATTCCTGACGTTTTTTGTCCTAAACTCACTTCCGGTTACGTTTCTCCCATAACTCACATCCTAATGTTAATGAAGCGCATAAAATGAACGCTTCATTCGACTTGTCTCGTGTTTCCACGTGCCAAGGTGTCAATTGCCAAACGCTTGCAAAGTCAAGTGTCGATTAACACAGACCCACACACAGACACACAAGTCTAATGAACACATGCCAAGCGATATGGAGACAGCCAAAATACATTGCTTACATATTCATAGACACTTGTTTACACAATTCAAGCGTACTTGTAATTAATGAGGTACCCAGGAATATAACGACTCTTAAGGTTGCACTTGCAAATTATATGAAATTATTGGAAAGTGCACAAAGAAAATGAAGGAACCCACGTTAAAGATTCTGCCTACTCAAGGGTGCACAATTGCCGAGTATTAGACGACGCTAACATTTATTTTGATTCTTTTCACCAAATGACTGAAAAGGTGCAAATAGCAACAGGGTCAGGCTTCTAAATATATGAGTAAATGAGATTACTTCACCTAACATAATCGTATTAAGACTACTAGATCTCCCTTGAAGTCATGTCATCTATTTGATTGTTCTACTTCTGAGGCCAATTTGGAAGGATGACATAATCGTCAAATTCCAGATGAAGGTAAAGTTGGCCCGACATTAGAGTACACAAACAGCATTTATAAAACTAGCATCCGAATAATTACTATTACCAGAATTGCCTAAAGATGATGCAAGTTTTCATGTTCAAAAATATGTGTATTAATAATATTAAAGATCCGAATACTAAAATAGAAGAATTAAATTAAGAGTTTATCCATTTATCCTGGCTATACTATACAATACTTTAAGAGCATATTCTTGGGGCTTACAATGACGCTTGAAAAATAATCATATTTATTATGAAGACGATATTCTGAAGAGAAACCGAGGTAAGGTCCGCTACATTAAGGTCAACTATTTGACAATAAAAGCCATACATTCGCCTACAGCAACCTTAAACAATGGTGACTAGAAACTTGGAAGATATGTAAGTCCTTTAATGCTTTACAATCAGTTTTAAACTTTAGATATTGATAATCACATAAAGGAAGAAAAATACAACAAAGATTCGCCTCTTTGGAGCACATGTAGAGAGCATAATTGTATTTCCGTCGAATGAAAAAGCAGATTTTTAACAATAAATAATAATTTAAAACAACTGTCTGAGTCCGATAAGTGCGGTTTTGCAATCCGAAATCCTCAAACCTTCAAACTAATTCGATACTGATTCTTTGTGGCTCGCAAAAGTTGGAGACACACAGGGGACATCAATGCAAACACAAATCGAAGATTGTGAATATAATGAGTTGTTCTGATATTGCGGAAGACTTATGTCGACTTCGAATTTGTATTGACTTTAACCCCAAAGCTCCCGTAGAAGATGTTGACTTACTCACATTTGGAGAAGATAACTCGCTTGCAGCAAAGCTGAAATCGTGGAAAGTATTCGACAAATGCGAATATATGGAAATTGTAAATGCTTTTATATATATGGGAATATACTATTCAAAATTATAAGTATCTGGAGGACATTAGTAATATTTAGAGCCCCTTCGGATTTCTTTTATTAATTGTATATTTTTATTCTTTCACATTAAATTTTTTCATTCCTGAAATAATTTTATTGTTAAATTCAAGAGCTATTTAAAAATTAAATCCGCAGCAGTTTCCTATCACATAATATCCCTTTTAAATGAAACATCAGTTAGAAACCTCAAATTGTAACAGTAAACCTCATATGACGCTTTTGTCATGTGAACACGTGCAGAATATACCCAAAATAATTAAGCCAATTTTAGTTGTTTTGTCAGAGGCTTTTCAAATCAGAACTAATCCATCGGAACAATAGGCAAACAAGCACTGTCTATAAAAAGGATTGTTCTCTGTTGTGGGAATGTGTGTCACATTTCATTAAAATGTTTTGTTTTTCGAGCAACATGCGTCACCCAAATCAGTGGGATAAGGGCACTCTATGTGAATTGTAAGACAAATAAGGGACTCTATACAAGCGCGATTATTTATGTGTAGATGTGCGTTCAGTGAGGATGAGTTTCAGCCATCGTTCCCAGTCACTGTGCGTGTAATTATTCTCAAATATCATTGTCTACCAATTTTATTAGTACAACTTTGTTACTTCCAGTTTTATACGCAATGGAAATATTTATACATTACTTGTATGTCTGCCACAATAAGGAATTCTAATTGACGTCATCTTTGGGGAATTCGCGATTAGTGATGACAATCATTTCATGATTATATGGTACAATGGAGAGTGGGCTTTCATTTTCATGGCAAATGCTAAACTGCTTCTTCAGATATGTTATAGTATTGCAATAGATTTATCAAGATTCATGACTAAACATGAACAAAGCTAACATTTATTTTCGTAACAACACGATTCTTAATTCGGGATATTCAATACTATATAGAATAAAAACAATTGGAATACTCAGGCTTTTCACTGAGGCATTGTTTATATATATGTAAGAGATGTAAGTACACGAATGAATCAGTGCCTACGCAGATCGACTGGGATATTGTTAAAATGGACTGACTTCAAGATTTCCACTGACTTGGTGAAATTCTCAAATAATTTCCGAGCAGCAGTTAATACCATCCTAATAGGTTTTAGCCAACTAATTGAGAAACACTAATTGGGAAATGCATCGTAGTCTGAGCACACCCAGAGATGTCTTGACCGCACTATACTGTAACCAGTATAAAACCATCTGAATAATAGTCATAGATAGCAAAAATTCGATAAGAGAACTCTGAGATTGAAATCAGTTCAACTTATTCAGGTATTAAAAAAACAATGGAAACTCCAGATGATTCCAAAGATACGGCTCGATCACATAATTTATAGGCCAAAAACCAGCCACAGTCACTACTAACACGATTGTGACCACTGGTCTGAGACATAATTTAATAGAGCCTGTCTACAGCCAGTAAAAGTGTCTAGGAGGCAAAATAAATGGTACCCTTTTTTAGGGAAAAATTACGTTTCTTTTCTAGGCAAAACCAAATAGGGACTATTTTTAAGCTACCACAAGGAACTATCGATAAACTTTATATAGTTCCTCAAAGTGCGAAAAATTGGAGGGATTATGGAGAAAGTTTTTAAAATCATGTCTAGAATCGTTGTTACATTCCTTAAGTATAGGATGAAACTTGACAGAGACAAGAGCACACAGGACTCCAAAATGGGTACCGTAGAATATCATATCCTGTGCACTGCAACAGCTCTTCACTGAAAACTTACTATAACTTGCGTCGTACATGTACTCAATGGTTCTTTTTGTTGTACATTTTTAATCATCAATAAAATGTTTGGTTGGAATACCAAAATATCGTAAATGTATTGCCTCGGTTCTTACAGAAATAGTTCAAATAAAAGACACTTAGGAAAAATGTATTACCAATTTTATTCGTTCGATTCTAGATAAAAATAAGCAACATCCAGTGGAGTATTGACAAATACGGACAACCACCTTCAGGACCTATGCTCTCTATGCTTAAAGCTCCTTGCTGCATATTTTTTGCCCAATAACCATGACAATTTATTTTGAACTAAACAGCAGCTCGCCAACTATTACCACGATTGCACTTTAAGGCTTCCACATAAACTGATGCCTTGACTATGTGAGTTGGCGTTGGTTGAAATGGTTACTGGCAGATATTGGTGTGTCCTATTCAACTACACAGCTATGCAGTCGCCTGTGACCGCCGCGGCTCTTGCGGGTGTGTTGGTTTCTAGTGGCTGCTGACGACAACGAGTGGAAGTGCAGAAGTATTTGCCAAGAAGAGTTACTGCAGTGGACGCCTGACGTTTATGGGGGGACGCAGTTGCTACCTCACAGAGGCGTCATCATAAATTACTGCATCTGACATTTCTGCTTAAAGTTGCTGCAAAAATTTGTACAACAAACTCCTACGTGGCTGTTATTTATGACTGTATGAAATTCCTGTTAAAGTGAGCTTTCTTCAACTTGGGCGACTAACTTTTCTTTTATGTGCACGTGCAGCTCATAAATGCTGCATGCATATTCCCTTGCTGCATACATATGCAAAAAGTAGCCAGCGTGTACAAAAGAAAATGCAGAAAATGCAGTTTGTAAAGCGAACACTTTTCCATTTTTCCACATGTACTCGCCAGCATATGACTGGCTAACTGACTGACTGAGTAACTGAGTGGCTGACTAACTGAGTGACTGAGTGACTGAGTGACTGAGTGAATGACTGTGAGTGTATTTCGCCCACAGTAAAGCCCGTGGTGATAAATGGCATAAAGACCAAAAACTGTGCCAAGGCTATGGGTGGGAGCGACCAGCAAAACTGCGGACGCAGCATAGGCAAAAATAGCCGCCGCTGCTGCCATTGCTGCGAACGACTGAATTATGCTTTAATTTTCGATATGTGCAGTAAAATGCAGCCAAATAATTTTTTACTTCAGTTCTTTCAGAATAACTCTGAATGGGAGTGAGCGGACAGGCTTTCACAGAGATATACGACATAATTATGCAAAACTCTGCCGCCGCATTTTCAACTTTGCAATTGCGCTGCATGCCAAAAGGGCACACAAATTTACCAGCGACTGCGCAACTGTGCTCACTTACAACCGCATGGCAAACACGCACACATCCTTTTGGAAAAAAAACCGGCAAACAAAGGCAGAGAAATAATCAAAAGTTCACTTTCGCATTGAAAAGAAAATTATTTTGACCCGCATTTTTATTATTTGCATTGGTTGAAGTGTGCTGAAAGGAAAATCTCAACAAAATTCAACCCAAACACAGAGAAGTGCAAGGGTAATGCAGGCCGTAAATGGTTTCCGTTTCAACGACTTTCAGCGGTCTTATTGCACTGAGTTGCGCCAGAAGTTGTTTCGGTATTAAGCCCTTATTCTGTAGAAACGAACACTTGTATCTGTATTTATTTGTTTAGTTATGGTTCAAAGTTTCAACTTTAATTCCAGTTGCTGTGATGTTGTTCCAATATTCAGCATCTTGGCATGTTTCTCACCACTTTTCTACTTAATTGTCTGATTCCATATGTGTGCATATTGAAGCCACTGACTACGCATATTTTGTATATTAAATTGCGACTTTATAAAGGACTTTACAAGAAGCGATAAACCTTTAAATTTTCTATTTGAATATGTTTTCAATGTTTGTTGTTATTTTCTGCCAGATGTCAGTAGCACGGCTTCAAAAATGATCATGCAAAAGTTAGTAATATATAATATAGAAAGAACTCCAATGCTTTCATTCGCTTAAGAAACTAATATATTTCGATTTACATAAAATGTTCAGTCTACATGATTGTTGAACTAAAACCATTATTCGGGCGATTGTTGATGGATTCCAAACAATTGGCTCTGCAGGTGAGAAACCAATTGACTTTCATAACGTTCGGTTGATCGAAAAGACTGTTGACATTGGCCAAAGTATATGTAGAATTCAAAAACAATAATTCCCCGGTGTTTGCACGATATGACGCTTTCGCAGATCACCACTAGAACAATTTTCCACTAAAACTTAAATTTCCACTCGCCAGAAACTCAATAATTACAAAAACTGAACCCGAGGGAACATTTATTGGGAACCAATTTCGTTGCTAGATCCTTGAACGTTAGAAAACTGATCAAAATTTTGCAGAAATATATTTTCAGCAAAGTTTTTTTAGTTAAATGCCTAGGTTAAAAACGAGATCCAACAGACTCCTGAAAACTCACTGATAAATGTGAATTTTACTGATGTGGCATTATCGGTTATCTTTCAGTTTGAACAAGGAAGAATGTTAACGTTCGACGGCAAAAGTTTTCTTTCAATGATTCAACTGGACAGCAAGAAATTGTCAATTTGGGAATAGTAGATTTCTTTTTGTATATCAAATCGTTGATTTATAGCAACAAACCATTAACAATTGGGAAGCGCAAGGCGAATGTCGTACCCGTAATTGGTGAAATTGAGCACCATTTTTCGCAAAAATGAAGTTCGATTCACCAATTGTTCACATAACTCAATCACGCCCTGGAAGGAACTTGGTCTAGGATTGCTTTCAATAGAAAATAAAGACCCAAGGAAAGTCTCTTATAGACCCCTCTTGATTTTATTGAAAAGGTTATCATTAGACACCATCATGCTTAATGGAGAGTCTCCTGCGAGACTCTATAAATTATAAAATTTTCATTTTCTAACTGAAATTTTTACCGCAACTGTTAATTTCAATTAATTTTAAAGACAACCATGTTCTATGTACTATTAAAATCTCTCTGTATTCTCGTATTTTCATTACTATTCGCTTCATGTGAGTGTTCATAAGCCGCCATATATTCAGTTCCCTACAAGTCAAGATGCCCCGCTGTTCAAATTGTGCTCCTAGTTATATCCTTCGCTCTCGCTTCCAAATACAGCTTAGCATGCGAATGAGTGTTGCGATAAAAGTTCTAAGCATTGTATTAAAACAGAAGTATAATACAAAAGGGGAATGTGAAATATATATGGCAAAATAATAATACCATAGCATCAGACACACTTCGTATTCACAGCATCCGAAGAGTCTTGACGCTCTCCTGTCAAGAGTCTCATTGAAATGCGTGCACAATGCAAAATAATCGTTACTGTGCTACAAAGGAGTGAGAGTATTACTTGAAAGGCTCATAATGGGGGCCTGCTTAAACAGTGCTCGATGTCCTGCTGTTTCCTAGTAGGATATGCCACGGCATTCCTTCGTCTGAGCGTTGCTGGCATGGTTGAATAAAATACACAGCATGCGAAAGTGAACAATACCTTGTAAACAATACGCACCTATTTTATAAGTAGTCTGTGTTTCCTGTTTATGGTGATCATTTACATCACCCTCTTAAACTCTCACATATTAGTTTAAAGAATACTTGGCTATGAATTCATCATTCTTTAATGTGAAAAAAAATTTGGTGTAGCGCAATAAATTCTTTTGTTTCTACGAGTATAAATATGACGTTCAATAATATTCCCCCACCCATTTTAATCCGTGCAAAATTTATGCTTATCACTCGCTTCCATTCCGCACTTTTGCACATCGGTTCACAATCCCGGCGAATAGAAGTAAATCCCGTTTCCTCCGTTTTGCCTGACTTTGGTTCAATTGCTTATGCACACGGCATGTGAAGAGTATATGGGCGTTTGAAGCTAATCTAAGCATTTTTCATACTCGTATGTCGCCGTCTCTCATGCTTCCAGGCGGTTGGTTTGGCGTCTTTACTTTCCCCACCACGTAGCGCATAAGAAAGTCAAAATGTCATAGCGGCAAATTCCTGCTGTTTTACGTCTAAGCAATTCACAGCTGCGTGCAGTGGAACAGCAACAAAATCTGCGTATCATTTTTAGTTATTAAGTCACAAAGTCGCATGAAGCGATTCACATTTTTTATGATACCAACAAATCGATGGCAGTGAGTGGGCGGGATTTTTTTCGCATACAATGCTGTAGTTTTATGCTGAACTTAGAAGCATTGTTTGCATATATTTCACATATTGACTTATGAGCGGCTTTGTTCGCATTTGTATTCATGTTGGAGTATATCACAGCGAGCGATACACTCCTCGCCCTGCTTACATACATATTGCCTCATTCAAAACTTCGTCTCATAACTTTACTACTTTGTAGGATTTTATGCTACGAGTCTGTCATATTTAATCAGATTTTTTTTTTTTTGGGGAGTTTACTCACTCAACAATATTGGCATATAAGTGTTTCAGTGGCTTCATTGTAGTATGATGGTCATACGTGATACATATTTGTGCAAATCTGGTACGATTAGGTCAACAAATGGTAATTTTGAATTTACTCCTATTGGCCTCGTATAACTTGATTTTCAATTTGTCCTTTTAAGGCTCTACAGCCCGCTGCGACGTAATAATATACAAAAATTAAGTGGAATGTTTTTATAGTGGCATTTAATACTGATGATATCTATGCACATAACCAAGATACATCTTAATGACAAATGAAGTATGGGTTTAAAACAAATTACACAACATTTTCTCACAATACCGAATTATATTTTTCTTAATTCACTCCAATTTATATATTTGCTATTATAATAGTTCCTGTGAAGTTGTTGTAGGTGTGATATTTATAAATTTTTATGATATTCCTGAAATGCGTCACTTAAAAAGAGGCTTTATAAATGCTTCTGCCTACTTTGGATCCATTCAAAACTAAGCTAATTTAATTTTGAATTATTAATTTAATAAATGAATTAAAATTTTTTATTCATAAAATTTTCAGAATATGAGTGAATTTTTTTATAAAGTTTTGTTGAATTTCACAAAAATAAATGTCTACATATGGATGAATATAAAAGCAACAAAGGTTTATATCAAAAAAACACCACAGCCGATAAATTATCTTCACCCATATATTTTTGGTTTCTACGAACACTTCTAACGGCCACATTCAGAGTTATATGCCCCTTATAAAAATGTTCCCTTTATGGAGAGATGTATAAACTATATTCTGTGTTTTGCAAATTCTACCCAGAATTTCCTTTTGTGTATGCCTAAAATTAGTATTAAACATAAACATACATTACATATTCGTAGATCCAAGGGACGGGCACCTGATTAGTTCATAGATTATGGCCAATGCACATTGGTATCTATAACCAAATACAAAAACAACTTCCCTTAGCTATAATGGAATGCCTGAGTTAAATACACGTTTGCTGTTTGTGGACAGATAAACATTAAAAACGAGGTATTTTTTGCGTTCTCACTTCTCAGGCAATCCTGTATTTTCCTGGTAAATGTAAAGATCCTGTTTGCACTAACATGCCTATATCAAAATAACACCTTGCGTAATAGAGAAGCTCAGCTGTGTCTCCGTTACCTTTTCTCTTCTCGGTTGTTTTCAGTTTGGGATCTACTGGCATTGATTTATACTTGAAGATACTAAAGTGTTGGCTTATTCGGATCCTTGCTTAAAAACACCTTTTCCGCATGTATAAATTATGTCCTATCTAAAGGACACACCTTCCGTGTCAGCTGCTGTCATAAATTATCACTTGGTGTAGTCGAATATTCCTGTAGGTACACACTCACGCTGGCACACTTTCGTATGAAAGTGCTCAAAGCACTACGAGCAACTAATTTCCGCTTAGGCTACAAGGCACGCTTCGTAGTCGTATGTGAAAAATATAAAGAAAAGATGTGCTGATAGCAATACAAATAGCAGACAAAGGCAGCTCAGGATTATTAAGTGGCTAAAGGCGTTAAATGAAGTAAGGAAAGTGGTAGCTAAGTGGTGCACAGCGAAGACATACGAAGAGCAAAGCGGACAAGAAAAGGAGAGTCCTAACAACTGCTCTTAGGAATTACAGTTAGTCAACAACACATACACCAGGGTATAATTGTTTTATTTAGCTCAATGGTTGTCTATTTGAAAAGATTATAGTCGTATGAGACGTAATGTAGAAGTAAGCATTAGTAGGATTGCTTGATAAGCGATGCCACTGAGAAAATTAATATAGATAATAAGTTAAGCATACAAGAAATTGTGGGGAAATGTTAGTCGATATTTTATTGAAATTATAAGAAGAAATCTTTTTCTTATTTGAATCCACATTGAATGTGTTCTAATAGGAGAAACTGTTGTTGAACATATTTCCCTGCTCGAAATCATTGGTGCCAATTAAAAGAGTTTATAGTCTAATACCGATTAAATTGATCTATTCATAAAAATTCCGACTATTTAATTCATAAAACTTCAAATTCTGTGTAGTTTAGGATTACATTTCCTTACCTCCAACTTTAACATATCATTATTGGCTCGGCGGTTCTAGCTAAACCTTGACCTCCCATGTATATAATTTATATCTAATCATTGCAGTTTGAAGGAAATATGAATAGATTCATTTAAAAGTTCTATATAAAAGTGGTGGATATAACTTGAATATTATTGTCGTTGCAGTTATACTCTCATTTGTCCCATCAAAGGAAGTTTCTTAGTACATGTTGTTTAGAATCATTCTAAACATAAAAATCGATAGTAGGTAGGCCATTCGAACTACCCAGGTTCTTTTGTGTATCTCATATTTCATTTATTTTATCCGTTACCTAGGGAATGCATATCGCAAATTGCATTAAAATATTAGCAAACTGTGTAAAGAGGATTTGGCATATAAGAATAATGTCAAGCCAATACTTTAATATACAGACAGAGAGACGGATATTGCACCTTGATATACAAGGAGACGGTCATCAATAGTTTATACAAGCCCGCAATTATTTGTACACAGCATGTATGTATATCCTACAATATTCAGGCCACATAGAAGATACTTAGGGTTGTACTCGACAGACAACCTAGTCGGCTTAGCAGAAGCTGACAACAAAAGGCTAATACGCTTCATCATCAGACCTAGAGAATGGAATGATATGCTGTGTTATTACAATGAGCCATCTTAAACTAAGTGTGCTCTTGCAGAGAGAGGCCTACTCTTCCTAGCTACCCATGTATATCTTTTATACTCCAATTTGATGTACACTAGTAATCGTGAAGTGCGATAATACATTAAACAATAAGTATTAAACAATAAGTATCCTTCTCTATGTTTTTTGTTAGTGTAATCATGCAACCAAACTAAGATTATATGTTTCATTGATAAACGGAAATATTCATGATTATTAACTTCTCCTGTAATGTTAAAAAGTGTCCGAAGTCTCTATTCTAGTTTTTAACTTTCTACTACCTCCTAAAATTTAAAAAAAACTTGTTCCTCCTCGGTTCGACCTCTGAAGCGAATTTTGAAAATCTCACACATATAGTAAGAAACATCTAAGATCAGTAAAGTTTCAATTGCCAAGTAGATTCCTCATCTTACTGTAAACTTCTCGAAAATCCTAATTAAAAGGCACCTGAAGTGTAATAATATGACATACCACGATTTTATGCGATAATTTGTCTCTAAGCAGCAGATTAATTAAATGCGCCAGCACTCCTACTCAGGATGTTGACTACGCGTCTGGCACCACACGGTACTAAGGCAAAGGATGTGTTGACATAAAACTGTATCCAAGGCCGCCATATAATAGACGCGTAAAGACATGGGGCTGCTGCCGTTCGCACACTTACCACAACTAATGACACTTTGGCAACTTCGCCAAGTGTTCCACATGTGCTCAGCTGAATTTGTTACAATACGCAGAGATAGTTTCGGAGGTGGAGGCTTACGTGTTAAAGCAATAGTGTAGCAGTAAAGCGAGTAAATTTTCTCATAAGTTGATTGAGTTTGTGTGGCAAGTGTTGATGTGTACAGATGCCAAATGTGGAAACTCCCAGCTACATGACGAATGGGAAATTTATTTTTAGTTATAATAAATAATATTTGCTAGCGCAGATACGTGTATGTGAGTATGCAAAAAAGTCTCATATGTTGATGGAAAATTAAAGCAATCAAGCAATTTATTTGTATATAAAAGCACCATTGCTCTATCAGCATAAGCAATTATAATTATGGTTGCTCATACGCTCAGCTGTGCAAACAGTTTTCTATAAATTACACACATAAAAGTAAATTGCACAATTTTGTGCTTGCTGTCATTATAAATTATGAAAAATGTGCAGTTTATCATTGCTACCCATTTAACCGAAAATTTTATATTTCGCTAGGAATAAATTAATAATATTGCAAAATGAAAATTGCACGAGTGCTTTCCTGGTAAAAGTATCTTTCTTCATCAACGTTTATATACTAACTTCCAACCTTATGACAAATAAGTATGCTGGAAACTGCAAGTCACTAACTTCAGGAACTTTCTTCTTACCGTAAAGTTTATTTAGTACGAGTAAATGGGACAATGGGGACAATGCAGTACTAGGAACAAGGAAGGAAAATGTCAGTGCCACTAAGAAAATAACAAAAATTTTAACTGGAGTTACAATATTTTAACACATGCAGTTCACAATAGTGTGAATATTTTCTGAAGTGGTATTTAATAATAATTGTTTACGCTATACGATGCAAATAGGGAAGTGACACTTCCACTGCGACCTGAATAAATATTTTATACCCTGTCTATCAAAGATCTGATAGAACTGTTCTATGTTCCGAAGAATTCAGTAAAGTGTAGACTATTTCACTGGAACTGCTGTGCTGTAAGGGCCATTCTTCAAATTTAGGCTTCATAATCAATCATTTTCCTTGGTTCTACGTACTTACTTCTAATGAAAATTGCTGTGAGTGTCGTAATATTTTCAGTTCATCTCGGCGAAATTGTACAGATTCTTTTGATATTCCCTTTTGGAAATCTAATATGCAATTACTTTCCTATAATGACGCGAAAATTAGTTTTCTAAAGGTTCTGGATTGTGTAAAAAATTTGTTTGTTTGATAACATAGCATACGTTATATTAGTTCAATTTAATAGTAATTTACTTACACAATAGATAATAAAATTCATTAACCAAGATATCTCTTCATAGTGCTTCTGCTTCCAAGACACGGTGAGAATATATCTCAATACGAACATACTCTTTACCTATTCATCTATTTTCGATGTTATTCTAATACAATCTGAACTCAATTATTACTATGACAATTTATAAGTGACTAAAAGACATCCCAGCAAAAATGAAATGTCATAAACAACAAATTATAAACAAGTCAAAATTTCCTTAGCTATTCCTGAGTTAAAATATTAATAAATTACTCTACTTCCATTAAAATTATTGTTTTACAATGTCTTTGAATTTTGTGGCACAATCCAGTGATAGAACTATTAGCAAAACTAAATTACGTTACAATATTCCGGCCACCATCTTCTGTAATCTTACAGAGAACAAAAGAGAAAAGACAGTTGTCGGCAGTTATTAAAGAGATTAAGTTTTACTTGTCAGCGAAAATGTAATCCTATATTCCGATTAAGATTCCATGATAATGACTGGAAAATGTGCCGTTCCGATTATTTTGTAGAAGATT
Organism: Clusia tigrina; assembly: GCA_920105625.2. Classification (NCBI taxonomy): domain Eukaryota; kingdom Metazoa; phylum Arthropoda; class Insecta; order Diptera; family Clusiidae; genus Clusia; species Clusia tigrina. Next base: position 14,045,756 of record OV050033.1, on the reverse strand, counting down.
CTATATCTCAATACTTGTCATGGAATCTTCTTCTCTTATATAAATGATTTGTTAGTATACCATAAGCGAGGAAATAAGAAACTAACCCTGAAAAACTGATGTCTCGCAGGCGCTTGTAAGCACTGCTTGCAGATAATATTAAAATAATCAGCACAACCCCAAAATATACAAGTCCAAAGTGCAAAGGGGACAAAAATCGTTAATGTACTTTTGATACGTTAGTGCCTTTACTCAGAGTAAAGGTACTAAACCTAAAATGGCATTATATGCGGGAAGGTTGTACGAAATATACTAAAAACATAAACTTGCATTCGCCTTGTTTAGGTAGCAGCTGCTGCCGAGACGCATCATCCTGCCTTGCTCTTCTTCTGATGTGAAAGTAACAAGTTCACATCAAGTGTTAGGCGAAAAAAATATTATTCTTACACTTGACAAGAATGCGTTAAAAGCATCTTTAAATAAAGTTATTATAAATCTATCTAAACAGCTCTTCACATCCACCTACTCAGACACATTTGTCACATTTTTTTTTATTTACTGTTTTCTGTGGGAGAAAAGGTCGCCAGGACAAATGTGACAAGAGCGTTTTATCAAATGTGTGAGTGCTTCTTTCACGATTTTTCCATTTTTACTGCTGCCTGTGAAGGCATAATAACTGTCTTTCAAATGGTTTAGTGACAACCTTATGAAAACTGCTTTCCATTTATTATTCTTATTTGCATTTAAAGGAGACATTTACCTAGCGAAAGGATATACTGACGTACTGGCGTAGCTAAGCACAAGGATTATCGGCAAGAATTTCACGCCATAGCTTCAATCGTGCTACGCGCACTCTATTAGAGGATGAATTAATATTTTCCTAAATTACATTATAAACCATGCGTAATCGCGGGTTCAACCTTATTTAGTGGGGGGAAAAATTTGAATGTAAATCCCCCTATCTCTTAAATTTTCTGCAATGCAAAAATCACTTAAGTCTCAACAGACCATAAAATAAAATTGTGCCAGCTACTGCGTAAAAATGAAAGTAGCAGCAGAGAGAAAAAATGGTTTACCCTTTGGTGTCAACTTAATGGACATGCCCAAATACACAGAAGCACACAAGCTGCGTTGAAATCACTTTTATCATGCTCAGAGTAACACTGACACACCACTACAACGACACCAATAGCAGCAGCAGGAAAAAAGGGTCAAAATTGAAATTTTATTTGTTTAGGGCAGCTTGGCTAAGGACACTTCTGGTCAAGATGTCTTAGTGTATTAGTGGCACAAACCCATAAAACATGCATGCGTGGCACAACTTTACACATGTAGGTACACGAACACACATGCATGCAGCAACACTCTTGCACACACATTTGTATACTTGTAAGATAAGTACTGTTGCTATTTGCCAAGTTTTCCGTTTAGAGCAGGGTCAAATGTGGATTAAGCAATTGAAAACGGATTGAATATGTGTGTGCATGCCGAATGCGTAAGTATACCCCAGAAAGTAAGCCGAATGCGAATTAAATTGGATTTAAATCTCAGGACATTACGTAATGTATTTGCGGTGGCATTCGGTGCAGTAAAAGATACTCCCATTATAACATAAAAAAGTAATAATTTGTGGAGTCTGCCGGAGTGGAAAAGTAAATATGCAGATTAAATATACTTAAAAGTTTATAAAATATTTCTAAATTTAGTGCAATCATGCAAAAAATGCGCACAGCTAAGATTACAAGGAAGCAGGGTGCTTGTGGGAGAGGCGGATTCATACAAATTAACACCAGAAGGTTGGGTGTACACAGTACTATATCAGAGTGTATGTATTTAATTATGATTTGCACTCAACTAGTGTCCGGGCACTTAGACACTATGGAAATATATGCACATGGCTGATCTATGCTAGGAAGTCTCTAATGTTAAGGGAGAACAGGGATTCAATTGATGTTCCTCGAAGTATGCTGGGTAATGCTGCACCAAGTATAGTTTTTACTCATATTTGTGGGTCTCAATCTAGGACCAGCATATAATGAAATGTATTATACCCTTTATAGCAGTATATGGAGCTGAGTTTTGCCAGAGTAGCATTTTCCAAGCCTATCTCATGAGATAACTATTTCTCTTGAGTCACCCACCCACTTGTATCTTCAGCAATAGTGTCGAAATTCTCAGAAAGAATTTACTTTTTGGCAGACATACCTGGGGACTTACACCAGCGTTGGTTTGCTTTGGATAAATAATCAGTAAATATGAATTCTCTGAAAATTATTCTGACGACAACACTGAGAGATTCAAACACATTGAAAAATTCGGGTCTCTAATGTAAAGAAGACTATTCGACGGACCTCCTACAGCCCATTGTATGCCTATTATTATTCACAAAATTAAATAATACACAATACATAGGAACAAATCAAGACAACATATGAACTCACCGTAGGAAATCTTAAGTGTAAGACAGAAATTTTGTTCTTAGATTGGTGTCCAAAACTTGCAGATAGCAACGGCAATTAGGAGTTGAAGCGTAAGTTTCGCAGGATAGGAATATGCGATTATAGTTCTAGGAGCATTAGCCTCTATCCCATCTAGACCGATAGTGCGTGGCGAAGAGTCAGATCCTGCCAGAGGTAACCATTTCATTTATCTCATGCTTCCATTGTTTAAAAGAAATCAAACGAAATAATTGTTAGTGTTGCTGAAAGCCGCAGTTGCTAGTACTCCTCTTACAAATTGTACACTAATTCATTTTTTTACAAATTATAATAATAATTTAAGTTGTTAGTGTTTTCCCGCTATGTAGGCAAGTAAAGAAGTATAATAGCTCTACCAAAACTAATTTTGGTCATTAAGTAAGGACCAATTGCTAATGTGGAACCAATCAGCAGAAAATCTATAGTTTTCGTTAAAGATATTTATGATTTCTTGTCAATTCTTTTATCTGGAATGATGTCACAACACTTTATTTTCAAGCTTAAATAAAATTGATTTTAAACGACCGTATCTGGAAGTCAAGGCACAAAAGAGAGGAATATGCTTATAATAATCTGTCACCATATTTGGTGTATAGTGAGTATTCATAAATTTGGTAAAGCAATCTGTTGGCAGTTTAATCAAGTTCAACCAGAACAGTGGTCCGCTAAATACACCAACGCACTTCCTTCACATGTTTGTTTGGTTAAATAGAGCATGTCGCAATTTGCTGATAAAGTGCGGCCTAGCAAAATAGTAGAATGTTATGATTTGGAGAATTCCAGAATGTTAGTTCATGTTTCTGTCAGCCTTGCAGACACATGCACTCCATTAAGCATAACACATTTAGAAGTTCCACTCTGTCCACACTTACACACTGGTTGCCGCCAGACGTTTATATGCATTATTATGGTAAATATTGTGATAGCGTCACTATCATCAGCATTCGCACCACCATATGCTGTGCAAGAATCACAAATGGCAACTGCATCTTTCAATTGAATTGTTGTGCGAATATAGGAGCAATATACGGGCACATTCATGGCGCTGCAACTGAAGACTTCACACACTTGAAATGCATTACGACACTCTCTGACAGCCGCTCGACTTTCAGGACAAATATGCAAAAACAGCACAATCAGGAAACAAGTTGTTGTACTATTCGCTGAGGAACATAATGAAATTGTCTACATTTTCACAAATACAGTGCGGAGAATAAGAGTGACTTGTTGTAAGCCAAAGAAAGGTATATCTGCATTTGAGAGACTCAGCACTCTGATTATAGGACCATGACTTAAAATAATTTTAAAAATAAACGTTGATCTTTAGAGTATCCAAAGATTACCTATCATAGACGAGTATAATTGAGAAATAAATGAAAAGTTACTAAAAAAAGTTATATATCTTGTAACAGGTTTCAAGTGTCCTCAGTGACTACAAGACACTATCTTACAGTGAACTCTATTGTCTGTGGTTTATACAAATAATTCCTATTCCTCTTCAACGAGTACGGAAAGGTAGTCATAATGTAATCATGAACATAACTTTAAGCTATTTAGCTGTAATTCACTGCAACGAAATAAAATTTTATTCACTGACTTTATGAAGTGTAGTGAAGTGGTCTTTTATTAAATAACCAATCAAAAATTCGTACAATAAACATACCAATACCACTCTTAACTTCATTTGTTTTTAATATTTTACTATTCGATGAAGATGTAAGAGTAGTGTTCATATTTAGAAACGCATCACTACAAATTATACTTCCAAGTGGACTGAAGACTCATTAACAGGAAGAAAAACTCAACTCCTTAGTTTCCACATGAAGCTAAAGTGATTGTTCGCTTCAGTAGAGTTACTAAAATAGTCAACTTGAAGCATTAATAAATACATTCAGCTATTAGAGAATTGCAGTTGCAATCCTTTGCAGTATGCAGTAATTGATTTTATGTTACCCGATAAGATGGTTAATACATTTTTTTTCAGTATTTCATAATAAATCCTTTTCAGTTTGTGGAAAAGATATGAGAGGAAGTTACACACACTTTCAAATCAGTAGTAACTTAATTTCAATCGAACGAATACTATAGTAAATTATGAAAGTGGACAAAATATATTGTCAGCAAATGATGCAGTTGGTCTACAACCGCATGGATTTCAGTCTCTTTGAAATACTTCAGACAATATAAAAAAAGCTTTGCTGGCCAGCCTCCGTTGTTTACTGGTAAACATAATAGCGTGATAGTCGCTGAATCGTCGGGACGAATTCCGCCTAGAACATAATAGCTTTCCTTTTAATTCTTTTCTCTTCGAGTCAAAAGCATTAGTTGCAGGAACTTATTTCCTCTCCATATCCTTGCACATATAATTAATCGTGGTGTTATTAATAATTATAATTATTTGCTTGATTAACATATTGACGCAACTCGCTGTCACCAAACTAATAAAATATTAGTTAAGCTAACATTATTTACTCTACTCATAATTTCATATTTTCAACTTTTTGCACTCACTTACCCAGCAAAACCTTTGCCCTATGCTCAACAGACAGAGCTGAACAAATTGATTTTTTATGTTGTTATTAAAACATAAATTAAAACTTACAGACACAAACAAATAAAGCCATTAAAAGCAGATTTCTAACAAGTTTTGCACAAAAATTTTGTAAATAAATCAATGACGATAAAGTAATCCCGCACGAAGCGCCAATAGGAAAAACTGAAAATATTGGCATGAAACAAATATTAAAATAAAAAAACAAAAATTACAGAAATACAATTTAAATATTTATCGATTTTCTACACGAGCAGAAATTTTGAATAGAGACATTAATAAAAAGAGAAATAAATAAAATACAATAAAATGGAATAAAGTATCAAAAGCAATTTGTACGATCTCTCATTGTGTACAGTAACAACGGGGCAAACTTGGGCGCACTTTTATGGCATGCACACATAAAATATATTCTTCCCTTTATCAATTACCGTGGTTAAAAGCAAATATTGATATGGCAGCTTGGAAGCTGGCGAAACACATTTTTATGGTACTCAGGAATTTACATGGCATAAGAAACTCGTATATGAGGTTGTTTAAAGAACTACAGTGGGTGGGCGGGGTATTAATATCGAGGTATTGTGTTATTAAATATATTTGAGTTATTTTAAGAAAATTTCCACTTTACCATTGACCCCAAAGTTCTAGTAATATTCTTATTAATGTGATATACGGAATATGGTTCTGTTGGGAGCAAAGTTTATATTTGAGTATATTTCAAGTATTTGTATTATATTGCTTTAGTGAATATAGCTCGGTCAGTGTTCCACTTTAAGAACCAGTTCTTTACTAAAGGCATAGTCAAGTAACAACAAAAAGGTTTAAGTAACCATCCGGCTCATAAATGATATTAAACATTTTCTATTTTAATAAAACTTTTTTTGTTTATGCATCCACTCAGCAACCCTTGAGAAGCTATTGTTGAGATTGATGACACAATCTTTTTTAAGAATCTTCCTTGGCTTCTAAACCCATTGTGCAACCCTGCTGAATAAATCTATATGGTAATTCAGACGCCACTATGAAACTGGCTGTACTGATAACTACGTTTAAAAACCAGTGCAACACGGCTAAGTGATACAAATGATATTGCAAACCACCATTAAAGTCCTAAAGAGCTCAAAACGTTAATATTAATTAATATATCTTCACATATTTCAATAGTGGGAGTATTTCAGCTACAACTTAACTGCTTCGCATGTTTTCAACACAATTAATTAATAGCCCTTTGAAAATTGTAATGGAGAATTGTAAAGGACAGCTCGGAGGTTAATACCCTTAATCTTTTGGAATGGTGGGAAATTTTACATCAAGGATTTGGAATAAGAAATAAAACGATATAAATTTTCGAATTTTAAATTTAACTCTATATTTTTATTTACGCATTTATAATACCCATATTTATTTTAACTACGCACATGTCACAAATAGCCCATTAGAAAATGACGATACACGTGGACACTCGCATCGGTACGCCAGCTTCTTTATATGCTCACATAATCAACGTTTTTCTAATTATCATAATTCAACCAACGGCAAAATACGTTTCAAACGTGAGAGTGTGTATGTGACAACTCCAGAGATTAACACCTGATACGGTGTTTGCTCACGTTTATTTATAGTTTTGTTTGTGCCAAAGCTGCAACAGTAGCCGCCAATAAGCAGCACCAAAGTAATTCCCCAGACTATACAACATAATTCACACTTGAATTCTAAAACAAAGGCTGAATCCCGACAGACACACCCTTTTAGGTCGTTACTTGAAATGCCCGTACATTATACAGAAATAGAAAGTAGAAGTGTTGAAAGTTGGCTGTCGGTGGAGTCTGCGAGTGGGTGTACAAGTAAGTCTGCGGGAATGTATGCACACTTGTATCAAAGCTTTTGTTCCAGATCTATTTAAATCTTTTGTTTACCGCTCGTGCGTACATGTTTTCGCTTCTAATTAATTCTGAATGTCGGTGCTTTGTCGAAAACACAATCACTACCATTATAATCTAAAGCTAGATAATGCTGCGAAAAGCGTCTGAGAGCAGAAACTGTAACAAAGACGAAGGTAGTGGTTGAAAATGAGGGGCGAATTTTTAAGAATACAATAGATATAGAATGTCTTTATATTTATTTACATATCATATTAATTTGAATGTATAAAGAATAAATTCATTTTTGTAGTTCATAAAAATATTTTGAATAAATTTCCAGCCACCTTCGCCAATATTACGAGTACATGCGTCCGCAACTCTGCTTAGAATATTATCCTGATTGATATCCTGCTCATAATTTGGGGCAACATTTTCCCCTCCAACTCAGCATAAAGTGGCCTGCACGCACATAGATTTGTAGTGGCAACATGCTGCTCAATTGTTATCGTGTCAACATCAACATTTTCTCCTTCAACAAAATGTCCTGAATTTATCAAGCAATATACTCGAACAATATCTTTTGTGTTCAATAGCTCCTTTATTCATATCATATACACTATTTTGTGCAGAAATTCATTTTAAAGGAATAAGTGTCACATTTTGCAACATTCGCCGCTTCGACTCTGCATTCACTGACCTACGAACATATAATTTTGTAGTACAACATTGCTTAGCAACATGTTTCCGATATGTTATCAATGTCGATTGCAATTATTTGCAGATTGTTTGTTCAAAATTCCTAAAAGATTTATTTATTTACTTCTGCCTTTTAAAATAGTTGTTTCTAAGGCGGCATATAATGTCCTGCGCACTTATTATTTTATTGCAGTAGCTCGCCACCGGAACATATTGCTTTGATGTTAGAAGTGTGGAGTCTATTCCGCTTTATTTTGATACAACATTTGGACAAAAGCTATAGCTATAAAAATAGCAATGTGTTTGCTGGCTTTGCAATAAAGGAGACACGGTACCCAAATAACGAACATTAAAAAGTTATTATTTTCACAAGGACTTATTGCATACTCACAAATTCAATAGGATCAACTTTGAACAGAGTAAATGTAGCTCTTTCTTTTTCTTAGTCAAAACTCAGTTCTTCAATAAGTCTGTGATGTCTTTATTTGAATAGTTCTTCGGTAATATTTGCTTTGATGTATGCAAATAACTTGTTTACAGGCATTATGCATACTCTAGGACCTAAGAATAAACATGTATCTGAATAAAGAGTAGCCATATCTTAATCTCTATTATACTCCCAGCCTAGCAACATGTTGCAGGAATATTATCAGCATAAAAAGTTTTCTACTTCATAACTCTAAGGAGCAATTTACGGCCTGCCCCGCTTTTCTACATTTGCTGATTTGATACCACCTGAAATTTCCTCTGCACGAATGATTCTCTGGAGTCAGTTGCAGCCCACTAACTAGTAAGGAAACAAGTTTCCAAATTTTCCCCGCTTCCACAGAGGTACATTTTTAAGGATATTCTATAGAAAGCAAATTCACACAAACTGCACCATAATGCCACCGCCTGTGGAAACTACCCTTTACAGAGTGTTGCGGACTCACTGCGAAGCACAAATGCCGACAGACAGGCAGTGTTTCAATTTGGCACGTTAGTCCTTAACAGCTGCTCAAGGCGTACGGTTTATAAAACGGTAAAAGTGCGCAACTTGCGAAGCGGCAAAAAAGAAAACGTGAACTTTTTTTTTGTTTTTGTCTCGACTTCGTATTAAAGTAAGCAAGTGCGCAGCGTTCTGCTGCATCATAGCTAAAGCAGTTGTGTGAAAACAAGTCAGAAATTATTGTGAATTGCGGTTTATTCCACAAAGAGCACAGAAAAAGGTAAATTTTCAATTTTACGGTCATTTGCTTCTTAAGCCGCATTTAATTGTGCGTTGTTCCCCCCAAACAAATCGTTCAAAAGGAAAAAAGGAAATAATACTCGTACAATAATAAAGAGCTATTGTGCTTCAACTGCACTATTGAAGGAAAAATGAAAACGAGCCGACAACATTGCGGGGGAAGAGTTTAAACAAACAGCGGAAGTTTATAACAACAACACGAGCATCAGGAACCCCATCAACGGGTGCAATAATGGTAGGAAGCGTGTAAATGCGTCAAGTGGTGTTTTCTTTTTCGATGTGTCGAAGTGTTTTTGTTTGTGTACATGTGTGTGTGGATTAGTGTGTGTTCGTGGGCGTGCAGCAAAGGTATTTGCATATTTCATAATAATTCGCGTGTGAAAATTTTGCTCATATGTACGAATATATTTTGCCCAAGCTTAAGCGGTGAAAAAATTGCTAAAAATATGCATGAATAATTCAAAAGGTTTAAAATTTAATGCTTTGTGCATTCATGTATTAAGTTAAATTTTTGGCAAGAGCGTAAAAAAATCAAGTGACAGTCGTCACACTAAATCAGTCAACATACTCGTACATACAGAGTGAGTATAAAGTGGAAACGCTTACAAGAAAATTGCAAAGAAATTGAAAATGTTCCCCTGAATGTATAAGAAACGTATTTTACGTGTGTGTTTATGTAAGTGAGAGTGTGTATGGGTGTGTTTAGATTTACTTATTGCTGGCTCAAGCTGCCAGGATGATATATGGCAGGGGATGTCCTGGGCTGTTGATCCTGTCACGAATATGTTTCAAATGTGCTGAGGTAGTTGTGTATTTCTAAGCAATCTTAAGAATCTGGAGATGCATACCCCATAATTTCAAACACAAGTAGCGTGATTCGGATGGTTTTGTTGTTTTTTAAAGGGTTTATAACCGCTTACTCTTCTGACTCATAAAGAAACTAATCGTTGAGATAAGCAACCTTAACTATGTCGTACTTTACAGAATTTTCTTTATTCTTTATTATACGGGAATACCAATATGAATCGTTTTCTAATTCATTTAATCCTGGATTGTAGTGATTGAAATCAGTTTCAGTATTTCACATTGAGAATAAATGCAACTAAATATGAGAAAACAATAGAATTGTATAGTTCTGTTTAGATCATATAATCAAGGGCGTTTATCAATTTAATTATTCACTCTTAGTAGTGGTCGAATGGTTTACCTGAACTTAGTCCTTGCATTATAGATAAGAATGTAAAAAGAATGAAAAAAACTTTAACATTGCTGATGATTTTGATATGGACCTTAATAATGTGCAATATCCTACCTCACTTTTTTGATCAAATTATCGATATTTTAAATGACATAATTTATTATCCTTATTCTCAATATTTTGTTTTGTGAATTGCTTTCTTTTTGAAAATTTCGATGGTTTTCATTTGAATGGTAATCCTCAATACTATCTATTTGTTGTATGGTCTACTAATATAATTTTTGAAGCAATTGAGTAATGAATGTAAGTAAGTTTCCATTTTTGAATAGTAGAACATGTTCTTACTTAGCGGTATTATGGAAAACGAAACAACCGTTCAGATACAATAATGAGGCGAAGAGTCTACTTATCCAGTGTGATGTGCTAACCTCGAAACTTATATTCCACACAACCACCCATAAATCTCAGGATATAAAATTAAAGCATACTTCCAGGGTTCATAAATATGAACAAATAGTGCACTACACCACTCACCCCTATTTATGAAATGTAAGTTTAAATAATTATTAAATATAAACAAGAAAGCACCTTCGAAATCTTTCATATAAACTGTTTATAGGCAGAGATAAATTTTTTCTTTACGGCCTTGATAAAAAAGTTTTAAAAATTCAATTTTTGTAAACATCTCTTTAAGTATAATTTTTGGGTTAGACCACAAAATTTTCGCTTTTTCGTTCAGACCATATAAAATACAGTTCAAAAGGAAACTTCTATATTCGTGTAAATTCTCCGCAAATTCAAATCGGTGCCTGACTTTGTAATTGAACATTCAAAAACAATTACCAGCCGAGAACTTTTCATTCCATTACATAAACTTAACTTATTTATAACTGGAAAAAGCCTTTTCACTTAACATTCAATTTTAAATCCACCTTTACAATTGTTGCATTTTCTATAAATCTAATTGAAGTATAATGAAATTAAGCTACTCTATTGTTTCGTTGTTGTTGTATATCGTAAAAATTTAAGAGTAATTTTAGTGATTTCATACAATGGGTTATTTCCCATGAACAAGCCTCCACATATCCCCCAGTCTTTTTGGAAATTATGCTTGGAAAAAACGAAAAATCCTTTTCGAGGATTATTCGACATTTAGGATTCAAAATATTTTAATAGCATCGTTTTAAAATAGTTTAAATTAAACTTTTAAATAAAAATCTCTGTAATTAATTATATATAAAATATAATTTCATAAAAATGTTCCTTTATCCTTTTATTTTTGCGAACTGTTCGCTTCTCTTTTGTATATCCACTAAAGCACCGTTTTCTGCTTCTCACACAATGTCGATGTGAAAGCAGGAATCCTTTTGTTAGCTTAGTAAATTATTTTGAAGGCAAGGAGTAACTTCCGTTCTCTTGTATTGAAGCCTCCGGAATACAATGAAATTTTGAATTAGTGATTTTCACTACAAATTCCGCCCGCGGTTAATAAATTTCAGTTATTCATAAACTGAAAGCCCAATTTCCCAACTAGTCAACACAATGCGGAATAGAGTTATAAGGCAAAGCTCCTGTTACAATAACGCACACAAAAGCCGCAATTTGTAGTGAGGTCGCAGTTACAAGCACACAATTTACTGTGTCGAGTTAATCCTTTTGTGCATTTGGGTGTTTCTGTGTCTCTTTGTGTGTTTGAGTGTGCGTAACTGCGAAACAAAAAACCAGAGCAATAAATATACAAACATAAATGACAAGAAAGTCATCAAAATGTCCTGCCTTCATACACCAACAGGCAGCAAAATGACGTGGCAGGATTTTATTTATCAACCGCATGAATATTTTATTTCATATAAATTGACTTTTATTTTAAATAAAATACACATTTTTATTAAAAAATCATTTTGTACAATTTTTTTACGTGGTTGTATTTCTTTTTGGAATGTCATCACGTCCGTGGCACAATGGCAAATGACATAAGAACACACATTTTTTCTGTTGACACTGCGGTCATTTATCATGTGAAATTGTGGAATTTTTTTACTTTGTATGGTTTCGAAATTTTTAGGTTTTTTTGTTTTGGTAACTTTTGTAAGTAAAATTCCATGACACAATGAAATTAAAATGAAACAATAATAAAGTTTAGACACATTGCCGCGTTGATTGGGTACTGCTTGTGCACTTCAATGCCGTCGAAATAATTATTTATTCCTTTTTGATACACCTGCCTGCGCCATTAGTGTGGGTGTGTCCATATCTCACACGGTTCTATTAAATGTAGTCCATTACATCTGTAAATAAATGTAATGAAGTGGACTCACAAAATTAACTAAATGGAAATTATGTTTCGGTTTTTGTGGCAGTAGCACTAAGTGAATTAGGAAGTGCTCATTAGCAAAGTTACTACAGTTGGAGGAATGCATCAGTATAAAAGGACAATGTGCCTTGATTTTTTTTTATTAGATAACTGCAATAGAAACGGTTTCTATTTATACCTCAATCCTGTAGCACACTAATAACACATCTAATGTGAGTGTGTGGTATGACTAGGGATTACATTTTTAAGAACTTGTACGGCTAAAAAAAAATGAAATACAGTATTTCAAGAATGATCTGAATGCTAATTGGCAATCGCCACGTGTTGAACAAAACACACGGTCCAACTCTATTTGATTTGTGGTATCTAATTTGTCGCTTTTACAGAGTCTCTCTGGCGTTCGGTATTCGCACACGCGTAGTTCCACAATTTGTATATATGACAACGCTGAACAATTTACTAGCAGATGTTCGATTTCTTATCTTTCTCCACTGATGTATCTGCAGGTACTTGAAGTTGTGACGATACAGTTAAATAAATGGGAACTGCTAGCATTCATTTTGATGTCGACAGTAAAACAGTGTTTAAAATCCTATATTTTGGGTTCATCCATATTAAGATGGATTGTTAGATCCATTTTTATAAGTTTCATTCGCTTCCTCATTTTCAAGGAGCGCTCTAAGTATTGACACCCAATAAGTTTAACATATTTCTAATTTGTCACTCGATTTAAGGCGAAATGTTAATATAAGTTTAAGGTTTCCTTAGCTGCCTCTTCCTACGCATAAAGTTTTTTAAAGCTTCCCTATTTGGTGTTAGGGTTGTAGTGAGATTCCCGATTTGCCTGTAAGTTCTTTTCCGATGGGTGTCTAATTTAGCTTCATAAAAAATACAGGGCCACTAGACCCCAAAAGTTCCATCACAGCTACTTTGCAAATAGCATGGACTTTACAGTTTTGAACTTTAGATTTAATTGCAGGTATCCAAAAGACTATTTTCTCTATAATAATTTTCCTCCGCATGTAGTCTTAAGTCTGTGTGTGTTATGTAGAGCACCTAACGCATTGGTTTACTACATAATAAGTCTATACTAATATAAATACTGGAGGTGCGTTGTGGCGCGGTGGTATCACAATGGACCCATGGTGGTCTGAGTGAGCTGGTCCTTTGGACTGGCTGCCACATTATATAAATACTGATCTGTTGTTCCATTGTTTTTTAACATAAATCCATTCAATGTATAAATAATAACAGCGAATGAGCTGAATAATTTTTATGTCTGGTGAATCTTTTTTTAAAAAAATGTAATTTATCATTTCACCAACTAACCAAACTATTCGTCTTCCGTATATAGACATCCTGCGAATTGAGTTCATAAATATTAAATAATAAATAAATTATAATTATATCGAACGAAATGCACTTAATTGAAGATAAAACCCCTTTCTTCTAAACAAATTGTAAAATATAATTTGAATTCATTTCTTTAACTGCTCTTTTGTCAATTAACTTGCTATTGACATTGTTTCTACAGCTTCTTATAATATTACTACTTAATTTCCACTTCATTTATACTATATTCCATCAATTTTGTGCAATTCCAAAATTCCATAACATATATAATCTAACAACAATGCCGTCACACATCAGAGAAATTAGTTTTCCAATTGCTATGTATCTTTCATTCTATGTGCCTCATTAAACAACATTGATTGCTCGGCAGACACTACAGGAAAATATCTGCTACCCTCATGTGCCAGCCTAATGTGTGGGCGATAATAATTCCATTACGTGACTAGTTTCTTTACCTGGATTGTTTGTCACATTACTCAATCAACTGCGAAATAACCAAAAAATCAATTTATAAACCAAAGCGAGGCCATGACGTCTGAGTCACATTTATTTGCACATAGAAATATAAGTATTTGGAAACTCAACCAATATCGTCATCTACATGGCAACTGGGCACACAAGACAATAGTTGCACATTCACCAAGGAGTGTTGTTTAGTTCAAAAATATCTGGCAATTCCAACCAATACTATAGTACCTGATATTTCTTACTTACGAGTACAATGGGCAGCGTCAGTCCTGCGATCCTTAGCCTCAGATTGAATAGCAAACCTGGTATCAAGTTATTATGGCTAGCACTGAGGCACTGTTAAATTTGGCCTAGCTTATAAAAACAGACATAAGGTTGGGAAAAAGCTGAAGCCTCTCATTCTTGCTTACATGGGATAGGTTTAATAAACTTTTGTGAAATAGAAAATTTGCAACAAAATATTAGAAATTCGTCTTTGCGCAGTTCTTAGGAAACTTAACAATGTTTAATATGACTACTGAACAATGAACTCATTAAAAGCTTTGGAGCTCCTAGAGTCTAGGACCTACACCACTCTCACCAACTACTTTAAGAGTGCTATCATATAAATAGTAAAAAGTTCCAAACTTAAAAATTTTTATAGTCCAGCAGACCTTATATTTAGTTATGAAAACTTAGTAACTGTTTAAACAAACATTGATATCTCTCTCACTGACAATTTAATTCAATTTGAGTTCAAATTCTGCATTCAACTTTGTAACATTCTAGCACTGATAAAGGAATTTGCTGATAATACCAAAAGCACCACACTCACAAAGTACTCGTAGCATAAGAAAAACAATAGGAGAGAGAGCAAGCAACGAGGGGTCGTAAAATTAAATCTGACACAATGAAAAAATTCTTGGTGTGATTTGTAGCCAGTGATAGCTGACGTTTATTTGTTTGTTTGTTGAGCTTGTCATGGTCGAACTTGGCTTCCCTGCTGTTATTGAAATGAAATGCCGGAGACTCTGGTCACACTCAAACAATACTGGGAGTCACATCACTGGGTGTATTTGAGTTTCAGACCATTGTAAAGACCAAACACCTGAGTAAAAACTAAATTAAAATTTTACAACTTTCATTAATTTATTACATATTAATTCATTACAACATCTCAACAATTTTTCCTTTTACTTTATTTTTGTGGTCCAAATTTTAGTTATCAAAGTTAACATTTCGAAAAATTTATCAAGCTAGTTATTTTTTCTTTTTTTCATATTTTATAATCCAGACTAACGTTATTCTTGAGTGTATGGCACGTTTTATCCTTTTCCTTTCTTTCATTTTCCTTTTAATTTTTTTTGCATTTATTTTTTTGTATTTGATTTTCTTGTGTTGTATAATAAAAATCACAATCATTTTACCGAAAAAACTTTTATTTGCAATGCAATAATCAAAGATTGCTGTTAAATTGATTTGCAGCTGCTGGTTATTTGCGCCACTTTCAGTTCGACACTCAGTCCCCCCTTTCCCATTCATCACTTCTTTGACATTATTTACTTTGGTTAAAGGGTATTTTGCCTCTTTTTATTTCCTTTTTTGCACAGAGTTTAGCAGTGCAAATGGTTTTGAAGGCACAAAAGGAAAATTCAAGAAAAAAATGAAATCACAAAAACTTTTTATGAGCGTTTTTCTGCTACGAAACGAAAGGACTCGACGCAATGTGCAAACAATTTTATGCTCATTTTGTCATATTAATGAAACCATTCGAAGCATTTAAACATTTCAATTTAAAATATTTAATTCAATTACTTAAATTATTCAAATTATTTGACTTGATACAAAACAACCACATTTTACAGCGTTTTAAAATCATTTAACCAGCAATTTCTCTGATTTTGGGGATTCGTTTTTGTGTGCTTTCTCATTTGTTCGATATTAATTTAAATAAATGTAGAACAAAATTTTGGTATTTATTCCGTAAGTAAATCGAATATTAATGAGACATCCTAGAAGAAGGATGTGATGTGCATATATGGATTTGCCGTCCTTCAAGCTCGTGCAGCATTTGCTAGTCCAATCACAGTGATTTGGGACAAGAGATCACCAAATCACAATGATTATATGAAAGAAAATCGTGTCATTTTGAATGACACAAAATCCATTCAGTTTCGATTCCTCAAATTATCCAATATTGTGGCATCACTCGCTTTGATTCTTAGTAACATTTGTAAAAGCAAAGATTGGGGATTTGGGACATTAGATGCTGGCGGGTGGATTACGAATAAAAACATGCGGATTAGCTATTTACTTGTATGTTCATATAAGAACATTTTCGACGAATGTTGATGCTGCCAACGTTGGTGCATTAAATCAGAAATTAAGCAGAAGTGGACACGTGGACAACAATAAGCGAGCTGAATAATAAGATTAGCCAGATAAATATATTCATCGACATGATATCTCAATTATCTTTAAACAACAAATTTGTGTGTGGTATATAATTGTCAGGATGCAACAGTCGAGAAAAATTAGCTTAATCTACTTAGAA
The DNA here is from genome assembly GCA_920105625.2 of Clusia tigrina. Lineage (NCBI taxonomy): Eukaryota > Metazoa > Arthropoda > Insecta > Diptera > Clusiidae > Clusia > Clusia tigrina. Next base: position 14,029,097 of record OV050033.1, on the reverse strand, counting down.
GTAATTTAAAACGAAATTTTGAGCAGCCGACCTACCTTCATATGGAAAAATTTGGAACATTCATCACGAGTTTAAATAGCCAAAAAACTGTATTTCTATCTATAAAAAAAAAAAACCAATAAAATTTGTGCTTGTAATCATTCTGACTTTGCCTGGTGGGAGAGTACTCACGCACTTAATCACGGCAATTATTAACCAAATAGAGCTGGATTTATGTGAATAGATCAGAAAAACTTCCTTAAAGAAGATGATAATTGATTAAAGGAACACAGGCGACAACTTACAGATATTTCATTCAGCATGTAATATCAGAGATGAAATTTGAACTTGAATAAAAATATAATTCCTATATTTTTAATTCAAAAAACCCCGCAATAGTCGCTCCTTTTCAAATTCCACATTCTTGCCATATTTATTTTGTTATTATTTAATTAGATATTTAATCAAACCAATTCTCTGTAGTACTTCCTGAAAAGCCATTTAAGTACTGAAAAATTCTCAAAAGGTTGTCAATGATTAATTGAAGTGCATTTACTTTCATCACTGACAAACAACAATGTCATCAAATTATCTTATCAGCAAAATTTTTACTGCAATTTGGTGTAAATATCCTCATGTACGGCTATCTGCATTATTGAAATACACTGCAGAACATTCAAAATAGAGTCCATCAACTGAAAATTCCATCAAATAAAGAGGCATTTAAAAACTAAAGCCTTAACCTTTAAGCTTTAACGTTGTTTAACTTAAGTTTATAATAGTTTAAACTTTAAACCACCATTTCATTAAAGTGCCTGCAAACTAGTTGGCAATAGCAATTAAAACTTTCCAAAACAATTCGTGCAAAAATAAAACATTTTGAGTTTCACTTATGAAGCAACTTGACCCCTGCATTTCCACAACTCAGTCCAAAATAACTACGAACATAAAAAAGAAGCTTCTCGAATTTGTTCCGCACCATTTTCCACAGTTTGTAGTTTGAGTTAGTTGCGGTTCCGTGGAGTAGACATAGTGCTGATTGGAAAGTAACGCGGAGAGAACAATAGAATAGAATGATGTTTATGTACGAGCACTGCTGGAGCAGAAGAGAATTGATTATAAGGAGTTGAAACTTTGACACCACAGGTAGTTCGGATATCCGTGGAAATATATAAAAGGGCAGTTGAATGTTGTTGGAATGCAATAATTTTTATTAGAGAGATGTTGGGTAAGGAATGCAAGCACATTATTAAAAATACTGCAGAGGAATAGGCGAGAAAATCAACAGATATCTTGATTCTCTCCTATTCAGAGACTTCCGTTTGTACCCTGCCAGAGTTTCATATTAATGGCATCCCGATTGGGGTAGGAACGTCCTATAAGAAATGTTGTCCGAGCTCAAACTCAAGTCATATTCAGCTAAATGTTGACGAGTTCATTTAGGCAGTAAGGCATATATGTCGAGATGGACCGAAGTCAGTGAATTTTGTAGCAGGCAGGGATTGAAGTCAAATTGTTTGCAAAAAGATCTGCTAATACCACAGAAGGCTTCAGAAACATACAAGAAAAATGATCGCAGTATATTGTATACAGTAGCAGTGCTGATCTGGCATAAATTTAAAAAAATGGAGCACAACCTGATATTATTTATCACTATTATACCAATTAATACGGTCTTGTCAGATACATACATTTATTATTTATTTATATATAATTTCAGAAACTAGAAATTTGTATGATTTTATGCACCAGAACAACTCAACATTACGCACAATTGCGATTCTGTTTTATTTCAAATTTCTTCATTACCATAAGCATTCATATTTCCATCTAAGCTCCAAAAATATTTGTTTACTTCGGACTATTCACAGCACTGTTACTGACACAACCACAGCTCCCACAAATATATCTTTATTGAAAGAACGATAGAACAAGAATTACGCATTACTCATTTCGGACAATTTAATTGGTTTTCTCTACGCACTAATGGCATTTTTATTACCTGTATTTCTGTCCGAAGTTGAATAAACTCCAATATAATAAGCAGCAAATACGCAGAAATTTTGTATTTTTAGTCCGCGGAAGACGAGAACGTGGTAAAAGTATAGTTGCTGGTTTTTAAAGACCAAATTGCAGATGATGGAGCTCAAAAACACGGAGAACGAAATCAAATCACCACAACCACATATTCTGTGCTGAAAATACATCATAGATAAGCAACAATTTATTCCTCTTTGAAGAACGAGACTAAAAAAACCAACGTCGAAAGCAAACAAATGAAAAGACAAATTTATGCCCAGCTATAATCTACGCGCGTACTCCCAGCATAGGCACAATCTTGTATTTTAATGCTCCTTGCAATTAGCGTTGTCGTCCACCTCGCAACCTTTAGTTAATTATTTCTATGCTAAATTTCTGTTGAACTTTGCTTAATTTAGTACGAAAAACATAACAAAAAATATCTATAGATCTGGCCCAAAATGTTAATGAAAAAATTACAAAAAATAACACGAAAACACCGAAACTCCACTTCACAAAACCCAAACAATGCAAAAAAAATGCAAAAGCAATTTCACGAGGCATTTACGCGCCAGAATTTCGCAAAGCAAATTTTTCAAAGAAACTTACGCACATTTTCAAAACACAACGAAGCATAAATTCAATAAATTCAATTTCTTCAGCGCTTTGACACGCAATCGCCTCGCCCCCTCCCCACTTGTTTGCCAGCGAACGCTACGAAAATGTAAATGAGCAAGCTCGTACAACTGAAAAAAGGACAGCACTTTAGGTGGGACGGCGCCGAAGGATGCAGGCGCAAAGGACATTGTTGTTTCTGGCCAAGTAAGGATGGTGACAGTGTTGGCAGCGCTGAGTGTCAACAATGACGCTAAAAGAAGAGCTAATGTCAACAGCTGCCAACGTCACTCAGCGCGGAGTTTGAGTGAATGTTTTCTTATTGTTTCAGTCGTCGTTTGTGTTGTAGTTGTTTGTGTACACATTATTTTAGTTGGCATTCTTGAAGCGTTTGTTGTCAACATCAAGAAAGTATTTTAAATTTGCCGCCAAGTGTTCAGCATCCGCGCTTTCATATTCCCACATTTATTCTTTTCGTTTGTTTCATTTGTTTTATTATTATTATAATTTTATTTATTTTTTTTTTTTTTTTTGCTTAAGTAACTGAGCAACTGCTGAGGCGTCACCGTGTATGTCCTTGTAGCTGTCGAGAGTATTTATTAGCTGCCATTTAACTTGTTTCCGACGCTCAGCCTTGCCATTTGTTTTCGTCACATAAAACATTTGGTCAACCCGAGAAATTATTGAAAATTTGGCTAAGCAAATTAGTGGCGGGTTCATAGGCTCAAAGGAAGACGGATTACGAAGAACAAACATCACGTAACTGGCGACAGTTTGGAGATCATCGACAGCTTGAAGCAGTAGCCTACCATTATTTATTTATTATTGGCCACGTTTCTGTTAACAATTTGTGAGTTTTTGGTGCTAAATCTTCAGTGAAATTAGAAAAAGTAGAAACTGGAGGAAATACAAAGGTGGGAATACTGTTGTCGTTCCATATTTGACCAATTATTTTAAATTTATAAATTCCGTGCCTGGAAATTGTAAATGATGACTAACGACAGTGACAATGCTTGAGAGCTGTGTATCATTACTTGAATTTTCTTAGATAAGTTCCTGAGATTGCAGCCAATCACTTTCTTAGCCGAGAAAATTGAAGAATAGCAGTCATTTAGATGGAGGAGTTTTGAACTTAGTGAAAGAAGCAAAACTACACAATAGACCAAATGAGAGTGATCTTGATGTATGAAGCTAATTATGAAGTTGCAGTCAGCCAATGTAGCAATGAACCTGCCTTACAGCAATTCTATTATATCATCATAATTATAAAGATCCAAGCTTCATAAATAAAACACCATTAGCTCATATGGATTTATATCCTCAGTCTTTTAAACTTCAAAGGTTCTTAGGTTTTTAGAGTGACTTATCTTATCATTTCATTGAGTGACTGCAGTCTGATAAAACTTTGATGGATCCTGTTGGCCCATTAATAATTAGACCTTTTGTATTGAGAATATATCAATTTTTATACGAAAAACGTGTGTGTTTTTTTTTCCCAGAACAAAAATACACAAACTGATACGTTATAATATAATATCAACAGGTAGTTGTTTCAAGCCAAACTTTTGACTATGTAATCCATACAGATTTCTGTCAAAAGACATTAGACTGACTTTCTGCAGGCTCTGATTCATTCCTTGATGAAGTACTGATCTATATTGAATGATTATTCTGCGAGGATTCCTTATGCATTTTCTTTTATTTGAACCCAGAAATATGCCCAAATTTAATGCTGTAATTCTTAGTAGAGTGTTTCGAGTATCACATACTACACAACTGAACTCAATCCTTTGTGAACTTAGCACTGAACTCTTATACCTAATATTTTGTTGTCTATCCTCCCATAATATTCTACCATAAAAAACGATGTACTGCATAATGTTGGTATCCGAAATATGATTTAGAAGCAAGTTTCGGCGGTAATTTTTATAATTCCCTAGTAGGCTCTTTATATTACATTCCAGACTAAGATGTGACCCTCAAATTCAGTTCCTATTAACAAATTAGCGTAATCAGAAATAATTGACCTCCTCGGACAGCTAAATTCCCTTTTGGTTTTGTCTAATAAGTTTTTATTTAGATTAGTACCAGATGATTTTTCACACATCTCTTGTATACAGTTATGAATTACTCTGGCATTGAACTGCATAATGTGTAAATAAAATTCTCTAAAACTAAATAAGCTAAAGGGTCTGAGTATTCAATAGTTTTCTTGGCTTCAAGCTCTTCTAATAGGAAGTTCACCATCATTGCTCAAAAAAGCTGTGTTAGAATATCAATATGCCGTCAGGCGATGTTTAATGAATCTTACTGAAATAAATCAGTATTACATATAATTGTAAGCCACTATTCCAGCTATATACAAGATGCAAAGTCTTCTACCTTCTTTAAACAGAAAGACTGTAAAGCTTTTAACAATCACATAAGTAATCGTAACAAAAGGTGCTTGAAAGCCTTTTAACTATATTATAAATGTGTGAACTTTCTAAGGCACTCTATGAAATCAATCAGACTTCTTACAGAGATAGTTTTGCCATTCGAGAGTATAAGAATGCCAATTTCTATTTTATTCACTCACATCCCCCTTTGACCCATTTTTACACTCATTGAGTTGTCCTTACTTTGCGCTCCGCTTTAGTAGTCCCTTAATGCAAACTTGGAATATGTTTTATACTTATACAAATTCATCACAATATTAATTTTGTCTTATAATGCCGAACGGTTTTACTTATTTAAATAATTTTGATAAGCTGGTAGACTAATTCGTCTCATTACATAACATCAAGTCGGAATTATAAGCATAGATAATCCTCATAAGATGCATTACATGTCTGTACCACAAATGTCCAGCTTTAATTAAACTTGCACTAATTACATAAAGGATGACATTAACAACCTAAACACACACACAGACACTGGCACTAAAACCCATACATAACTCCAGAAATGCATATGAGTAAATGCACAAAGGTGCAAAGCAAGCAGTATGGAATAATGCAGCAAAGAAATTTACATAAACAATTTTACAGATTAACAAATTTACACAAAGAGTTGCCTTACTCAAGTCTCTGAGTTTCCTAATTTGCCAATTAAATAAAACCCTAAGGCAGACTAGACTCAAAGCAAAATGACCGCAAAGCAAGAGGAGAGCAAAACGCATAAACATGTGTTAAGGCACAAGGACGACAACAATAACAATAATATGTATGGCAGGCGAGTAAATACGCAAACACACGCCAAAGCGGCAGTTGGGAGAGGGTACTCTGACCACTGCAATTACGTTTGAGGTACGCCGGGAGGAGCGATACGTACACAAACACGCATACAAAACCAATTCACAAGCCAAACACACTTTCACATGGGCCAACAACATACTCAAAGCCAATGTTAAACATGGACGAGTGCCAATTGCACACCGTGCGAGGACGAGTATGGCTACGAATGCGAATGGTGTAGTTTAAAGCATTGTACTCGCAACTGTAGCAGAAAGGATGATCGTACAAGTGCTGCTGGCTAAAAGGATTAAAATGTGTTGCTACATTTTTATGTTCCACACACGCCCCCTCGGGCAAGAAAAAAAAAGGGGTTTCCATATAATATTCTCCCATTTTTATGTACGAGAATTCCCATAAGCGTTTTCCGCTTTATTTTAGTGTTTAACGAAATTGTGTAATTTTTGTCAGCTTGTACGCGTATAAAAATGCCATAAAAATTATTTTGCTTTTATGACGCTGGAAGTGTACGCACACATATCCGCATTTTATTATTATTTTAGTGTTTTATTAAATATTTCTAAAGAGCTAAAGAGCTGCTAGCGCGGCACAGTAATTTGGGTTCGACGGTGTAACGAGAACGCAAATCGTTTACGCGTTTCCTCTTGATGAGCAAATTATGAAAATTGCACCCGCAACGGAAGAGTAATTTGCGTAAGCAATTTTTGTAAAATCTAATTTTGCCAACGTTTTTGCACACATGCATCCTTGTTAAACTCACACTGGCGAAGCAATCAGGCAGGAAAACAAAAATACTTTTAATAAAAGCCCGCAAAGTGCGAAACGCGCTCGTCTCACATCTTCGCATTTGCATTGAAACGCTCTCAAATTTTAATTTAACAAGCAGCAAATTTGATAAGTCACGCTCGGAAACGCTTTAACAAGGAGTACAATAACAATAATATAAGTAAGCACAACAACAGCAGTAGCAAAAACAACAACAATCGCTACACAACAACAAATAATGGCACGCATCTTCTTATAGACGACAAGTGAAGAACACGCTATGCTTTTATCATACGAATATCTGCTTGTATTTAATGAATGAGGGAGGGTGGGTGAATATGTGTATAAATGTGTGTGCATATTTGTACATACATGTTTGTATGGGAAACATGTTTGTATATATGGTGTGTACATGTGTGTATATATGGAAGAAGATAATCGTTTTCATGTAACGCTTCAATGAGGATTATGAAAAAATGATTGGCAACAAAAAATCACGCGACACCTACACAGACACAAAACCCAGCAGAAATTTTAGAATCGTAGTTCCGCAAAGCGAATAGTGCAGTGCCTGTTGCAAGAAAAGAAGACATTTGGAAGCAAACAGTAAGAAATAGGAATCTACTAAAAGCTTTTTTCTGTATTGAATGTAAATTGTAAATAAAGAATTTCAATCGTCAGTAAATGGATTTTATGGCATTATGAAATTGATGCCATAAAATCCATTTCAATATGAATTAAAAAAAAGATCAAAATTTTTAGTCCAATAATATTCGTTTCCTAATATGATATTAAAGCGGTGGAAGAAAGACTTCATTGCAGCCAATCTCTGTATTTCAATTTAATGAACACTAATCTGCAGATAGTTGGTAGAAGGACACCCAAATTCAGTGACTCTATTACCACATAAGTCCGACGTCGGAAGCGACTCAATTTTATCGCATTTTTCATTGTAAAGAATCGTTAATTATAATTATTCAAATATTACTTAAAGGTTTAACAGAAAATCAGCAGAAAAAATTTCTCGAAGTCCAGCTATTTATACAATGACACAATTTCCCTGAAGGGATTCTGTACGCATCAACACTCTCATGCTGAATTTGATACCCACACATTTATATGCAAATATATGAATTCATCCTTCCCACACGGACACGGCATAAAACCAGAAAAACTTCCATAAAGCTCCACATTGGGTGAAATCTGATTTTGCTCTCTATTTACAAATTATCCACTGGGTGCCATACATGTGTGAATGGCTGTGCGTGGGCTCCGTATTTGTGTATTTTTTGTGTGTTATTGGCAATTTGTTGTTGTACATGCTTAACATAAATTGTCAATATTAATTCGCTTGTATTTTTGACATAATAATCTTTTGCCTTACGGCGTCAAATTGACAAGCTCCTTTCATGGCAACTTGACAAGGAGCAAACATATTTCGACGCTTGTCTTTGAAATGTTACTCATACGTCATGACACATCACGCAAGAAATATCACTTTTCTTTTATCTTTTTAATGCAAACAATTTCCAATTCAACCGGATCAGATCAGTTCCACCTCCTCTAACTAATCAAGGAGAGTAGGGAAATAAAAACGGCTCCTTAAAATGTTCAAGATACTGGCAACTGTATTTGAAATGGGAACTGATGATTTAGCAATGAAGACTTAAATACTGAGCCAATTAAATTGGTGAGATCCCCAAGGAGATGTTGTGGTTGAAATGCCAGACTGGTGGATCACAAAAAATATGAAACAATTTCTGGACAAATTTTTAAATAACCCCAGTGAAAATATTTAACATTTCGTCTTAATTCTGGTGATTCTGGACTAGTCTCTGTAGTTAAAAGAAATTCAGCAGAATGAAAGAGCGCTGCAGCAAGCTTTATACTGCAAGAATCTATAAGTTGAAAGAAGTCAGATAATAATTGAAAATCCACTTTGAGAGAGGGAAAAGTGATGTAGATGTACATCCATGATACGCTTTTTCCTTCGATTTCCTAATTGTCCACGTGGTTGTCTTGCTACTTTGTCTTTCGGCACCCTTTTTACAAAATTCGATAGTTTAACACCTATAAGAGTTTCTTTTCGCTTCACATTTCCGCTGTTTTTGCTGTTATGTCTTGACAATTACATTTTTCGCGATGTGGTTTCCCTTTCCATTCCACTCATACAGATCATCCCTATCAATAATTTACCTTTATCTTATTATAGCTGACACCATTCTAAAATTGGATTTCAGATTCATTATATAAATATTTAGTCTTTTGTAAATTTTAGTAAATGTTATTTCAATATTTAAATTAAGGTTATTTACCCAATTTTCCCCATGAGAGATTTTGAGGAACCTCTCTATCCAATTTTCAAGTCTCTTTTCCTTCGCTTAAGCTGTTTTATTGTAAAAGTTGGATTGAAAATTAAAAATTGATTTTCCGAATTTCCCACATTAAATTTGCAGCAAAATCCAGTTCGAAAATCTTCCCCCACCAAACCGCAAAGGTAACTATAAACAATTCACACAATGGGGCCACAAAACTACAATTCATAAAAACACACATAACAACAGAAACGGAATCACAAAAAGGTGCAGAAATAAAAAGTCAACAATGCTTGAACTCAAAAAATAACCTTGTCACTTCAGCGAAATTCCGCTCATACTCTTGTATACCAGTAAAGCAAAAAGAGAAAGGAAAGTAAATAATAAATACAAAATAAAATCCACCTTACCGAATCAATACAAACACCCATACTCGTATGGGTGCCCAACATGGAAATGGAAGTAAGCAACTTCGCCTACACCACTCCAGCCGGAAGAGCGCCCCAAGATGAATACAACGACACGTTCCAATTTAGATTTCAGCACAACTCGATTGTGTTCATAGATAATAATTTGGTAGGGCGGGCGAATGGAGAAGGCAATGTAATACCGAGCCAGAGACGTGGAACAATTATGGTAAGTGTATCTATCTGTGTGGTTGAACGATTTTACGAGTGTTTATGTACCGCGTTGCCTGGGTGCAGCGTTTGCCCTTGTCTACGTATGTGTGTGTATGTTGGGGCTGATATTTTTGCGTTGGGTGCAATTGACTTAAATACACGTTGATGAAACAAACAAACTCGCGCATTTTACGTGCTCGATTAATATTCAAGGATGTCATGTATAATGAACGACAAACCCAAACAAACACACACAAATTCGAAGTCACTCGCATTGTTTTCGCATGCATGTTTTTTTGTTGTCTTGTTTTGCAATCTTTTTTACTGTTGCACATGAAAAATCGACAATTGCTGCTGTTAAATAAATGCAGACATGTTGTCACGGATTTTTTGTGCGAAAAAGCACACACTACAGCAGCAACTTGAGCAGGGTCGAGTGTTGAAAGTATCGACCCTCGGTTGTGTCTGCCGTCTGATAAATAATTGGATGCGAAATGTTTATTTACATTTACGTATTGAATGTATTCGGGCCCCTCCCATTTGCTCTGAATATACACCACATAGCCAAATAGTCAGTGAATATGTCTATTTTATTCCCTCAACAGGGGATTCACAGGTATGCAATCATCGTGGTATAGGGGTATTCGACTGAGTGCACCTCTCATTATGCTACTGATCTAAATTGTTATGGATTTGTCTCTGGTGGCTGAATGTCTCATTTTGTACATCTTTAAGGTGGATAAACTAAAGAGGAAAATAGGGAAGAAATGATAGATTGGTTCAGCAAATGTTGAGTTTAAATGAAATTATTTATTTAGTTCATCATTCCATTATATATTAATATAAGTTCGTTTGTAATAGTATGGCGAACAAACAATTACAGATTAAATTCATTTCCTGCTTCCTCAATTTATTTAGCTTATTTTCCCTATCCTCCTGGAATTCCTGTCTGTTTATAAAAAAAACCGCATTGAAATATGTGAGAGTATTGGCGACATAATCCCCAAGGATATTTGTATTAATCACTTGGCTGTCAGGACAAGTCAATGATTAGCGAATGAGCAGCCAGAAGGAAAATATGTCACACAAATTGACAACAAAACATGTGTACACACACTAAAAAATTCACAATATATGTCAATAAATAAATTCATATATAATTTTCATTAAAATACAGCATTCGCAGCTAAAAAGGACAAAAAATGCCACCTTTTGGCATGACAGCACAACTATTTCTCACCAGCCCAGTTGTAATTTGAAACTAGTTGCAATTAGTACCATACCTGGTTCAAAGTGTCAAATAAAATTAGGACAAATAAGATATTTGCATTTGTTTTAATTTATACCTTAACACCATAATGAATGATGTCTGCAAGAATGATCTAAGACCTTCAACACAAAGAGAAATATATTTAATAAAAACATTTCGATACCATACCCTGGGCAAGATTCGAAACCGCGACCCCACCACTGCGAGATTAGCATGCTAGAACACTGGATTTTATTTTCTTGTAAGGGTAGTTTATAAATGTAATATGTAGATATATAAAAGGATGTTTTTGTTATCCTTCAATACAAATTCTTTAAGTAAATATCACATATTTAACAGCCTCACAAGCTTCCATGTGTGCCTTTTTTTAACTTTTATTCCTACGAACTGAACACTACTCGCAGATTGAAGCAATCAGGCTTTGCTCCCACTGCACGGGCATTTTAATATAGAATTAAATAATAGAGAAGTTGCCTTAAATATATTTTGAAAAAACCTAAACTGAATTTAGTGAACCTGCAACTTTAAACTAAGTCAGGAGAATGAAGCAAAAAATGTTGAGAATAAAAAATATTAAAAATAAAAGGATTGCAAATCACATGCCAAAAATTTCCAAGTCCCCAGAAATGCTATGCGCATAAATCCAATTGCAGATCCTGCAGTTCTACACTCGCTACCGCCGCTGCAGTCCGTCAATACGGACGAGAGAAATTCGATGTCAGAGAAGGCAGTTTCAATGACTTCAATAACAAAACTAAATTGCTCAGCAGCCCAGACAGACCGATTCATGTTTGCTTTAGTACGAGGAAATTTCAGAATGACCTCTCGACTTGCTGCAATGCAGCCAATGGCTGTGTTGCGTGTATGTGGCTATGTATGAGTTTGTGTATGCGGCTGTGTACGTGTGACTGTGTCTTATGGCAGAGTATTGTGGTATACGCTTGAATTGATTTTATCAATATTGAATTTATGTAAGTATTTTTACAAAGCCAATTCAGCTCAGCACTTTCAATTTTTTTCCCCTTTTCGTCCTTTTTGCGTTTGCAATTCAACTCAAGCATGAAAGCTGCCTGCTTTTGGCTCAATCCAAATCTCTCGTCGCTATGTATGTGTATTTGTGCTGTATCTTCAGACTGGTGGTGTAGCCTTAAGTGGCTTTGGCTTTGGCCAAGAATACTTCTACTCTTATTGGACTTTTCGCTTATTTGTGGAGATTGTTTTTTGATTTGGCCAAATTCATGTGGCAACACATGTTTATGGTACTCGTTAGCATTAGTTTCGGTTGCCTTGACTGACGTTGCTGCTGTTGTTGGCTGGTTCTGATCCCTTGTAATACTTATGTACAACTATGGCCATTGTCGTTGCTGATGATAGTCTCTATAATGATGCTACTTCAATACTTTTTTAACAAATTACTTTGTCTCGGTTTGCTTTCCGATTGTGTACTCATATTCTCCATGCAGCAGTGCCTTGTGGCCACTTGTGTGCACGGATGGTGATGATTTGTTGTTTTTTATAGTGCCTATTATACTTCTTGGCGCACAACCGATATGACAACATGCCATGGCCCACCACGTATTTGTGTTTACTGTGATTGTGAGAGATCACATTTCGCTGATTGCTGGCAACATATTTGAAAGAGGAAATTGAGGGAGTCCATGTGCTTACCAATTCGAAATATGCTCAAAATATGTGAACTTCGATGGTCCCGTTACGATTTAAATAACTTTAAACTCGTTGCAGTTTCCTGCCAGAGGCATTTCTATTTTTTCTGTCGGTGGCATATGCCACCGCAATTCTGTAGTTTCAGCTGCAGTTCTTCTTGCTAAACGATTTGCATTTGCACTGTCGCCTATCCCAGGCAAGTCATTAGAAATTCATTAGGACAATCTTTTTTCAAAACAAATCTTTCAGCGACACACATGCAGCGCCAACAGCAGACGCAACAAGCACACACACTTGACATGCTACCACTTCCAAGTTAAGTAAATGTTTATTCACTGAAGTATGCTACGGAATGCAGCTCGATCTACAAAACATGATTTCTTTTCTCAAACTTTTCCTCGTTTTTCTCGATTTGACTGCACTTTCTCATAGTTGTTGTTGTCGTTTGTGTTGTTCTTGTTGTTGGTTTTATTTTATGCAAATGCATAATGATGTAAGCAGTCATGTCGTTCTTGATTGCAACTTTTGTTCTCGTGTATTTCTTTAAAAAATGTATATATATATTTATTCACAACATTCAAACTGTTCGGTGGGTGAATGCAAAGGAATTCTTACATGGATGGAAGCACACATTGGAGGAAAAACATATTCAAGCAAAAATAATGATTAAGAATAATATATAGAATTCTTCGGAGTACTTTGTCACAAATTCCTACTGAAAATCCTCTTATGTATTCTTGAAAAAGTAGCACAAGATTTAGTAAATTTATCAGTTTAAAGATGAAGCATGAACCCATGAAGCATCCACCAATTTAATATAAAAATTAATATAAACACTCCTCCACTTTGCTTCTGTAATTATTGCTTCTAGTATGGAATTCAATTTAGTAAATAAATCCTATTCTACAGAAACAAATATGGAGGGATCAAATTAAAATATACAATATATAAAGTGTAGAATCGAGGAAGAATGCACCGAAATCTCGGAATAGTTATATTCGTACAGTTTTCAATTGATGCAGTATTAAAACAAATATAAAGCAGCTCAACTGATCAATTTGGATGAAGATCATTAACAAGTTAAGGCATTGTTTAGAAACATGAAGCAGTATGAAAGTCCATTATCTAGAATATGTTCGCAGCATTTAAAAAAACGCGTATAGCTTTCTAAAATTCATAAATAATCGAACGAATTCAAATCGAATAGCAATAACATTTATATTACTCCTATCCGGCTTGGTCTCCGTATGTATTCTATTAATATGGAGTAAAATTTTATGAATTCTGACCTTCGACATTTAATATCAGCATATATATTACGTATCCAAATGTTCCTCCTATGATGCCTTTAATTTTCTTTTCTCTTTCAGTCAATTAGCGATATCCTTCGAAGATGAATAAAGCTTAACTGAATTATTTTAAAGTAATTATATTTTTAAACCAAAAATGCGTTTTAAATTTGTTTGTTTTTGATTATTCAAAAGTCAATTCAATTTCTGTCAACTCTCCTGAACCAAAACCAAAGAAAACAAAAATGAAAAACGATAAATGGAATAAAATGAAAGGACCCATCGAAAAATCGCACACATTGTCACATATTTGCATGCCACTTTTACATGCACGCCAAGATTGATGATCGAAAATACGAGTAGAAGAATTTTCAAATATTTTTTCGAAGATTGATTGCTATTCGGAAGGATGTATGCGCATGAATATGTATAGATATGTATATAAAAAATAGTGATAAAATTGTGTTTACATTGTGGCACTCAAACAAAGGAAAATACCATCATGGTTAAGAGTGTTATTTCAGGGGTCTTTTAGAAGAAGTTTAAACAATTTGACCAAATTCACATTACAGTGGCTGACAAAAAAAAAATTTTTTAATGAAACTCATTCCATGCAGGCAATCGAAAACGTCGGTTCGATATCGATACAATCTGAAAAATGTGAGGATTTTAGCATTTCGAGATAACCAAAATAAAATCATGGTGCTATCGAAAAAGGTAGTCTCAAGTGGGGAAGTGAAACACAGCAGGAACAACAATATAAGTAGACGAAAAAAACATATACAAAAATATTTGCGAATGGGATTTAAGTGAAAAAACTTGTAAATTTTCCTATCATGTCGAAGAAGATCGAAGTTCAAGCAATCGCGATTTTCTACCGATATATATATCGGCAGTTTATCAATAACCAGTTTATCGAAATAAGTTGAAATTTGGCCCACTCTGAATGTATTAAGTAGAATTAAATTTGGAAATTATAAAGAAAATCTTTGATTAGAGGAATGTCGTCACAAACGAAATCGTTATTCACTTTAAATCTAACTACCGTTGCGATATCAGAAAGCTATCTGGAAATGCAGCTATTGAGGAAAGATATGCAGGAAAATAATTGTTCATATTTGTCTGTGTTCAGATATCAGAAATATAAATCGCATGAAATTCACACGTAGCAAAATTTTCAATGATTATTTGTCTTCTCCATACTATGCTTTCATAGTACGAGTATATATAAGTGTGAGTGGAAGTATCTGTGTTAGTTAATATGTGCACTAATTTCAGGAACTTAGAAACTTCATCTGCATGTGGGCACAACGAGAGCTCATAAGATAGTGCCCCTACATTGGAACTGTGCTGCTCCTCATGTACTCCAACATTAACTGACCAATTTAACCTATCGCACCCACCATCGATGAGCTCAAACGCCCCTTTGCATAGCACGTTGATATCTATTACCGACCATGAAATTGCTCCCTAAGGGAGCATAACGCAGTGATTTATGCGAGTTGGTGTGCAATGGCTGTATGGGTTAAAGTTTGTGCATGGGTGTTTCTGAATGTGTTTATGTGTGTGTGTGTGTGTGTTTTATTTGAATGCGCGCTTTTGAATTAGATATGAGTGTTTGTAGAAAGTTTCTTATACGATTTATGGTATTTTGCGGAATTATTTCGGTCACAATCGAAACGTGTCCTTCACCAAACTATAAAAAGTGTTCATTTACTATGCGCCGAGTGCAAATTTATTTTATACGCTTTTGCAACTCTGTGTATGCATGTGTGTTTGAGCGCATTAAGGTCACTATTTTACATGTAGGTCAACTGTTACACATTTTTAAATATAACCAAAAGTGAGACACACTTCCCCAGCGCTATCGTTGAAGTGTCTCAGTTAAATTTGCTTTCACCCTCACTTAAAGTTTCAACATTTTTTCTATGCTTGCAGATTTCCTACCGACTCACTGCGGCGGCCTCACTCTCTCACTCACTCACTTTCTGTCCGCAAACACCATTAAATGTGTGCATCTTCCGAAGGCTTGCGGCAATGTGCAGCTAAATCGCTAAAGTGAAAGCAAAAAAAAAAAAAACTGAAATTGAGGCAAATTTCATTATGACAAATCGCTGTGAAATCCTTGCACATTCAACAAACTGACGCAGTGAAATTTTTGGCGGCAAGTGACAGGCGTGCTCGGCTGCACGTCACGTAAGCAAAAGGCTGAGTAATTGACGTTCGCTGCCATGAACGTGCGTTGCGGTAAATGCTGTCAAATGTGTGCGCGCCATTTTCGTTATCAGCACTAACGCAGGACACCAGACACGAGCGGTTTCGCATGCCGCCTGACAATTTTCTTCGCAATGTGTTAATAATGCGTTCACTTTGAAATGCATTGAAATAGTTACACTTAAATACGAGTACGTGCAAGCGGTTGACAGTACTCGTACACATCAAGCCCCATCCCCTGCTCCCACCAACCAAACTAGCCAACTTAGATTTTAAAGTCTACATCGGTGTTGTCTCTGTTGTCTTGTCCCTCGAAATCGTGTAACACAAATGTACCGTAAACGCGGCCAAATTCTAACCAAAACGTGACACATGGCTATGTACTATTATGCAAGTAAAATATCGGCAATCGCTTGTGGGACACGTTGCAAGCAGACGGTGCTGCAAAAGTCGCGCGGACAACGTGATCGCGATAAATACAGCAAGCGGGCTGCATTCGTCGATGAAGCTGGCGACGATGGCGGGTATGTCGCCGATGCTGCTGATGCGGATAATGTCACCTCGGAAGCGACGACGACGACGACGGAGACGGCACTAGCGATGGCGGATGGCGTTAGATATAGACGTAGATACAGCGAACAACTGGATGCGTACGATATCGAGATGGGATTTCAAAATATGGAGGTAAGTCAGGAGAGAGATGATAATTTAAATTAATGTTTTTAAAAGGAAAATAGACAATACAATTTAATTATACTAGCTTTTAGCACTTAAGTGGAGATTTCTGTTTTTTACTAGCCCTGGAATGAATACAGGACTTTAAGCTTGATAAATGTCACAAGGCTCTCATAGTCACTTATTAAACTGACTGAAATATATTCTATGAAAGTTGAGGAAGAGAGGAAGTCCATAAAATAGTCCCTGGCTTCTGATCCAGTTAAGAGGCCTCACTAAATTGAACAGGGTAAAACTACGCCAATTAGGTCAAAACTCCATTTAGTTACTGTCACTGGTCTTAGCATACTAATTCATGTGGACCCAGACTCAAAAAAATATTTAAGAACTTAATCAAATGAAAAGATGCCTTAGTTCGTGTTGCTTTAAGCTATTCGTCTCCTTTTGCGTTTCCCACCTCTTTCAGACTGCGACTAAAGTAGTCCCTTTTAACTTGAGTCCCGTAATAAATATTCCCGCATTACGCATTTTGAAATATAAATCATCAAAAATTAATTAAACGACATCGTTAAGAACTGCCCCAGGCGATCCGTCCGGCAGGCACGTACACACCCAGCAAGCAGCCCATGCTGCATGTTGCAATAAAATACAATTAAGCATCGAGCTTAAGTCAATTAATTGTTATCAATATTTAAATAATTATTGCAGTTGCTTTATTTCAAGCAGTGCGTATTAATTGCGATTGTAGTTGATTGGAACTTCGTTTTAAAACACACAAAGTATTTTCCTGTGTTCATTTAAATTTCATCTGTATTTTTATAATTTTATTTCAATTAAGGAAATTGTTGAATGCTGAGTTTTGAATTGTAAAAATCATTCATAGACATTTCTCGACTCACTGGATTGGAGTTAAGTATAAAAGTGCATGTAATCATACATTTTGATATTTAATGAGGAGAGAACAATATACGCAGGAGCATGAAATTATTTATCACACAAAACACTTTAACATCTTTTATATGTGCAAGTTTGGGTATGCTGGTAAATTGTTTACGTATCTGTTCTAATTTTGTATTTCCGACATTTTCCTCCTGCTTGGGAAATCTGTAAAGCAAAGTAAGTGAAGATAAATAAACGGCCAATAATATATATATATATATATATATATATATATATATATATATATATATATATATATATATAATCCAGCTACATCCAGTTATAATACGTGTTGAGAAGATAATTTTATATACAGATTCATGGATGCCAGAAAGAAGCATGCTTGTATCGCTCGTACTCCACAATCAATTTGGCGTATGAAGTACTTGTTTATAGGTGCATACTTATTCCCACTAAGTATAACTAGGAGGCGTTGATGAGAGAGATGGTTTCTAATATTTAATTTTATATTATTTGATTCACATACGAGATGAATGCAAATGTGCTTTCAAAGAAATGCAGCAAACTTAATCTTAAATGGCACTGGTATTAGGTTTGTCAATTCACTACTATCTACCATCACTTTGAACCGATACTCATATATCTCCCTCTCAACACTTGGTTAGGACTGAAATAAACTCAGTTTGGCAGCCTGTATACAGAATCATCTAAAATTCCGTTTGCAAGCTCCTACTTTACGCCCCTATTTTGTACCTCTGACAACATAATCCACATCCTTCCCACCAGCCTCTGAACTGTCTGAAGGAAAATATCATTTTCTGCGTTTTCTGACAGGAATTATGTAGCAACTCTGAATTAGATGCGTTTAAAATTCACTGACGTTGGTAGAAATCCCTTCTAGTTGCCAACACAAAACGTTTTTGTCATGTTTCCTATGAGGGATTTTTTTTTGCACACGGAACTTACTTCATTATGCACTTCCGACTCTTTCGCCATGGGAAATGATTGGAATAAATAATAAAAAACTTCATGCAGAAAATTTTAATAATAAAAATGATAAAATGATATATAAAAAAGGTAAACGAAACAAAATTTTAATTTTAAATCAGAAAAGTGGATCAGAAGTTAATAAGATTAGTGTCGTTGGAAGGATTTTATAAACCGCTTTTCTACTATTATGAGTCATTTTGTCCATGAAGTCCTTTATATTTAAACATGAAATCAATTTTGGGGCAGGTAGTGTGTTTATGGAGCTACTAGATGGGACACTTTGAACTCAAAAGTTGGAGTAATTTAATATCTATGTAAACGTTAGAAATTGGAAAGACCTTTCCAACTACACCAATCTTGATTTGACTCCTTCCAAGGTTCACACTTTAAATTGTATTTTGGGTCGTGTGATTTTAAATACCATTCACTTTCAACTTATTACGAAGCGAAGCTTGACAAAACCCAAACGAAGACCTCCTCATATATGTTCATTCCCTAATCCATTTAATTGAGCTGTGAAGTGGTTCCAATAGTATTTTGTATAGATGTTTCAGTCAATATGTATGTATGGGATATTTGAAGAGCATCTGAAGAGGGTATGAGTAAACCAGCACATCTTCACTGAACTCTGTCTGTTCCCAGATTCTTTTAAGTTCGAAAAATAAACTTTCCTCATAAAGCTTCCATAGTTAATGGAACTATTTGCACGATTTCACCGCAGTGTTGCTCTTCGTTTCTGTAAGACCCTGTATATCGGCGTATAAACACATTCGTTATGCCCTAGAAAAGGGATGCGTTTCTGTGTGAACAAAATTGTATAACAAACACACTCACTCACTCATCCATCCATTCCGCATTCCAGGAACCGAACATGTGGCAACTCCACGGCTGTGTGTGCAATGATTTTCTACATCGTTCGGTGGAGGCGCCGGCACTAGGAGTCCGAGTGGTGGTGGTGGTGCGTAAATGCAATAAAGCACTTAAATGACTTTTTAATGGCTAAAATGTAATTATTAACATGCACTTAATTATATTTTATTGAAAATGTGGCTTTTTCGCCGTAGCTGCTGATGATATTGTGTACGGCGAGATGCTTTAATGGACAAATTATACAAATTCAGCGCAAACATTCACAAACGTAGACCAGCATTTAGAATTTAAGTGAATTTCTCTCATTCCGCACATGGTCTCCTCTTATCAAATTTAATTACAAATTCGAAATTTACTTAAAATTTAAGAGCTAAAAAGTTCGTTCGCACATTTAAGGGCACGCATTTGTGTTTAGCCACGAGTGTATTAAGCGACGCAATTTAATGTGCAAGTGTGCAAAATCAATTATGTAGATTGAGACTTTTAAGTGGTTTCAAGAGACTCGTGGTTGGGTACTTGGTTTAAGTGCAAAAGAAAAATAAATGCCGCAGGAGTCAGAAATGTCTTCATTGTTGTCGATTCGTGGAGTGCTGCATGGAAAAAAATCACAATTTATTGTGTGTATTTCCTCAGACAATACAATTTGTATGATTAAATTACCGCTGGGTGCTGGTGAGTGTGAGGCCTTACTGCGATTTCGCATTATACTTGAAATGAGGTACTCACAATTTCCTCTTTTATTGATAAATTCTTTCATATCCTTTAATCATACTATTAGTAATTTGTTCAATTAAATGATAACATGTTTCTATAATTTTATAAAATTAAAGTTACCTAAATAAATGTCTAGAACCCTGTTTTTCCGAAATTTGTCCAATGCCTTATTTTCACTTATAATATGTTTGCACTATTTTCAAATCAATTAATACTATAATGAATCGTTTCAGAGATTTGATTAGGAGTCACATTCGTATAGGATTATTCAACTTCATATTGAAATTGGATTAACTGATGATAAGACTGTGCATTAAAGTATTTAAAGGTCGATGTAAAATAAGATATAGCCACAGAAAAACCTTCATGAACGAAAATATTTGTGACATCATGTAGTTAGAACTGAGGGCTAATTTTACTAGGCACAAGCGTAAACTGCAAACTGGACTGAACATGATTATTTTTACAGGTTTCAAATGCAAAATCACACAAATCCATATGCACAGGATACGCCAATGGCAATGGGAATATGGATGGTGACGTTGTGCAATACGATGTGCCCAAAAACGCACACAAGCGCAGTCACTGTGATGTCAATTATGAGGTAAGTTTTCAGCGTAAATAATACAATAGAACCTGAATGGGAAATTAGCATAAAATCACAGGTACAACTACGGAATATGTATGTAAACAAAAGTGTGTGTGGGGTTTCAAATTCTACTATTATTTCAACCATGTAAATAACATTATAAATTTCTGGTTTATTACGTATATTGCGGTACAGCATGTGTGGCAGTGGTAGTGGTTGTTAGTATTAAAACATGCCAAGAGAGAATTGAGTTACGATAGACAGGAGGTGAGGTGCGGTTCACCTACTCTGGAGGTAACAAGAATGTGGGGATTGTTTTGAATTTAGACTGCAACTAGATTCGAATAAAATTAAAGGTCATGAAATAACAAACTCGTTGTTGTGGTATTGCAGCAGTGTATTACATAACCACGAAAATATTGCTGACTGTCAATAAAATTGTGAAAATACATTTGGAATTTATGCAATTTTTCAGCATATTTCATTTAAATAAAAAAGTTTCGAAGGTTCATAATTTATAATATATTTGCAGGATTTTTGAAAACAAAGTCAAATTATGTAGAGACCCGTGTCAATCCCATGAAATTTTATGAACTTGAATTGACGCCCATTTTACACAAAGTTCAGTGATGCAATAATTTATTCAATTCATAATTTGTATTTTTGCTTAGTCTTTATTCTAAATAGAATCTACGAGGAATGTTAGTATTTCTTTCCGTCATATGTTTTCTCTTTTCAAATCATTCCAAATACCAGTTACAGTTTATTTACAGATTTAATATGGCTTTAAGTTAAATATAAATCGAACAAACTCTTTCAAGTCACTCATTAGACCACACCTCCGATAAGCTCAGCACCACCCCTGTGAGTTGATATATTTCCAAATGACTTTGTAAAAGCTGAAGAGATAAAAAATAAGGTGCACAATTTGCACCGCTGTGTAAACGAATTATAGTCTGTACGAATTACACTCTCTAGGAGGCTATCACTATGAGACTACAATTGATATGACAGAAGGCAACAAAAATATCATCCTCAACTTTATTCAATGTGCTATATAGTACTGTTCGGTGATTAAAAGAAATGAAGATTATATAGGATCACTGATCAATCAATCTTTCGTATCTAACTCAAAGCTGACATAATACTAAATGTTCATGCAAAATAAATTCCTGGCCGGTAGTTGACCGAAGATAATTAAATTAATTATTCTCTAGATCTGAAGTCAAATAAGCCAAAAAAAATGCATATAACCAAGAAATGTTGTAAGTAACCATAGTCCTTTAGAAATGTTAACATACTTAGAAATTATTATATTAATGCAGTGAAGATATGTCGCAGTTAGAATTTATGAATTGTGCAAAGAGGCATCAATTAAACTTTTCTGTGTCACCAATAAATTTGTCTGCTATTTAAAGTTAAAGATGAAGCTATTCACTCATAACAGAATATCACTTGCCAGGTCACGTAGCCCTTAGTGTTAAATGGCACACAAATGCGAAAAGATTTCACATCACTCATTGCCGTTGCTCCAATTGAACGTAAGTGCCCTCTAAATACACACGACCATTCTTACGCAAGATTACTGAAAATATTTGCCAAAGCAAAGTACGAGTAATTTTTGCACTTAATCCTAACAGAAAAACTTGAAAGACATTACAGAAAATATCTGCTTTCAATTGTAATAATTATTTTTAATGCAAGATGTAAATTAAATCTGGAAAGTCAGCTCTGGCAAATCCAGCAAAAAGCTTTTTGGCTTGCATAAGCTACTCAAACAAACTCACACGGATAGACACAAGCACACACACGGAAATATGGTATTTTTCCACATACACACAGACACACAATGCACATAAATTAAGTGGCAGTGGCAGCGGCAGCGACTGTGCGGGGTCACGAACGTGCTCCAGATTACAAATGTAAAAATTTTCGGTTACATTGTAACTTATGCGGAATCCAAATAAGCCAAGCCAAAAGTCGAGCTAACGCAGACATGCCCTAAAATGTGAGTGAAAAAACGGTGGCCAAAAAAGTACAAGTGTGCGCGAGGAGCCGACGTATGTGCGCCAAAGTGTATGCAACAAATAATTTAATTAAATCATTTTAATTTGCTGCTTGCTTCTGTGTTCTGGCTTGACTGCTAGTGTAGCAGCGTGGATGGTATATGCCTTAAAAGGGACTTGCAAATCATGCGAGTGTTGAAGTGTGAATTTGTAATTGGTACCACACCCACACACACACACATACTTACACAGCTAAATGCGAATATTCATATGCTTTGTGCTTTAATGCAACTTCATGAATTTATAATTAAAGAAAGAAGCTTTGGAGATTTTTTTGTTACAACTTTGAAGACAATGTAAAATGCATCTAGCAAACGAAATCAGATATAAATGGAAAACTAAAATATTAAGGACCAAAAATTCTAGGAAAATTAACTATTGTATTTGGGTGTGAAATTATTGGCCATCGTACCAGAATTGTATGTTAATATAATTTTAATTTTATACTTAAAATGTTTCTTTCCAACAGAGTTCAGTGCTGGGTTCCGGTGGCATCATGTACATAAATGGTAGGATAGTTTCTGGTCCATTGGATTCGTTAATAGAAGTTCTGGTGCCAAGGAATCTAATTGATTTTGATAAGGTAAGTGAAGAAACATCCAAAAATATATATATATATATATACAAAATTAAATATAAGAATATTGTATCAGTCCTCTTTGTTCTGAGTAGCTCCAGAAATCGAGAGAATTCATTGAAAAATTCAAGATTTTAATTTAAATTAAAATGTTTGGCTATCAATATTGTGCTCACAAAGGCGTACTCAGTGAAATGAAATTGAGTACCTCACATTCACGTGTGCAACTGCAATTCAGAGCTCGCTTCTTTTCCGTTTCGAGTATGTGGCTTGCATTGCTACGAGTATGTGATCAGGCCGTAGTAGGAGTACTTCCGATGCCACACATTTTAATTTGGACTGATGATTACCGTTATACAATTGCAGAACCTGAGATTGTGCAAACGATTGCATAGTGCTACCACAATGCTTCCTGCCACACTTGCTTTTCGCTCTTTTCATTACTCCCAATGCGCGCTTCAGCACTCCACAACGGAAACTTTACTACCTACATATGCTGGGCATATATGGCATTCAATTTCAATCGTGCACGACCGCACACTTTTTCATTTTTTCAATTCTGAACTCGAATTTATTTTTATGCTTTGTATACCGCTCATATACGAGTACTATGAAAGCTCTTCAATGTGAATGGCAGGAGATTTCAAAGGAATGTAGCGGTATTGCTCCTTGTTTCATATCATGTTTAAAGAATTTATGAATTTATAGCAAAACTTAATAAACTCCCATAATATTACAGTAAATGCAAAAAGAGTTATGGTAGTAAGTAAATTCTTTCTTTGGAAAGTGCCTTACGTGGTTCTTGTTCTCTCACCGAAGGCTCTCAAATCCTTAATTTTTACTATCCTCGAAAGAGTTCTTAAAGCCAATAGCTTCGTCAAGGGGTGAAACTTTAAAAATGATAAACAATAGAAATTACCTATTCAATGCGTCTTGTTAAGTAGTTCGTTAGGTCAGTATGTTGAAAAATTTTCGTGCATATTTCGTTCCATTTTGGCTCATTTTCGGAGTTTCTTTGTTGTTAATAAACTTTCATCTCGAAATTTTGAATGATGAGTTTCATAAATGTGATGTTTTGCTTGGTTAAAGGTTGTCTTTGCTCAGACCTTTTTAAAAAAATTTCACAAAATTACAACAAAAGCAAGACATCAACAAAATTGAAGCGATCAGATTTGGGAGAGATATCCAGATGCTGAGCTATCTCTCTTAAACTGCAGTGATGATTTTTCATCATCACTTTGCCATTTGTCGCTTTTGTTGATGAGCAAGAGAGTTTTTGAAAACTCCCCAATCTGTCCTTGAATGCGTTGTACCATTCGAATGACTCAGCATGTTGGATGATTTAGAATACGAAATTTCGTTAGCAATACAAAATTTGAGGCACACTATTTGTAGAATAGTTTTATTCATTTCCCTCGATCCCCGATCCAGATCTCCGATCTGGGCTCCAGGTGAAAATTAAATTATTTATTTCCAACTCATAATCAAAAATTAGTTTTTCGTATCTTGGAGTTTGGAAATGAACAGTTCGCGGTTTGTTTGACAAAAAGCATATTTCAAATTTATTAGAGCTGGTCGGGGTCTACCTGTTTAATTTCTGAACAATAATTAATTATAAATAATCTACTCGAGGTATTGAGGTGTATAGGAATAAAAATAAATGGTGAATTGACTCTGTATTTCTCATTCTGTATTTCATTCACAAAGAGAACTATCCTCTTGAACACATTTCGGGATCCTGCTTCCTACTTTCCAGGGTTCTAGAAAGCTGCAATTCTCTATTTTGCGATGTCAAAATATCTGCCCCAAAGCAACCGCTTGAATTAAAATTATATCAACAACCGTTAATACTTCTTCATTCCTAACTTATCACCTCTCGCTGCTATAAGCGAACCAATTTTCCTAATTAACATTTATTTAAATGCAGAAAAATGCCAACTAGACCACCACAAACAATAACAACGGAGAGAAAAACCGCGAAATATTTTAATTTAAGTAAAATGCCAACAAGCAAAAGTGAGCATCTCCAAATGCCTTGCAAGTGGAAGAATATAAACTTTGACCCACGCGATGTGCGGTAAATGGACACATCTTACACTTCCCCTTCCCTCAGGCACTTCAAGTGTTTTTCGTTTATTTTCTTTTACTTCACTTTTCGCTGTGAAGTGTGAAATTTGTGAGATTTTTAATTAGCATTTCATTTCGCCACCAACACTTTTGAGCCAAAATTTTGAGGCACTTTTGACTTCAACTTAAATACTCGTACTTTTAAACGAAAATGAATCAGGAAGCAGAAAATGACGGCACACTGAATTTCAAAGCGAGTGAATTTCAGAGAGGTAGAGAAATAGGGGGAGAGGTAAAGAGGGCACATACTCGTATATTTGAAATGCTCAGCGTTCACATTTCGGGACTGGGGAATTTGTACGCAAACTTTGCCAAATGTTTTGCCAAAATATTTCGTGCCAAGTACGCCGCTTTGCACACATGTGAGCTAATCTCTTAATGCTAATTCCGAACCCCTCAGCGAGCGCACGCGTACATATGCCTCAATTCAGTAAAAGCCTTTTTGGCAGCCAACTCGGTCGGTCACCACTCAACTAAAGCGATAAAGCAATTAATTCGTAGCAAATTCCTGGATTAGCTCGGCTTTGTGCTCGCTATGCTAATTCTTTTAGGCAAATTCCGCAAATTTTATATGCATGTTCAACACTTTCACTTTATTTTGTTCGTTTTGCTTTTTTTGATTTTGTTTTGATTTTTTCAGGAATTTACTTTTTCATTTTTGTTATCATCGCGTCTGTTTTTGCGACCGCATGAGCTGCTTGGTAAACTGTTGTCCTCGGTACCTGATAGTGACTCCTTAGAGTCGTTGGTGGCATTACTGGCAGAGTGGACAAATAAGTTTCCCTACGATTATCGCGACGAGCGGATGATGAGTCATGTCAAACATATCGTTGCCAGGTTAGTAGTACGACTGAATACACCCCTAGTCAATGGTCATGGGTAAGAAATCTTGTCTTATTTATAAACTAACTAATACAGATGTTCCAATACAAATATGGAAGCCATAGTTTCCGAAATACTGAGTGCCTTGTTAAAACGTTTGACTGATTTGGAGAGACACGAAGAAGATTTGCGCGCCTGTCAAATCATTAACGACAAGGTAAGCAAGCAATATTATAATATAAAACAAAACAATAATATACTAGGGTTATATGTATCCGACAATTGCGGTAGAGATTTGAAGACTTCTATTAAATAAAATACAAAATCAGCTTTATCTTACCGTCGGATTTCTGGAGAAATTTGAATATTTTGGTTAAAATTTTTCGCAGATCTTTGAAGATTTCTTGAAGTTAAAAAAGAAAATATTCTCTTCTCTTGGAAAAGTTTCAGTTCAGAGTTATCATCATTTTATCTAGTGAGCAATAGAATAAAATATTGATTTTAAACAAATTTATTTGGATAGTTTAATGAAATCGTGTCATAAATATGACATATCCTCATGGTCTCAATATATGCATAACTCATTCATCGACAGTTAAAATTTAGAGTCATAATAGAATAATAGAAAACAAGATACCGAAAGTTTTTGATGTTAATTTTGGTAAAAGGAACCTTGAATAAAGAACCTCCAATGTGATGCTGCATTGTCATTAAAAAATATATATATATATATATATTCTATCCTGTTTGCTTCTAATAATACAATGGACGATATGCAAACAAAACCTTTCTCACAACTTTCTAAAATTTTAAAATAATTGTCGAATGGTTTTGAAACATCGAAAATTCCTATTCGTCATTATTTGAATAATTATCGGTCGCACTGTCAATAATAGTTGTTTAGAAAAAAACTTAGTCACATAAAATATGTAAATAAATAAATAAAAAAATAATAAAATTTAGTTTATATTCTTTTATATTTATTATATTATTTTCCGTCCTTAGCTTGAAACAAACACTTTAGACTGCCCAACTGCATCACACTACGCACAAATTTTATGCCGTCTCGAGAAGAAATTGGCCAAGCACATTGGACCAGAGGAGTTTTTACAATGCAGTAGTAATGTCCTTTTAGACAAGCAGGTAAGCTATGATTCTGCATATTATTTGTGCCTTGAAAGGTGCTATTGTTCAGATTCCTACAAACGAAAGTAAACAGCAGGTGAATAGAAATAAATTGAATTATAATTATAATATTTATGTAAAATTTAAATAATATTCATTCGCCTTGTAAAACCTATTAAAAAAATATTCCCTCAAAATAACAGATATTCACTTCAATCCCCATAATGATAAATATATAAACCATGTGCAAACTAAGTACACGACAACAAACCTAATACAGTTTCTTATAACGGTCTGCAGTTTCTTATAACGGTCTGATACGTTGTACATATTTAAGTACCCAGTTTTATATATAATTGGGTGAAATATCCATATACATAAATATATATATTATATATCATAATATCATGAAATTATTTATAAAAAAAGTTGGCTGTTAAGTATATTTTGTTCCAAATTGTTGTAGCACCGATTATTAACAAAACCTAATTAATACAAATATTTATATATTATTATATATTATATTTTATTTTGTTTTCTAAAAACCAGTTTCGAAAATATACTATATACACTCCTAAATGAAATTGTCACCAAGTGTTAAATAAAAATTTAAATCACGCACACTTTTACTTTCGTTCCACTTCTTTTTTGTGTTCTTTGGCTACTCATACATAACTCATTTGCAATTCACATAGAAAAAATGGGACCAACCAAGCACGTCGGGCGGCCCACCCGGTGCACAGGATCCGAAGAAAACCTGCAATTTGGAAACGTATCTGGACTGGTCAGCACGGCTGCGCTTATTTGTATGCAATGAAATACTCCAGGTACGTAACTCTTGCTAACTGACTGAATGATTGACGAACCAGTGTCTATGTGTGTGTGTGTGTTTGCGTGCGAGAAGATGAATAATTCAGCCACATTGCAATATGTAAATTAGCAACTTCTGCGCCAGCAAGAGAAGTAGTCATCCTGTGTCATATTATACGGTCATAAAAGCAACAGAAGCTGCTTTCACAATTCTATTTCACCACTGTTCCATCCTGTTCTACGGTACCTGTGATGTCGTCTCTGGTAAAACTTCTAATGAAATGAGTGAAACGTATATTTGTGTGTGTCACATTTTACTTTTATATACTCCATACAGTAGAGCTTTGATGAAATTGAAATAAATCACAATCCCGAAGTGATTTTGTGGTTTATCAGGAATGTGGTTGTCTACCAACACTTCCAAGCTTCTTGTTTTGTATTCAAGTCCATAGTTATTTAAGCACAATCACGAACATATTATTCCTAACTTTTTTTCTGATTCTTCAATAAAATCAAATCGAATTCTTGACATCTCAAATTCAACTTTCCAAAAGAGACATTCGGCAGTTAAAGCTCTCTTCAATTGCACCTTGGGAGCCAACATAATCTGCTTTTAATTTCCTAAGCCAGCATCAAAATTCAATTAAGGCCAAAAACAGGTTAGACACAACAATACAACTGGCCACACAAACCTCACTAACCATTTTAACCAATGATATTCATTCGCCTTGGACATTTTACAGAAATGTGACTCAGACTTCAGCAAAGTATTATTTGCATTATTTTCATAAATTTGCAATGAGAAACCGAGAAAGCAGAAATTGAAATTTCTCTGATTGCATTTCTAATTTTACAATTGCCAAACCACCAGAACATAACAGAACAGACCAACCCCAGTCCAGACCAGACCGATAACCCCGATAAGATAAAATAAATTGAAAAGTTTCTAGGCTCAAATACGGCATTTCACAGTTACACCTACGACGAGGTTATTTGCATGCGTACACACAGTTATGGAAATTGTATTGTGTGTAAATGATGTGGGTGTGGGTGTGTGTGTGAGTATGACAACAAAAACAGCACTAGAAGCAAAATCAGAATTGAGACACAATACAGCAAAATATTTGCGGAACAAAATTAACAGCAGGTCCTGTTGATATTATTACAACAATGTCATATCTGCACCTAGTCTGTGTGTGTGAGTGAGCAGCTTAACCCTGCACAGAAAATGACTAACTATGCTGTTAACTATACAATCAACTCGAAAAAATAGTAACTGGTTCCAATGTATTTTCAGTCATATGGAACAAAACACTCAACCTGAAGTATCATTACTAATGAAATATAACGAACTCCCAGCTTGTTAATGCAGCACTCTTATGGACCAAGTTTCCTAAAAAGAAGTATTCATACATTTAGTTACGAATATCAAATGCAAATATCACGACGCTTTACTATTCCATTAACACAAACATTTTTCCCTGATAAGAAGTTCATTATAAACCGGTCTAGTTAAAATCTTACTATAAAGCTCAATTATAAACAGTCCCGAATTGGTTTTGAATTTATTCTGATAATGAAGTCAATTCCAAATGCGCATTGATACAAATTTATTCAAGCATTATTATTAGTACTCATAACTTCAGGAGTGAGCTCGATGCAAATACCGACAAATGTCTTGTAGAACATCAATCAATAAATCCTTAATATAGCAGTAATTACATCATCATCGACTTTAAAGTCTAATAAGACAGTAAATTAATGATTAAGAATCACAACAGTTTTGATTATACGATTATGATAGTGCCTAACTTACCTCATATGACACAGCAGAAATGTAGTTAACTACAATTCCGCTAACTAGGCTAATATAATAATAATCACCATTTGTATATATATTCTATCAGCATCTAATTTACTACTATTTAATTTAATTCACTAATTTTCTTCTGGAGTCAGTCATTGTCATCACCGATGTTTGTTTTTAGTGATTTAATTCCCAATTTTAACTCGTAATTTGTTTTCGTCCGACATTTTCCACAATTGAAGTGTTTAAAAGTATTCTTTCAAAATGTCCACCTTTCCATTAATTTGCTATCTGGACGCAGCTATTTGAGCTTTGGTAAGCAATTCTATGCTTTTCTGCAGGGTGTTGCATTTACTCCATACACAAACAGTTCGGTGAATATTATCATTCAAAATTCCACTACAATATTATAATGATTAAAGTCAATTTGCTCAGCCGAGTTTAAGTTGTGGAAATGAGCAGTTTTTGGTAAATTCCAATTATAATTTAAATTATTAGAAATTAAAGAGAATAGCAAGGACACCGACGCCATTGAAGGCAGCTTCCCACCATCATTTTTGAGACCACTATAATAAGTCAATATGAAAATATCTCTTCTAATACCTTGTTTTAGCTTTGCCTCAAAACAAGTATCTAAAAACTTGTACTCCTATACTACTTATACTACGATATATTGAGTTCGTAGTGTGTGTGGATGAAAGAAGAAAACGTTGAAATTCTTCAATGACTGAATACAATCTTGCAGGTGCCTAATGCTACAAGGTTTGTTAGAAATTAAACATGAGAAGAAAATAGTTAATTTTCGTTATTGAACAAATCAAAGATTTTGGAAATCCCAAATTGATATATAAAAGTTGCCTCCATGCTAGAAATGATTATACCAAAGAAGAATCAGATGTTTATCTAAAATAAACTTTAGATCATATTTTAGAGAACAGGTCAGAATCAAAACATCAGGACCCAAATTATAGAATAAAAATCGATATATATGGTAGCTAAGAAAGTTAAAAACAAAAAAATTTTATTAATATGGTGTCAATTACACCAATGAACTAGACTATAAAAGCTCTGGAACAGATTTTTGGGTATATATTACACCAAACGGTACTGCAACAAATGTCTTCAAAACGACCTTTATAATACTCTCCTTACGATTATCTTTTAAGTACTTTAATGGACAATAGAGATCAGAGTCATAAATAGATCATGGTGCTAATTACATGATGGATAAACGTTCAATAGGAAAAGCGGTTGAGAAAAAATTGGTTTATATTGACGGTATTGTTGTTTCATTCTCTTCTTTTATTATCAACTGAAATATCATTTCAATAACACTTGAACCATTGCATCACCAAACTGCGCTCTTATTTTCACTGCATATCGAGAAGATACTTCGAATAACATTACCAAAATATTGATACCATAAATTTCAATCATATCAGAAGTTTCCACACTATTTCTGCTCATATAATTATGGTGGAAATTATGTATTCCACTTCGCAAAGCAGTTGCTGCTATACCGGATATGAACGTTTCTGCCGGTTGCTCAGGATATAATCAGTTTAAATACGAACATAAAAAATTTATTACCATTAATTTTCTATTTTCCATCCGCATCCTTATCCTTATTGCCATTTCATTATTCTGTTTTTTTTTTCTTTTCTTCTCAATTTCAGTGCAGCGGCATACGTGATCGTAGTCGAACCGTGGAATTGTGGAGCGGTGTGGCCCAATATTGTCTGCTGGTGGGGAATTACAATAGTGCTACAGCGATACTGGAAACATTAGAATCGCCGTCAATAGCGCGACTTAAAATTACCGTAAGTGCCGGCAAATACAATAGACATATTCCCCATTCCACCCTCTCTGCATATAAATATGCAAAAATTATGTGAATTGTGAATTTTCTTTCGTTTTTTGTTTTATATTTTGAGAGGACGTGCACCGCCTACAGAAAAGGCACGAGTAAAATTAGCAAACGACGTCTGCCTGGTACAACTGGGAGCCGTTACCAGCTAGAGTGCTCCTGTAGTACGTGCAGCATTTTGGAAATTGTGACAGAAATTCACACATTTCCATTAAGTTTTGTATGCACACCCATTTTATGAATAATCGAGATTTTGTCAACTGCATTAATGAAATTTCGGCACATTAGTTTAAATTACAGCAAATTTTATTACGCAAATTGTGCGTTATTAAATTCTTAATGCCACTTCACGGTGCTTCGGCGTCTGTGCTCGCTTGTGCATGCAAATCCTGGCGCCCCTGCTCCTGCTGCTGCTGCTACTGGCATTCGTTAAGCACATAATTATTATGCGGCGCATAAAGAAACGGGCCAAAATGGATGGCAACAGGAACAAAAAATCTGAGCGGGTCTTTGAAGTTGATTTCCACACTGCAGCAATGCGTGTGGTGGGTGTGAGAGTGTTGGGGCCACATTAGTCTAGGTATTTAAGCAAACGTATTTGTATTAAAGGAGCCTGAGTTAGTGGGTATGTGTGAAGTGTTGCACACTTGTTGTCTTAGGGAGGCAGTGGCAGTTGTGAATCCGGATGAAGTCAGTCATTACCGCGTACGCTGTTGAAACGTTGTTGGGTCCCTTTATGCAGTACGTGTTGAAATGTTGAAATAATAAGCATAATTTCGTTAATGCTTACAGTTAGTTTAATACGGAAGTGAAAGCGAAAACTTAGAGTGAATCCAACTAATAACATAATTATGCTGAAAATACTGCTAATGGAAAGCCAGCGAAGTAACACAGTAGATTAAGAACCAGAAAATCTAAGGCATTAAAGTAGAGTTAAACATATATTCGAACGGTAGCTAGCAAATAAACTGAAATACTGTGAGATGAAAAATTTCGAAAAAGAAGATTGCAACCTTCTGGAAGGAATCTAAAAAGAAGCGGAAACCTTCAATTTTCGAAAAAGTTTGTATTTCTAATATTGGAGCTGTTAGGTTAGTTGGAGAAGTGTTAAGTCGTGTTCTCAAAATGTATTCTAATTCTAGAGAGAACAGCACCAGGTTCCTTACTTACAGATATACACATACAAAAAATTTTCCATATGCATATACAGACATTCGTATACATATACATATATCCAAGCCTATCATTCTAACCTTACGAGGTTATTCCACTGTATAAAGTATACTTCTTTCCCTTTAGGCTTCAAGCATAGTTTATTTTAAAAAAATATCGTAAAATTCACTACTTTTTTAAAGTTTCTTGATTCGCAACTGTAGCTAGTTTTCTATAAACAACAGTGTACAAATCCTTGGTTTTTACAAATCGTCCTTACAAGTTTGTGAACTTCATTTTGCTACTCCACAATTTGTGCTTTCCATAAATTAAACACTGATGTTGATTGCGCATGGAATTACAGCCAAATGACTGCTGAGCAAAAATTGTGTAAAAATATAAATTTTTTTAATGTTCCAAAAGTTAAAAGCACTCAAGCGAATCACAAAATAAGTACAGAAAAAATCAAGAAAAATAAAAACCACAAAACCCGCTAAAATATAGTCCAATGGAACACGCACTCTAAGAGAACATAAGACGTCGTGAAAATGGTGCAAGCGGCTACGAAATTCAGTGGTGCAGCGCTCCAGAAGAACATTGAATGAGAACAGCGAATTTTAAAATGAAAATCGCTGCTAAGAGAAATGAAAGAAGAAACTTGTGTGAAAATGGCCAAACAAATATATTTAAACGCTTTGCAAGCAGCAGGAAGCAGTGAGTGAAATACGCGCAGGTTGTAAGGAGTGTGTATTTCGGTATATACGGTCGTATAGATATGTATATGTTTGAGAGTATGCATTTCGGTGTGAATGCGTGTGTGTCCGTAGAAATTTGTGTATACGTGCGCCCAAGTCGTGCATTTGGCGTAGTGCAACAGCTCCAACTGCAGCAGCAGTTGCACAAAACTTCTTTGTGCGAGATAAAGTAATGCCATGTGACGTGATGGGAGCACTTAAACGCATTTTAATATGTGTAATAAGTGCACATACCAGTGCCTTGGAATGTGCAATAATAATCTTAAATGCTGCAAGTGTCTGGAGTTTTGTTTCGGTGCTCTGGAGAGATGTGTTTAAAGTTAGAACGCTATGCTAAAATTAGGGGAAGGAGAACCTGTATTTAAACTTCGCAGGCAAGAGTAGAATTTCAAGAAGTTTAACTGGAATTTGCTTGCGAATATTGTCTATGGGATTTCTGTGCACTTGTTCCATTTTTTCATTCCCATGCATGCAAAAATTTTAAACATTAACTTTACTACGATAATTCAGAAAAAGCTCGATGCGTTAATAAGGAGGAACTACTCAATGCTCAATGTGAGAGGCCTAGTACTGGAATCTAATATCATTTTTTGCTTTTTTTCCTGAAAAGATTCAACATTGGTTGTTGCAGATTGATTCCACAACCCGTCCAGGCACAATTTTTTATCCAACTGAAGCGCAAATTTTGCTTCATTCTGAAATATCCCATTATTGTACGAGTATATTTCTGTTACAACATATAATTCCTCGGACAATACTCATACAGGCCACTCGAACGCAGGTACTCCTATTTGTGGTTAAACACTCCGACTCCTGAAATGTTGTGCTGTTACTTTTGTCCACGCTAGAATGGAAATTTATATGCCACAGTCCTAGTAGAATATGCTTTTAATGTTATTTTTTACTTCGTGCTGCCTCCATTGCAGTATTTCCATGCATTTAAAACCACAACTGTCCGATAAGCTTCTGAGCCGCAGTCCTCAGATCGCCTGGCTGGCTGCCGTGGGACGAAAACAAAAAAAAAATGGAATTCCAATTATTTTTGCCAGAAGATTTTGATTTGTAATTCGGTTTGGTAGCGCAGTCGGTGTGCCAATTCGTGGCACCGCATGACCGCGCGTACTTTTAGCGTTGTTTGCTGACGCCGGTGCCCTCAGAGTTTACTTTTAGGCAGGCCGCATTGACAAAAACTGCCAAATGCGTTTGTTTATGCGCCTGGCTGTGATAAATTAGTTACTTAGTGGTTCCGGTCGATGTTGCCCGTTGCGTTTGTTGTCACGTTGTTATTCAATTAGCAGCTGGATTGGCAATTAGCAAATGGATTTTGGCATAATTTAAATTCTATTTTACTGACAGTTACAAAAGAAATAGTTTTCCATTCTACGTCAACTTGTTTTTGGTTTCTGCCTTTTTTTCACCCATTGTTGATTTACGCCCAAAGCCAACAAATTAAAAATAGTTTTAAAACTAATTCCAAAACAATGTCAAACTTTTCCGTTGATATTTTTTAACGAGGGTTTTCCACGCTTTTTACATATTTCGCTGCAAAACGAACGATTTATTCGAGTATATAACCGAGTTCCCCTCACAGAGGCGCTGAATTTCACATCCGTGCTGAAAGTTTTATTTCACTTTTGCATATTTTTTTAAATTTATTATTTATTTTTGTTTATTCTTTTTTTTGGGTTTTCTGCAGTGACGAAAAGTACGCGAAATTGTTTTTCAAATATGAAATATGCAATTCAAATATGAATTCTAAATCAGAATGGCCGAAGTGGCATTATGATTGGTGACCAGCCACAGTTACTCACAAAATACAGTGTACTCCACAAAAATTGTGCAATGATTTCACAGCGTAGCCCCAAATGAAACATGTAAATCATCAGAAGACATCACTCGCCTTCATCACTCGCCTAACCGTAGAATTTTCATATGCGACATATCTCTACGTATTGCAGTGTCCCATGTTGCTTCATGCATCTATGTATATGAAATAAGGGCGATGAGTTTGCTCTTAGATCTTGCTGCAATTTTAGTTTAATAAGGAAATAAGAACTTTGTGTTCAGATTTCTTGACCGCGGCTAATTAAGTATCCAACTATTTGATTTTATCAGAAATCTAGCAGTGGAGGCTTTAGGAATTTCTCTCGAAATGTTCCTTTCAAAGATGCCCACTAATTCGAGTTGTAATACATTGTCTCGAGAACTTGTCAGTTGTGTAATTCAAATTATTTTCCTTATGGCAATTTTCATTGTATACTTAACTTTAGTTATGGTGTATGAGTACACCAAACCAAAAATAATAGAACAGAAAATGACTCCTTCTTCGTGCTCATTTGTTGATGTTCTGATGTTTATTGCTTTGACGAGTAGTTACAGAGAAGTTTCGCTGCGCCCCACTGTAAAATGCACTACGTGACTAAATCTGCAATACAATTTCAGTGTGGCTGCAGCTTTTTCACACGTTTTTAATATTCCCATTGATATTTTTGGGTTCGGTACACATTTTTCTATATGTAATTGTTCAATAAAGTTATTTACAAATGACCTGAAATGCTGTTTCCTGCATTGTAGTAAAATGTTTTTAAAAGGATTTGCTATGATTTGAAAATAATCAATAATTTATTTTTGAACATATTTAAATATTTTATGCTGCTTTAAAGATATGTGTAGTTTTAATTTAAAAATTCATATTTAATTCACCTTTCAACCGAAGCTGCATATGGCCACCTTAATTTGTGGTCAGTGTAGGGCAAGCGATGATTAACTTCGTTGGACTATATTTACAGTTTGTTATTATTGTGGTTTATTGTATTCACGTAAATAAATTAAATTGAAATGTTTATTACAATTTACAAGCAAACTACTTTTTATTAATCTGTTTTTTATTCGTTTGTGCATGCATATTTTTGTCCAATTTTCTATTTTGTATTTGTGTCATATTTATACGGGTATCTGGTTATGATGATTGATTAAAAGGACTTTGGAAACTGTCATTGTCACAACTATGAGTATTTTATTTAATCGCAGAGAGGATAAAATTTATTTCATATGATTTTTTAAAGCTTTATAAGTGTTAACCCTGGGATCGAATCATGCTAATTCCAAAGGGGAAATAAAAACGCAACTGTTCGTATTACGGTATTCTTGGAATGCATGTGGAAAGATTAGTTTGGACAGATTCGTATAATCGATGCGGCATCTAACTGAAATGCAGTTTCTCCAAGTATATTGCCAGGAACTGATGTTTCATAAACTTCATAATATAATACAACCTGAATAAGGCCATCGAAACTATAGCAGTACTGGACAAATTCAGGCACACCTGTTAAATATTTATTGAAAATTTTTATTATTTATTCTGTAAAGAATGCTTCCGGTTTTTATGTTTAAATTATTTTAAGTTGTTACTCAAATTTATATCCCGTTAACGATTTTTACACAGTATTTCAATAAAAATTTAATATTTATTTACATCGTACTGCATATTGTATTGCAATCCTGCAATGAATTTCCTTTCAGTCACTCAGTTCTCCTGCGCTTTTATTTCCGCTTTGCACACTGCAACGGGGAACATTCTCCTGCACCACATTACTGTGGTGGTGCTGGTCATTCATTTTAATTCACGTGTCCAGGACAATAAAAATCAGTCATAAAATCTTGATTACCCTGCTGAAGCCCTGCCACACTGCAAGGTTTGACAGTTCATCTCAGCATATTTTGCCGTTTCCGCTAAATTTGAGCACAAACTCCCACTAACCACAAATGATGCTCACTTCTACGGTGAGGAATTTCCCAGTAATGTGATTTCTTTTCATTTGTATTTTTTTATGCACAGCACCAAACCGTGGTGGCTTCATATCGTCGCTGTTTGCACGTATAGGTCCTAAAACTACATCATTGTCAGCATAAGAAACGTATCGAATGCTATTTGCTCATTACTGATTTATGACTTTGGCAGAAGCACCGTCACTGCTGCTCTGCGACATATCCACCTAAGCTCGAACGCCGCATACTGATTGGTGTGGACGACGCGTTTCTGGCGGTGGTTGCGGTTATACTCTTTTGTGGCTGCCTGTAGGTGTACTCATAAAACTTCCTCGAAATTATGAGGTGGAAAAATTACCATTGTTTATGGGGATTTTCGCTCTTGAGTAGTGTTTTTCGTCCTTGCTGCCTGATCCCGATGCGGCTTAGCATTCCGCTTTTGTATTATGTTGCGTTCTATTATTTTGTTGTGTATTTATTGGTATGGAATAAAGTAATATGCAATCGCATCCCGCAGATTTTATGTTCCACATGATACAAATAAATACGAGCATCGATGTTTTATTCAAGACCATAACTTCACAACCTATTTCCGTGAACAAATATGTTGCCCTCATAGGATATTAAGAAGCAGATGCTTCTATTAGGGCCAATATATTAGACCAATTCAACTATGTTGCAATAAATAGGAGTGAGTTGGGGTTGAATTGGTGGACTTGAAATAATAGTGAGGTTGATTTGCATTCTAGTTACTTTAATTGGTCTTAATTGAGAAATGTATTATTTAGAGATGGCCCCAGCTGTCCCATATACTTCCCGATTTACATTTTTCTGTTGAAGCTTGCGATTAAGTCCAACTCCAATCTCAAAGAAGTCAGTATCAGTACCACAGACATCATAGAATATAAACAAATTAATTGCTATTTAACTAAGAAATCTTTTTCCTACTTTTATCTCTTTTCAATTACAGTGGAGCAAATTACAAGTAACGTGCCAGCAACTGGATTGTATGCAACGGCATGCCGAAGGACATGGGGATTTGTGGCATAAACAAGCGATTGTCTTAAATGAAAATCATCAAAAGACTGATACAACTTCACTAGTATTTTTATCAACCTCCACATCATTGACAGCGACGACAACAGCAGCTGCAGTACCAGATGCGGTGGATGCAGTTGCAACAACGTTGGCGATAATGGCACCAAGTGCCATTGGCACAGGTGAAGTGGCAGCGGCAATGATGGCAACAACTTCCGGCATAAATATATCAGAGGAAACAACGCCAGCAACTGTAGCAGCAACAGCAGCGACTACTGCAATATTAACGCCAGCCACGGCAAGCACGGCAGCTGCATGCGGCAATAATATAAATAAAAAAGCAACAATCGCGTTAGCGTCATCATCAGCATCATCATTACCAACACCCTCAACAACAACGCCAACAGGAGCACTCACAACAAGGGCAACAACAAAGCCAAATGATTGGGTTGTAATTCCGGTGTTTGCGGATATTGTTAAATTAGCGCTAGCAGGACGTGAGGACTGTTTGCAATGGTAAGTTACAATGGAGCACGTAAGTGAGTACGTCACGCTGATTAGTGTCGGTGCAGAGGCGCTAAAGTGCATATGTATGTGTGATTGTCTGTCAACATATCTGTGTAATTTTAATTAATTTGGTCCGGTATGAAAATTGAATTTGCTTTATTTTGATAGCAAATTACAAAATAATTGGCAATGGTGGATGGCTTCGAGTTGTTGCCGGGTCTGTTGATATTAAATGTGTAAATTTGCAATATTTTCATAAATTTGTTAGTATTTTTATATTCAAATAACCATATTTTTATGCAGAAAACGGTTTAATATGAAAACAAATTTGTCATGCCGAACCAAAACAAAAGTCACCAAAAAACTCAAAAATTTATATTCTTTAATTCTTTAAATTCCACAAGAAATAGAGCAATAAGTATTCTTATGAGTATTATTTTACGGACATAGATCTAATCACTGGATTGTGTCAAATAATACAAAACAGTTTTTTTCATATTACACACCTAATTAAACCACATTTGACTTCTGCAATCTTATTTGAATAAACTGGCAATCAAAATGTCAAGGAATCGGTTATTCGTGTGTGCTCATGAATTCTGAAGAATTTACATATTACATCGTAGTATGCTTTCAAAATTTCATTTTAATTTGCTACCATTTTCCAAACATTTCTAATTAAAATCTGCCTGAAACGGTTTATATTAAAGTAATTAAAATATTTTCAAATATTCAAACAAACTAAACTAGTGAAAAGTGCACTAATTAAAATATGAGAAATTCCTGAATATGTGAGAAAGACAGACAGCATTTACACAAAACCCGAAAAAGTTCATACAGTCAAATAACAGCGTACCACCCTTACCTCTCCACCCATCATGCTAAAAAATACCAACTTGCTGAGCTTACTTAAAAATATAAATGAATAAACTTTTTATAAGGGAAGAAAAAATAACATACTCGTAATTTGCTTTTTCGGTCAGTTATCAAATTTGATGAGCATGTTTTATGAGTTTTCAGGCAACACAAATGCAGACAAATTCTGCATTACCAAAACACTCCCACAACAAGCCGCCATAAACACACACTCAACGACTTTTATCCACACTCTTCATATCCGTCGGGTTAAGCAGCAGTCAGCTTAATGGGCACTCAATTTGACCACAGAGTTAAAACGTAATAAAAAACGGAAACTTTTCATTTATGCGTCGCCTCCCTTATGCATGAGATAAGCGCGGAGCAGTTCTCCTACGAGAAAATGGCTCTGGCCGCGTTTTTAAGGTCGCCTTAATTCGATTTATATGCACGTTAACTGGCAAAAATGTATGTTTATAATACTCAAAGTACCGAAATTACCGCTGCAATTCCAGTGCAGACGCTTAAGTGTTAAGCAAATAAAGCTGAAATTGTATGTGTTTCCACTGCATATGCAGCAGCTTCAGGAAATATCCAAACGACGTTTTTACTACGCACCGTTTTGGACAGTGTCAACTGCATTTGCAAACAACCGCGAATCGATTGCAAATCCGCCCTTAAAAAGTTTTGAGCAGATAAAACAAGTTGCAACTCGTCTTAAGAGTTTTTGTTAAATTTATTATACTTTACTGAATTGGAGTGTTCCCACAAATGATCGACAGTTAAAGGTTGTGTAACGGATTAAGAAACTGAAACGGCAAACACTGTTTTATATATAATTAAATATAGCAGGCCATGGTTCAGACCATGAAAATTTACCAAATAAGAAATCCTCCAAATGAAGATGATATAATTGAAGTTCTATTATTTAAATGAGGTAGAAAACAGAATAGCTCTGAACGATCTCTGAATAAGAAAATTCGTATGACAAACTGAAAGTATACATTTGAAGTACAATATAAATTATTCTATGTACATATTTATATGTTAAGCTCAGAAAGTGGAGTACTGACCTCAGGGATGTGCAAAATTTCTGAACACAATTTTCTTCGTGCACACAACATTCGGTGCGGTAAGACAGCGCTCTGACTAATAATTTTCAAGGGCCAAAATGGGCGTATGCATTAAGAACAAAAAACCTGTCATGATCAGTCTATTTGAAGTAGAACTTACTTTAGAGTGATTCTGTAGACAAATGGATCATCAGAACAATAGTGCATGTAATGAGTTTTGTTTAAACTGGCCTCAGTAAATGTTTTACATCTAAAGAATAAGTGCTACACGTCGATCACAGATGTACAACGCTAGCTAACCAAATTATTTGTGTTTTTCTACTTTTGGGACTCGTGGAGCCACAGTGTCCTCTACAAGAGATTTCCAATTAACCGCTGGTTACGAAAGCCCAACTTCAGCATACTTTCTACATAATTACTAATCTTAGAAAATTCCTAATAACTTCCTAACAACTTTTACATAATCCTACCCTATACGCACTCGCGTATCTCATACACAGCAACCCTGGATGTCTTGGCGACTACGGCTTGTGGTAGGAATACATGCAAATTGAAAAAAATAATTTATAAAATCAATGGAATGAAAAAAAATTTAAATAGTCAATGAAAACTGCGAGTATTTAAACTTTTAATTAGTCAAGTTGCTCGTAAAGCCAGTCGAAGTAATAACAACACCACCAACAACAACAAGATTTTTCCGCAGCTAAAATGTGGCTGGTGTTTAAACGAGCGTTAGTGGGGAAATATTCAAACTGAGGAGAAAAAAACAAATACAAACAGTTTTACACGTCAATGGCGCCGCACAGCAGCCCAACAGAATCCTCCTTAATAAGCGGAGTAAACCGTCTGAACTGATGTGTAAGCTCCGGCATTAAAAAACGAAAACGAGAAAAACTAATGAATATCCTTAAGGCGATTTATGCCATGGCAGCAAGAAATGCGATTTACCTGCAAAAGCGAAGAGCAAAAAAAGTGCAACTCAAAGAAACTTAACGCTATTTGAGCTGCATCGAAGAGATGCTTTGAGTGAATAACGCTATAAGTAAATTTGCTACCATTATAAAAGACGTTGCAAGTGGAATTCAATAA
Organism: Clusia tigrina; assembly: GCA_920105625.2. Lineage (NCBI taxonomy): Eukaryota > Metazoa > Arthropoda > Insecta > Diptera > Clusiidae > Clusia > Clusia tigrina. Next base: position 13,986,937 of record OV050033.1, on the reverse strand, counting down.
AAAGGAATACAACAAAAATCCAAGTGCTTGTTGGATGCACACCAGAAATGTGTTTGGAATGTGAGAAGCAAATTTAATAATGCACATAAATCAAAGAGTGTAGTGCACCAATTGGAAGGTTGGTGGTGGGTAATTGTATACGGGTGTGGAGGTCGTGCGACCAATAATGGTAAAATGAAATTAATTATGGTGCAAAGTAAAATAGAAAAATTTTAGTAACATTCAGTAACATAAAACAATAGCCTCCACTTTCCTCATGATTCCTATAATTCTATACAATTGTGTTCATTATTATGGAAAAATTGCAATATAAATGACTTATGCATGTATGATAACCTTCCTTTGTGGATAGTATTATGTGTGTCATATTAGAGAATGAAGCAACATTGATTTTGATACAATAGACTTGTGATTTAATAGAAAACTGTATCTTCATTGATATGTCATACCAGTAATACCGTAAAAGAGAAGGAACCAACATCGTTTAATCAACTGATCGTCTCAGAAATCATAGACTCATTACATATGAAGACTAACTACTACTCTACTTTTATTTCACAACTTTAGTATATCTGTTTGAGATGATAGAAACATTCGTATTGGTTCTCAAAATAAAATCATTAGTTTTGAATGTTAACACAACCCACAAAACACAATTTTTCGTCGCAGTATATTTATTTATGATAAATCCTAAAAGTATGCAGTAATTTGTGAGTTACACAAACAATCAAAAGCCCAATTCTACCATATTGCACAAAATACTCAGCATACTTTTAGACTATTCTATTGTTGTACATCAGACGACAAGATATTTATTTTCGAAATGATGGTGGATTAACTTAAGCCGCCTTACACAAGTCTGACAAAATTGCAAATCGAAAGAAAATAGTCTTAAATTATGCTACGCAAAGAAACAGAATGAAATTTCTGTCGAAATTCGTATTTTCGTCGTCGTGTAAATGCGGTGAACTACGTCAAAGGGATGAAATAGTTGAAGCAGTACAACGCGTTATTTAAAACTTTGCCAACGAAACAAAACAGAAACTGTGAACAAAAACTGATTAAAACTCGTAACAACTTTTATTGCAATGCAAGCAGCAGGCGAAATCCTTTAGCAACATGAGTGCGCCCAGGATGCAAATTATTGAACTATAGACGCAGATGCAGCATAAAAAGTTGCAAGCAGCCCGGGAGGTTGCAGCATAAGTTATGCAAAACTAGAGTCAAACAGCAGCACAATGGGAGAACAAAGCCAAAATTACTTACCGCATAGTTACCCCTTGCAGCAACTTTATAAGCTGAACACACACACACACAACACCATACACACCTATATATACAGTACAGGAACACATAATTTTATGGCAGGCAAGTTTCACGCTTAATTTGTAACATTCATGTACGTATGCAACCCTTTTGCTTACCGGTGCAAAGGTGTCGCAACTGGGTAAAAAGCAGAACCCTTTACTCTACAAAGTAAGTACCACAAGAACAGCATGGAAATTGAAGTTATGAAATTAAGCACGGATTTTAACACTATTCAAGGGTGGAAACTAGCACATGTTTGCAATATTGCTGGGAAGAGAAGAAGTGCTCATTTGCACCACAACACTGAACTGTGCCATACTTACCAGCAACTGTTCTGTCAGAGAAGGCGTTATATTAAAAACTCAACTCGAAAGTTAATGCAAGTTAATAGACAAATTTTCTTACCTGTAACTTCTATTGTATACTGTTTCTACCAGGATCACTGCCACCACAAAAGAAAGTTTATGAGTCTTCAGTCAGCGAATAGTAACTGGGGCGCAAGTACTTGGCCTGCATAAATCTCACCTACTTTTGAGAATTATCTTCGCAAACTTATATAAACATTTGTTGTAATAACATAGTCTGGATTTTATGTTCAATTACTCTCCACTTTGTTGTGGCCTCAGTTTGGTCTTCTCATCTTTCGGTCCTGTCTTCGATATATGAAAAGTTACGATTATGTGCCACTTGCAGTTCAAATCTAATTAGCTTGTAAATAATGCAGTGGTGGAAGATATCTTCACTGTTGTTGTTATTACTCTCTGTTGTTCTTTCTGTTGTTCTTGATTTTATAATCAGTTGTTTTCTTTCTTTGCTGCTCCATTCTTGCTTTTCTCCAGAGCTGAGCCAAGTTGCAGCCACCTTCATCGGCAATGGCTGGAGCAGCAGGCACTATTTACAATTTACTCGCGAATTCCATGAAAGAGTTTTCATATAAAAAAAAGTAGTTTCACAACAGCTGAGCTAAAGTTCAATTACAAACACAAACTCGTGATTAATTTAGAATTTTAAAGCTGAACAAAGAGAAGGAAAATATTGGAAGAAAGTGAAAAAAACGAGAAATTATTTTAATAAATATTTAAATAGCTGATTACCGCACTGCGTGCAAGCAACTTAACTTTTGCATACAGCCGTGGATTTGAGCTTGTGAGAGAAGCATTTCCATGACGCTGCCGCACAATACAAATTAGCAGGATAATCACGGATTGCAGTAAAATTTTCCAAAACTCCTTTAAGGAGTAAATATTGAAGTACGAAGGATGTATAAATGCTGTACAACCCTTGCATCTTAATCATGAGCAATAAAAAGAAAAAAAGTATAAAAAGAAACACTTCTGAGTTGTATTGTATCAACTTCTGCAGGACTCCTATTGAACTACCGTAAAGCATCAATTAACTTTACAGTTATGTCGAGAATCAAAGTTGATGTAGGTCAAAGCACATGTAGAATAAATGCTAGAAATATTATTCGAACCTTCCTTCACTTGATGCTACCTTGGGCGACAAAAGTTTCCATCCATGATGGGCGACACCACTTGAAAATCGCTGTATACATATGAGAGAACTCAGCAGTTGTGTCACTGACAAAAAAATCTGGCTAGTTCTCAGGATAATGTTGAGTGAAAATAAGAAATATAGTAAACATGATCTACGGCACTTGACAATATGGAAACATTCTCCAAAACTGGGATCCACCATAATATTCATTGTCAAAGTTGCATGGACACTTCAGCAAGACACTCCCGTTTCGTACCTTGTATTAGACTATCCATTTCCATCTCCTGAAGTCTATTATTGCAAACCTTAGATTTAATGGTGTGTTTTGTGAAGAAAATTGTTCATAGCTTTAACATTCAAGTAGGGATGCTTCCAGTACAGCTTTAAATCGTTATCGATTTTCGCTTGAAACCGTCTCAGACATTCATAAAGAAATAATTGCTGCATTTCTCTGATAATACAATGGCATTTATTTTCATTACCTGCACCGCCCTCCCCTAAAGTCCTGGAATGAATATCCTTTTGAAATTTGAGCATACAGTAGCGTGCAGACTGAGAGAAGAAAAGGCCTTTAGAAATAGCAACAAAGCATTTTTCAGTTGCATACACATTTACGCATGTGAGCACAGATCCAAATGCACAATTGTAGTACAAATACACACACCAACACAAACACATGCCAATACGTACAAGTGCATTAAAGCACTTACACTGCACCAGACAATAGGGCCGAGTAGACGATTGAGCACACACAATTGCGCTCGTTCGTTATTAACATAGTTTATGAATCCTTTTAGTTTTTGAATCCTTATATTTTCGCATTCATTTGTTACTGGGGCAGGGGTTGGAAAAGCTCAGCATTCCGAGGTTAACACATGAATTTCTGATGGTTTTGTTCTACATAAATAACGCAAATGCGTTTTGTAGGCACAGTCTGATATGTCGGCAATAATGATCACAATTCATAACTTTGTAATGGGAAAGGAAAGTTTTGAAATTCCTCTTAATCGACTTCGAATCCAATTGTTGAGGACCTATGACTATGTGAAAGAGCACCAAGGAATCGGAAAGAACCGTCTCACAACTAACATTATTTTTGAATAAATAATACGAAAAGTGCATGTGAGGAACACGATAAAGAAATGACTAGTCACAATATTGTTATTTTTTAAACAGAAATGATATGAGAAGTATCCATATCATTTTTATAACTGTGTATTCCTAGTGATGTAGCTAGTAAAAGAAAATAAAAAGATAAGAAGTTACAAGTCACAATATTGTTATAACAAAATGAACCTTTTTAAAACTGTCAAGCAAGAATTAGTAGGCATATATAGTCAAACGAGTTGGAATGCTGGGAAAATGATAAAAGCCAAAAATCACAAAATTGTCGCCGAAGAAAAATATGTTACCATCTTCCTAGAGAGCATTATAATGTTTTCCAATAACAATGTGATTCCAATATATAAAAGAGCCAAGTGAGAAGAAATTTGTCTCAACATTATTATTTAATATTCAGGTATGGGTTTTCATTGCTCTCAATTTTGCACTATCTTTCGTGGTAGTAAGAAAGTGAGTTGCAATAGGAAACACCAATTATTATAAGTGATAAAATTTGTATAGGAGGAACAATGATTCAGTTAATAGGGAAAATGAAGGTATTTATTTTTATTGACTATAAATAATATTCGGCTTAAAGTTCTACATTTTTTTCCAAAAGCCTGAGACAGTCCTGAAATCACTGGGTCCATATTCCGGCTTCCAGATCAGATACAGGATTTTTAGTAGTGTTTTAGCGGTGAACCAGAGCTGCTCAACGCAGCTAAACTATTTTTGCTTTTACATCCGTGAATAAACATAAGAATAAGATGCAAATAAGGAATTGTGAGGCGTACAGATCACCAAAGCCAGCCTTGAAGCTCTGAAGAGCTCAATTGTCCGAGTTAACAGCTTTGATGTTGTATTGCTATATTGAGGAATAGATCGAGCACAATTGTCTTTTACGCAGCTTGGGAAATAAATCCGCTCAACAAACAGATACTACTCTCAATTGACCTTTCGACAATATTCAAGGCTTATAATGAAAACATCACCAGTACCATAATATAAGTCCACCACAGCGTCCTTATCAGTTCTGCATATCAGTTCATAATCTGCGACTATTAAACGAACGGATGGCTGCTAACTTTCTGGCCCAAGCATTTCCATAACATTTTCTTTATTCTGCATAATAATCGTAGTCAGATGAAATCAACAGGTAATTAATAATCAGAACGTGACTTTGAAATTCGTTAGCAAGGCAATTTTATGTGAGTCTTGAACATCAAATAAATTGATTTCATAGGCAATTTAATAAATCATTTTCTATAAATGTAACCTGAGGAGCGAATTTATTCGCACCTTTAATAATTTTACTACTCGTATTTAAAAACAAACTTCCAGACATTTCTTTCTTCTCACTTACAAACATAATCGATGCTAACAATACTTGTACAGCCCAGAGCAATTCTGGTCATCCTCAAAAAATCGAAAAAAAATCGCTTGCGAAGTTCCTGCCTCCTTAATCATGCACCATTAAAATGCCCGCCAGACGGGCGCAATTTTTCTCAACAATTCCAATCAAGCCATAAAATTCCGTTTACCCAGATATGCCAATTTTCAGACTGCCCGAGCACGAGCTCTTCCTTCTCCCTCCCCCTCCTCCTTGGCAAAAACGTACAATTAAACTTGGCCGGTTTTTTTTTCTCTGTTTGTGCACATTTGCTTCTACACTGTTACCAATTTTTAACTGTGACTTTATCTTTGCATTGCAGCTTACCGAATGGCCATATCAATATTACCGCATTCGATCGCATGGCAGCCATTGTTGGCGCCTTCACCAAGCACATGCATGCCGTGAAGTCGGCGACGGAAGCGCCACCTGCTGAATACGAAATATTCTGCCGGCACATGCAGAAAAAGTCGAAGCTCAGTGAAACGGGTAAGTTCAGAGTCAGTTATTTGTAACAAGACGAACGCCATAGGGCTGGGCGGTACCAGAACAAGTACGCAAAGTACGAGCAAGTACAATGGAACTGGGCGTAAGTATGTGTGTGTGTATGTGTTTCGCTGTGAATTGGGGCGGGTGTGGCAAGAGTGTCTGTGAAGTTGGCGAATGCTGTGGGGAGAAATTAACGCGCTATGCACAAAATAAATGAGTGAAATGGAGTCAAGTGGCGCACAGTGAGCCACTTAAATAAAGTACACCGACAGACTGGAGTTGAACACAAAAATCCAAAAAACAAAATAAAAAAATTATGAATGATCGTACATTCATGCGTAGCAAATTAAATTGATGTCATGTAGTGGCGTGGCATACAAATTTCATTTACTTTACTTTGCTTTAAGTAATGAAAGTAATTTTACACCTACCCATGAATGATGTCTGTTATTTTCGAGAGCCCACAGAGACCCGTGCTGCTAATTATAATTGTATTCGCAACTAATTCCAATATTACCAATTATGAAACTATTTCATTTGCCGTCCACAGCATAATTCCTTAAATTATGCATATATTTGTTTCCACAAATTCGAATTCACGCAATACACAATTGAATAATTTAGCACTGAATTCTAACACAATTTGTTTAGTTATTTATAGATTTTTCGATTATCCTTTATACGAGTAGCTTGAAAGCTGCAAATAATTGGTTCACAATTTTGCATTTAATCTTCATATATATATAATTATTTTGAAAATTATGCATTACCTAATTTCATTTCAATGTTGATTTAAAACTATTTCAAATATTTAATTAACTTTAGTTTAATTCATTTCTGCAAAGCGTATAATTGAAGCAAAAGTGGCAGATAAAGATAAAGAGTTGCAACTGTTTTCAATTGCGTAAATTGTTTCAAAATATTGATGCATAGAGTTAAATTCAACTATGTGAGCTTAGTAAGTGCATTGCCAGACGACGTTCTCTGTTTAGTACGGCAATTCTTCTATTCATTTGGTGATACTATATTTATGAGTGTATCTCCTTCACGACTTACATGCTATCGTATTGGCAAAGATGCCATTTAAAACCATACTTGCGAAATATCTATTGTGCGTCTATATCCTGTAACACTCACTACATATAAAGTTCATATCCTGGACTTTATAAAGTTGTGATTTATTGTTGCCGGCCTCCGCTCCGTTGTGTAGTCTTCAGTCAATCTCACAGTCAAGGAATCGAGTCCTGCGAGCCCTGACTGTTAAGCGTGATCTCAGAATTCTTCTTTCTAAATATTTTCTCTTCGGAACAAAAGCCTTAATTGCTAGTACACATTTTCCCAAATCCTTGCAGACATAATTAATGGTGTAAATTAAAGTACAAATAATTTATTATTAACAATTTTTGTTATCCATTATTGTTGACCACGCATACTCTATTTTTGCTATTTTTTACTAACCGATTTCATTCTCGTAATCAGTTTTAAGCTTTCTGTCACAAAAAGGAACTTCTTTTGGCCACTGTGGACAGACTGGAGTATTTTAATGTCGACCTCTTGCGTTGCGGGACAAACCACACAAAGACCGTCCTTTAACTATAATCACAGTAAAAACCAATGGACATTGATTTGTGCAACAGGTTGAAGGAGACATTTAATCATTCCTATGATATCCATATCTCTCATTAGGAATATTCAGTATCCCTACGGATATCGATCACCCTCATTAAAATACTTCTACTTGATTATCAGACTCCCAGCAAGCAGTATGGACACGAATTTGGCTTAAACCTAAAAAGTCAATGACTTTGATTGGAGAGAAATAATATTCAAGGAATTTCACCATGGTACTCGTACATCAATATCTATATAAAAGGCATAATTATAGTTCACGAAATACAACTTTATTCAATGTTAGTACAATAGAGAAAACAAAGCATCTTACGTGAAATTGGCAGGAGTCTTCACAGTTTATAGTATGGAAGATGTTGCCCCTATTGTCCTGGATTAATCTCTTGCTTACAATGCCGAACGATACAGTATAATATTTTTATTTTATGTACTTCACCACCCGCGACGACATATAATGATCCCTCATATCAACGAATCTAACCACAAGATATATGTGACAATCGAGTTTTGGACGGCTGAAGAAGTGGAGTGGTCGACACATTTGCCTTCAGTCACGACTTCGTAGCTTTCCACTTTCTGTTATCATTAATATAGGATAAAATGCCCATATTAGCATTTTATTACTCTGAAGAACTGGTGCTAATAGACCAATCTGTGGCGACTAATACGTGTGTGAAGCACCTTATTCACCCTTACTTTCACTCGATTTGACTTTGATATATTATTTAGCACGATTACGCGAACTCCTGTATTTTAACATACATTTATCGTAGCACATTGATCTGAAATGTTCCAATAGTATTGAATTTATATGTGGAACTAGTTTTCTTGATTTACCGATATCTTAAATAATCAAAGGATTTAAGCAACCTCAATCACAGAATGTATTCATTTTATTTGAAATCTCTATGAGCGCAATCTGCACAAAAACATAGTAAACCAAATAATTTGACTGCCAACAGCAATGCAACAAGAATGATAGCATCTGAACTTCCCATGCGAACCCCAAGAATTGTATTAAGAAGCTACACGTAACTAGCCATTATTCTGCTGCAAAGCATACGCTTCACAGTACTCAGAAATGAAATTCGCTCAAGGACACGTCCTTCCTTACGCTCCCCCTCGCAAAAACCCAAATGATTCGATCAATTTTTTAGTTTTCGCTCTACTTATGCACATAGTTGTTGTGCTAATTTGCCACAACAAATACCAGAAAAAAAAAACAAGAATATAAAAATGAATTATTAGCAGGAAACCCGAACTCCTTGCAGCTGCATTTCCATTTGCATAAAGCTCGAATGCAGCATAGCGTAAAAATTGCTGTATACATTACTCGATATTGCCAGCAATGAATGCATGCAATGCGAGAAAAAAATTAGCCACGTTTGCCACACACAACCACGAAAATAGCGTAAAAAATTGCTGCTCAATTCTCCCGCATTCCTTTTGCACAATCTGGAGGAAAAAATGAAAAATAAATTCATAAATTAATAAAAAGAAGAAAACATGTAATTTTGCAAGCGACGGAAGTGCAAGTGCTCTGGCAAAAGTTGCACACAGCCATTTAGTCGTAGAGAAGGGAACAATGTCGCAGCTTTAAGGTTTCCTTCACTGGAAGATTTAAATAAAAATATTTTGAAGAAACTTTAGCATCCCTAGTCTGATACTAGTTTAGACCTAAAAAAAACATAAAGTTGCAAGTAGGCTTTTTACTAAGGGGAAAATAGTTTCAGTGCTGAGTAACTTTTTGAGACACATCTTTCCGGAGTTTGTTATACAGAATACAAAGGATTACAATTATCATTTAAACTGAGTAAACAATCAGTCGTGTAAATCTGCTGCCTACAAATCCAAATGAAATAAGTTTAATGAATATTACGAGAAACATTCCAACCCTCACAAAATTCATGTATGTTTTCACAGCAGAATGATTTCAATCCCTACATTTAATCCGCGCATTATTTGAAAGAGTGGAGTATTTACTTTGCATATGAAGCATTCATTCCCATGAGTCTGCATCTCCATGAGCACATGTGTTAACAAACATGATTATTGAAGGAATTATATAAATTTAGTAACTTCACTCTGCCGTAAAGTATAGTTAACTTAGTTCCAGAAGGATATACATCAGTTCAAATGAACAGCACAAGCATTTCTGGCGTAATTCCTACAGAGACACAATTTGCATTACTTCTCTACTTGTATAGAAGTAATTTCCATACAATAATAGTTCAGTATTAGTTTAAATTGTTCATTGACTAGATAACAATTAAGATCCACGAACCTAAGTCTTACAACTTCAGTGGCGTTTCATTCAAAAGTCATATATTAGAATCGTTAATCTAATCGCACTTCATCATCTCGCGAAAAGAAGGACTTTTGTTTTGACAAAATCACAATTCTACGACTGCAATGGATGCTTCCAAATCACTTATGGATTGTTTCGATATGTTGGAAACCCTTTCAAGAGGTATCAAATCAGAGTTATTATTGTTCAGGGCTAGTTCAAATAAAAGTAAAATTCCAGATATATTTAAATGAAAATACTTTGCCACACATCAAAAATTATGAGAATATTTCTTTCATATTATTCAAGGATGCTGAGAAATTCCAATTTATTTGAATGATTATTATACAAAATTTTAAAGTATAGTTGATTATTTCCATAGTTGGTTTTCTAAATTTCAGTGGACCTTCCTCTGCAAATTGGTGGCTCCATATCATTGATGTTTGGAATATTGCTGTGACTGTACGAGTTTTTGTTTGTTATTTGCACCAGCTCTCTAAAAATGTTTCTTTTGAAATTGCGATACATTCATCATACTTTCATTGTGTCTTGAATATATTTGTGGGCGAAAACATTTCATCTTCGAAGTTTGTTTTAAATCCCATTTAGACCGAATCAAAAGTCCCAAAATATTTAAACAAATATATTGTTTTTTTTTTATAAGGTTTCTTTTATATTATCAATCACAGGAATTTTAATTATGCCAATCGTTTGACATCTCTTCTGATTGCTTTTAAAATTTTTCCGTCATTCAGAAATTATCTATTCTTGTCAATCCTCGACAGTTCTAATTCTACCATGGTAGGATTACTTAAACATATGTGGATTGCTCTTCATCCACAAGGGTGCAGTATAATTCTCAGCTGGAAGTGCCATTTGAACTCTTCACAAATTCCTTGCCCCAAATTTCGATTTCACTAAATCCTTTTGCTAGAAAATGTACAATGTGCATCAAATTGCAAAATGCTCGTAAATAGATGGAAATCTCATTTGCTGCCCTTCCTACGCCATGAGCCGCTGCTACAATTATTCGCCATTCAAAGAAAACATTTTGTAGAGCAGCTCTCGGGTATGTTCCTACATTACATTCTATAAATTTTAATCTAGCTTTGCAAATATTTAATTCTTTGCATAAGAGTTGCTGCTGCTTGCGTTCTTTTTGTTATCTTTTGGCAATGCGCCGACAATGCCTTTTGCATTCAGTCAGTGTGCTGCTATCTTTAGAAATTTTAAGAACAAGTAACAACAACGGTAACATCACCAGCAACAGCAACAGTAACAATGGCAGCAACTCACTTGCAGTATTTTAGGAAGAGTCGCAAAATTGAGATATTTTTACGCATGAGCAGATTTGTAGCATATTTGCATATGGAAACGTGCTGCAGCACCTGTATAATTCTCCATTTTCTTCCATATGCTCGTACTCGTTCCTTCAGAGTATTTTGTCAACAAAATTATAAAGGACATACACAAGTATACGAGTACATGGAAAAGGAGCCTAACGCAACTGTGAGTGGAACAAATCCGTATTTGAGTTCAGTTTGAGGAATAAGTCGGTAATTAAAAGTTTTGCTTTAAGGTACGAGTATGCGATTTGTACGGCTGTAACCGGATTTTGTGTACAGCATGGAGACTTACTGATCATGGGGTATATGCTTATATCTTTCAAGACTACTTGTGCTATGCTTGAATTTGATTGGGGTTAGTGGAATACATCGCGGTATCTGAAAATCTTATTGGGCTGAATATAAATGGGAATAGCTTAAATGTTTAAATGTAGTCAAGAAGTCAAGCATTGTCTTCTTGTAGATTCAAAACATGGCACAGATAAAGAGCAAGAGTGTTGAATCATCAGTTAGCAATTTTTGGAGCTTTTTTATCATTGTCTTTTCATAGTTCACCAGTCTATATACATGAAAAATTTTTATTATTAGCTTATAATTCTATTATTCGTTAGTTGGTTGGTTATTATTGTTTACATTGACTTGGATTTTGTATGTCTATTCACATTATATAGAACTCATTTCCATAATAATTTAGTTTACTTGTCAATATGCGGTACATGCTTAAAGAATTGTGTGCCTTTAGTTCCTTGCTTTCAATTTTCTGGTTTTTCTTTGGTCCTTATTTAAGAGTAAATCTAAGTTTCGAATATATTAAAAGGGGATTCCATAAAATTGGGAAACTACTTCTTCAGATTCAAATTATTGTATGCAGGAGCCGAGTTTGGAATTTGTAATTCTAATTTCTTAATTTTTCATATAATAAACCACATATTTTTAATATCTGCAGTAAAACAAAAAGTCAATAAAATTCACCATTTTATCATGAAAAGTACGACAACGCCCTAAAATTCTTTATGGAAATATGCGTTATTTAATTTCAATGATCCACTATGTGAATGTTATGTTCTCAACAAATCGCCGACCATTTCATGCACCACCTCATCGAATACTTTCAGTCAAGTGGTCCTGTGCGTGATTAACTTACTCCTGTACAACTTCAAAGCTTTCAGTCATAGGAGAAAATAGCCTCCCTTCGGGAGAACAACCGTAATAGACCTAATTAGCTCTTAGTGAATTTTGTCCGAAGACTGGAATTCACGATTATAAAATTCGCAGTATTGCGTTTTATATACAATAAGCTTTCATGCATTGTAATAGACCAGAATCTTCATACCTTTATACGGTAACAACTTTTATTCACCTCTCAGGTACTCCTTCAATATTTGGTAAAAATTAAGTCATTATTATTTGTGGCATAAGAAGCGTCTACGGAGGATTCAAAAATGGTTCAACCTCTCAGCGTATCGCACTCTTTAAGTAAAACGAAACAAACAACGTAATCTTACTTAACCCAAACTTCGCTGTCTCTGATAATCGTCCCCTTCAAGTTTTTTTTAAGTTTTTAGTTGCAGGAAGGATTTCAGAACAAACAAGCCAACGAGCATTATTTCTGCTTAGCTGTAAGCTCAAAAAGGCACCCATGAAAAATGTAGTATATCCTGCTTGGTAAACGCAGCCTGTGATATAGCAAATATGTTCAGCATGGCTTAAGCTGATCCAACACAAAGTCGAGTAGCTTGACTTATGCACCTTGAAGCAATGCAACAATACAACCGAAGTACATCCTGCTCAATTGTGAAATCGCCAATTCCACACAGCTTTCCTGCTTTGAACAGACGCGGACATAAAACGCGCAAGTTCACTGTTGAAAAGTGCTACTCCCTAAGCGCAGCGAAAAATCCAAAGTAAAGCTATCAGAACTTAGGAAAACAAAATACGAGCAGGAATGTTTAAATTCCACAGAGATTGAACTTAACTTTTTATAACGATTTGCAGTAAATTGATATAAAAATATTTATTTAAAGTGTGGAAGGGAACCATGCTTACAAATCGAGCTCGAAAGGTTGCCCTCCAAATAATTGCTTTGACTGCTCTATCAGTTGCCGTAAAATTCACACCTCTGTAAGTGACAAAACAAAAAAACTATGAAAACATTTTCTTTTCAATTTATAAAAACATCAAATCACAAACACCTCATACCTCAAATATTGAAATGCAATGACCAAGTTCTGAGTTTGATTTCACTCTGCCCCATCACAACATTGCTGTGTTATGCATACGAAAAACTTCGAAGTTGTATTATTTATAGTCAAATACAGCATCCTGGGAATGTCCTGTAGCATCAAACTGCGTTGTGACTGCTAAAAAACTTGACCAAAAACACGACGTCTTCTTTGTTACTGGTGTTTTTAGTTGTTGTTCATGTCAAAAGTATTCGCAGCTCTTTTGAAAAAAAACGGACTGAAACGAACTACAAAGAAATAAAGAAAGTTAAGCTTCAAACACACAACCCATTTTAAATATACAACCCATAAATCCTTTTCTTATGCACTTTTATACATTACAATGATTGAGGTTAGTGCTTCCTAGACGAAAAGCAGCAATTTCCTCCTTTGTTGTTGTTGCTTTTATTGTTACGACTATTGTGCTGAAATTTACCAGATCGAGTTGTGGACTGCTGGAAAATCGATGTATCCACGCAGTTTGAAAGAAGTTCTTTTTTGACGCGAAATATTTTCAACACAGCGGTTGCGTGGTCCACGACCACAGTGGGTGAATTTTATAAACTCAGTAAAAAAAAATACACTGTGAACTAAAATACCTCAGAGCTAAAATTGTTGCTTTATAGCTATAGATAAGAATACCAGTGCCATTTTATACACAGTATCCAATATTTCATTATAATGATAATTAATCTGTTCTTAAGAAAAATAACTGGACCATCCATTTAACAATGACATTGGTTGATTCCTTTCAAGGATGTGCTTCAGATACTGCTTACTTCTAGGATCATGATAAGAAAATTGGTTTAATGCATTTTCTCGAACCAAAGAACCAGTTCAATTATTCATAATGACACAATTCTAGAGAGTAATAAGAAGATGTAAAAAACAGTATATCTCCACATAAGTCCACTTTCCATGATATCATAAATATATCCTATCTATTTAGTTGTATCATATAATTTACACATTTTCATCTATTCAGTTCTGAATAAAATCGATAGATAAATTGTCCTCTTTGTTATATAAATACATCAAGATTGATTGCTATCTCCAGCTGTTTTGAAACTTATTTCAGGTTGGAGTTTCTTCGAAGGAATTTGTAGTGTTTATGAATGAAGTTTACTAATTCAGATTACCCCAAATGCAAAAAATAACCGAAATTCTCAAATAATAATTGCCCGTATATGATCATCATCACTAAAAACTACTGTATATTTACATTCGTTCTTTTCCACCAAAGACTATTTCTATAATCCGAGTGAATATTTCAATTAAATGACATTATAAGATTTTAGAAATCATTTCTTACTGAGTAATAAGATTTATTATTATTATTATAATGTGTACAAAAATGAATTAGTGTACAATTTGAAATAAGATTTAAGTCTCTTCAATCTGAAGTAAATTCCAGCCTCTGGGAAAATGATTTCTAAGTCGATCATAAATATCCATCATTAGCTTGCCATCGTTCGTTTTCCTCCATATTTTCACATAACTTGAGTCTGTAGTGATGCAGAAACAAAAGTCGGGCAAATTTTGTATTTTAGAATTGGTTCAACTTTGTAGAATGTGTTCCAGAAGTAAAATGAGTTATTAAACACGTTTCAGTATACATTATTTTTGTTGGAAACTAAGCGTATATCGAAATGAAACAAGAAAGTAAATTATTAGTTGTAATTTAAAATTCTCAGAAATGATGTTCGTACTAAATTCGCGAATAGAAATCCAAGGTTTCGCTTCCCATGTCTACAAAGAAAGAGTATCTGAAACAAACCACACGTATAGCTTGTTAAAATTGTTAAGCAGGGAACACTTTATAACGGTCTTAATAAATTAAATTAATTTAATTATTCTCCAGAACTTTTTTCAGAGGCCTTTGGAAACCATTTTTCGCTTAGAAAAAGAATTGTGCTTAAATCATGTAAGAACAATATCTGCATTCTTTCATTGGTACACCATAATCCTGATTAGGTGACGGATATTTTATGTTCTGTTGTTCACTGCTCACTCAGCAAATGACAGAAATTCCGACAAAATTTGCAAATAAAATATTCTCACAGACCGAACTCCCAAAAAACATGACTTACCTTTAATTTCCAACAAAAAATGGGAGTAGATCAACAAAGACTTTGAAGAAAAAGGGTTTTTTTTTGTAAAGTTCGAGTAATTTTTTTGGTAAGTTGCGAATTCGCTGGCTTTATGCATACCGTGATGAACTAGCAAAACAAGAGAACTCTTTACTAAATAATTAGGAGACTCCTCCAAAATGCCAAAATTTGTTAAGGTTATTTAAATACAATTATGAAAAACCATATATTAGGTTTTTCTAGAGATGTCAAGTTTCGTCCAACTGAATTTAAATTTCCATCTAAGAATTTCTTTTGTGAATAATGCAGCAACGAGTACAATAATAGTCTGGAAAAACTGACGAATAAGCTTTTATAAATCATCATTTCCTTCCTTATTTTTTTTGCAATGGTAGTCGTTGTCAAGTCAATTGTTCATCTACGTCTATGTCTACGTCCGTGTCCATATCCACATCTACACGTCTACTCCTAGTTGGCATTCAGGCAGTAAAATCCATTTGCGCCACTATATGAATACTTCAGTGTTGTGCAGTGTCCTTTTCTGTTTGACAACTACACAGTCTTTCGTTTGCTTCTTGAGCTGCTAAGTGAGCCAAACGAAGCCACAAACTAAACGGCGCGTTTGTCGCTAAAAGCCAGAAAAAATTCAAACTAAGGAAAACTACGAGGAAATAACTTTAATGCACTTTTACAACAACAGTGGCAGTGAGGTTTTTGTGTTTTTTCCCTTTTCTCTTTTGCCAATTTTTCCCCCATTTTTCTTCTCTTTTTTCACACTTTTCTCTGGTCAACATTGCAATATCATTAATGCCATGTCATTTACAACTACAAAAAAAAACATAGGGAAAAGAAAAGAAAAAGCATCAGCAGTAAAGTACAAAAAGTTGTTTCATCACAAAACTCATTTTTCAGCTGGAAAATAAGAAAACTTTAGTAAATTCCATTGAAAGCATGATGACACTACAACAGTCAGCGACATGACAAAAAAAAAGAGGACTCGAATGCAGGCTTGGGTGCAGAAAAGAAATTGTTGTAAAAAAAACAAACTAAATTATTGCAAATATTTATTATCCATTTATGGTAAAGTTACGCGAAGAATTTTTAATAATTTAATATTTCGTTGAAGCTGCAGAACACTCAAAATGTGGTTAAGACAATGATGGCCTTCAGGCTCCGCAATGCTGAGAGTCTTATATACACCTACTTCAAGCGTAGTCCTTTTAAATATTGCAAAATATGTTGACATCATCCAGCATACTCTCACATATGCAACCGCAACTGCACTTGCTCTCCTGCTACTGGTTTTTATTGATGTTGTTGCTGGTCGTGTAGGGTAAAGGGTCTGTCATATTTAAATTCACAAAAAGTGACCATCATCCCTTCCTCTTCGCATTTTCTTGTAGTTTTACATATCCATGTCCTTTAGCTGTCATTTATCTCAACTACTGCCATGTCATGCCTTACCATGCCTGCTGCATTGCATGCAATCTTTGGTCATTTATTTTCCTTCATTATTTTGTATGCCATGCATAAGTTGCTAATAATAGGGGCATTCACATTCAGGGAATCTCCTCTCGTTGATTTTGCTTAACCAGTGGTTCAACTCAGGTCAATAGAACTGGTAAAAGCAGCTTTCAATCAAAATTTTGTAGTGTTGTTGATTAAGTAACTGAAATATAATATTTTCAAGAAAATAGGCGAAGATACTGTTGGAGTATGGGTGGTTCATAATAACCCAAATTGTACCCTGCTCCTGAGTGGTGTTCAAACTGGGATAAATATAATATTTACCTCAATACATTTGGGTCTTTGGCTATGATCTTTATGAGGACTGAAAATTTAGAGGCATGATTCAATCGACTAAAATATATATTTCCAGCAGTTTCCCCCAGTCAAAAGTGAGTTAATTTTTCTCATATATTCCATTACACACAGTGGTCTGTAGGTGCCAGTCCAATGTGAACCACTTTTATCTACATCAATTAAGCACAAAATAATATTCTCTCTGTCATCTCTAAGCTAAAAACTCTTGAAGTGATTTGAATAATTATTTCTTGCAATCCTGAGTAGGTTTTCGATATGCATTCGAGGAGACAAGTTCTACTGTTTTTGTTCATGTAATACGATGATGTCCGTTTGTGGTTCATATATGTGCATATATATCTAGTGCTAATCCAAATTTACCATGGCATGGAAATGAAATGAAAACACATCATGTTCCATTAATAAATGTGTAGATAACACATTTATTAACTTTAAATACAAATAATTGATGTTTAACAAAACTGTACTTAGATACGAAAACGACAAACAGACTTCCTGTTGGATCAAAACTAGAGTTAATACTTCCGGTCATCTATAATGTATTTAGAGAATTTTTCCTTCTGTGTACCCATTTATCATAACAACAGTCATCTCACAGCTGAGGTACTCGATTGATATAAATTTATGCTCTGCTTATAGCTCCTCTGCTCTTTTTTTTTTGCCACAATCCTCATGAGAAATAGACACAGTATCAGAAACGTTCAGCTGCTTATAGAAGTATCATGAAAGAATGGTATTACTGTATGAAGAAAGAGACAACATCATTGATTGTTTATATCCAATACTATATGGGATTTGATCATCACTTACAAGATCAGCAACTTGCGGCAATCTCAAGAAATTAGCATTTTTAATTACGAGGTCTGTATGAAAAAGACAAGCTTCATAGATAACTTATAAAAAATTCTGAAAACCACAGAACCAACTAAACATCTCGAATATTTCAGCTGTATTCATAGTTTGAATGTTACATCTTGTAATATTTAGTCATGAATACAATTTACAAATATAATTATATTTGGATTTTGTATACCCTGTATACCGAAGTGTCATATACTCTGTATCTCAATATAACCACATTAGATATTTACAATTAATGGTGATATCACAAATGGTGTCTTGTTTCCGTTTGTCTATAGCCCACACGTAGCAGTCAAAATCTTCCCTAAACTTGTATGAATTAAACTGAAATTATGAAATTATTATTCGTATTTAATAATTGTTCAAATGTGTGTGGGGCTATTGTTGTACAAAATGCATTTCTGGTGGTTTTTGTAATATGATTTATAGTGCATTAATTCCATTTTCAATTGTGCAATCGCAAGTAGCAAAATGCATTTGCATTAATTTATTGCACTGTGCCACTTTTGCGGCAAGGATCATCATTATACGAGTGAGATGCGAAAGCAACGAATTAATGTGCAACAAATGCTAAAATGATAATTGTAATCATCGTTTCAGCAATTTCCATTATTTGCTTGTGGTCCTTTTCTGAGATGTAATTGCTTCAAGTTTATACATAACTAGAAGATTTTGTACCATTAAAGTGACGTTGCTGTATTTGAGTGTTTTAGTAAAGGCAAATAACCATAATTTTTAAGAATTTTACAAGGAGCAACGAAAAATTATACATGAGTGAACTATTGCTCTTATATATTTATATTTCACAAACACCCATCGAAATTATCAGTGTGGATACTTTCTGACCCATTTCAAAATCTTCTTACGAGACAATGTATAAATCACTTACAAGACTATTTATATATCGCCTATGTATTTGTATTATTCGTTGTGGGAATTTTTACCAAGGTCTGTGTACAATAAAGCTCGTTATATCGAATCGACGATGACGAAGCTGCCATGCATAGTTTTGTAGTGCAACTAATAACGTGCTGGAAATACAGCACATCAACGTCTGTCACGACAAGTAGGAATGTCGTTATAGATGACCACATAAAAATGTGACTGTAATATTGGTTAGTTAGGATAGTTTCTTTCAAGTCAGGAAAGAAACACGTTAAACCAGAGAGGTCGCTTTATGGAAACTATGTACATACGAATATAAAGTGGAACACTTTCTGCGGAGTTATCTAACAGCAGTTAAATATAAATTCTTTTATATTACTCACTATATCGAATAATTTAATTTGTATGATCTCCAGTAAGTTTATCAGAAGAATGAAGATTGGTCCGACATAAAATCATGTATAGCCCCCATGGAATACACCTTGAATAAAAACATCCAGAATTAATTGAAAATTCATTTTTTCTTTGCACATCTTTTGGCTTATTCGTATTTATTTATATTTTAATTTTGGGTATTTAATTTTTTTTTCGTTTAATTTTAATTGAGTTTTGCTTTTTTGTTTATTCATTTCCAAATAGTGGAAGGTTGTCGTGTAAGCGGTTTCAGTAACCATGTGCTTGCTTCGTTTCGTTTCCTTTTATTGCAGTACTCAATAATCCAACCAATGCGTAAAAAGTGTTAAAGGATTTATTTTGTGTTAAAATTTAATACTGACGATATTAATTTCTTTTAATTAAGTGTATTAAAATAAACAAAATACAAGCGAGTAAGCACAACATTTTTATTTAAATCATTAACACGCATTAAGAAGGATAATAAGCCTACTTTGATGCAGCACTTGTCTGATGAATGCAAAAGCATATTGTTACGAAAATACCTCAAAGTGCATTAAATGAACTTAAATGAAAATACTTTCCATTACTGCGCACAAATATTAAGCCTCGGAATCCAAAAACCAAAATTAAGAAAAATGTTTAATGCCAACAAGAGAGTGGCTACTAAATATTGTTCGATAAAGACCTAAATATGTTTTAAACTGTTCCTCATCCTCATCTCATCATTGGAAGTTAGTCGAAATTGTGACGATTAAGGCAACTACACTGGCGTATACGAGTATACTAATATTTATAGGCCTTTGTTTAATATAAGAAAGATTAACTATTTTGTTAAAGGTGACTACACAACTGTCTACAGAAATACTCTCATGTAACTCCATGTGTGCTGGCATTAAAAGAGGCCCACACGATTGCTCAAAGTGTATGTGTGTCTACCTCTTAACTGTATCTAAATATTGAAAAAAACAGATCCATTGCATAAATGAGCTATTCCCGAATCATGGAAAAGCTTAAAATGTATGTCCTTACAAAATAAACAAGTTTTTATTATTAAAGCCACTCCTAGATTAGGAGACTCTTCAGACAATCATCATATTGTTTCTTGCTTCAGTAAAAACGATTGCCCCAAGATGCTTTGCAATCAGGACATAAACTAATCTTATAACTGAAAATTCCTCAAATTTACTTCAGTTGTTTTTTTTTTTTGCATGTCGGCCTCTTCCACTTTATTTTTTCCATGCCACCCTATTGCAATATTGTAATGATGGCCCACTGAAACAGTCTCATCTGCTATTATGCTGAAATCGCATTATTTCTGTGGCAAAAATATGATAAATTGCAGCACTTCTTTTTATATTCCATCATTTGTGTCGCATTATCCTCATTTTCATGGACTGTCCGCTGGCAGCAGTGAAGTGGCCGCAGAGGTACTACGATTAAGTTCGCTGGCGGCACAAATAGAATTATGTTCTTAGGTTGCTGGCGAGTGCCTGACGGGTGGAAAACGAGCCATTCAATCTGCAGGTAATATGCTTATCAAATTGAGTTTGCGATTATCCTTTAATTCGAGTAGAGTCATATTTTTTCACATTTTATAGAAATCCTTTCCTCAATTTAAATTTAGTTTTTATGCAAGGTTTTCTGATGATTTTCTCTTCATTCATGATGCCAATTAGTGACGTTGGCAACTGTTTAAATTTCAGCTATCCTATTTCCTACTGGAAGGTCGTCTAAGCCAAGAGCACAATTTCCAACAATGCTGATATATATGAAAATATCTCCTCTACTTCATCAATGATTGGAAATTATTTTAAACTTTTCCTTCCAACTCATTTGAATATGGCCCCATACTACAATTCACTTTAGTGACTGCAAATGACACTGTGAAAAGTTGTGTCTCTAACGGTGAAAGCCTTTGAAGCTTTGCGATTAGCTTTGTTTGTATCCACCACACTAGAGGGGCATGAAGTGGACAGAACATTCATAATACCACAGATTAGAGGTAAAGAGCGGTAAATGCGACGGGTTTAGCTGGAGGCAACTATTTCCTTCCACATCTCATTCGTCTTAATTATCATACTTAATTTTATTCAATTTTAATAACATGCATAATGCAGTAAAGGAACTGGGAGCGTAACGAAGTCGTAATCGCGCCGAGTCCGTTTGTGGTCGATTTAAAAACGTTTACGATTTAATTTACATCAAAATAATTTTCAACATTTGATTTTACCATCGGTGCACATTTAAATGGAAAGTTTTAATAATCCCAAATGGTGACTGCTTTTATATTTGCCACAGATAACCTGAAATGCCCTCAAATAATCTTTTATTTATTTACTCTAACCTTCTGGAATATCCACCCAAAGGATTATCTCCTTGAAAACTTTGCTGCAATGTGCTTTTATGTGTTTCTCACACATTTTCATAGTTGCTGGCTTTACACTTCACAATAGTTTTGGTTTTTGTTTTCAGTTTATTGTGTTTTTTGTTTTTCCACTTTTTTCCAACTTTTTCCATTTATAACAACTTCAATGGCCAAAGAAAGCCGCTCTCTCCTTCGGCTTCGCCCACAAAGGAAAGCGCACGTATGAATGTGTCGCCAACATAAGCACCATCTTTGGCACTAAGCGTGTGCAGGTGTTTGTGTGCGTGTGCATGTGTGTGAAATGTAAAAAACATCTAACAACCGAATGCGTTTTGTTTACGATAAACAATGCCACTCTGACTGCTGAACTTTTTCACATGTGGTTATTTTTGTTTGTGATTTAAGAAAAACAAAGTAATATTGTGGCATTTTTCGGAACGGTAATATAAAAATTCATAATTACTCTACAAATGTTCATTTGATTTACTAAAAAGTGAACTTTTGGCGTCAGAGGATCCATCTGTGTAAATGTTTCCGATAAATTTTCAAGCCGTTTTTTAACCTGTGACCGAACTATAAGCAAACCTTCTTCACCTAATGTTGGCTCTGAGAGCTCCTCAGCTCTTCATAATAGCAGAAAAATTTTGGTAAAATTGATTGCCGTATTTTCATGCTTAAAAGACACTCTTTTATGTGCAGACTAGACTAGACTAGAAATGGTCTTAAAATGTCAACTCGATAATAAGAGATAAACTTAGAAATACGCTGGCAATTATGATAGAGCTCGATATGATAAAGTCAAATATATCGATAGTCTTATGGTTCGCTCTCTTGACTGATCACAGGATAATGCAAAATGAGGAATGAAAGAATGAGGAAATAATTGTCCACTTCATCTCTTATTATATTATCCGATTATAACGAGATTTAGTTGCCTTAGAATCTATTGAGATTATAGGACTTCGGCAGGTCCATAAGCGACTAGTAATATTTTGTTTAACCTGAATATAAAAATTAGTAATTTGAAGTATTTCTGAAACCACATTCTTATGCCTCCCTCAAAAGATAGGTAATTACTACCTTCCTCATCATTGTAATTTCTACAAAGCTTACAAAATTGAGGACCCAGTCTTGGAAGTATTTAGTGTTCGTTTATGCCCTCCCGTTTATTTTTATGAGTAGTAGAATTCGTTGGCATATATGTTGTATCTCTCTGGTTACTTTGCATTCTATTTCATAGACCGATCTTCAATTGGCTTGATGCTTGCCAGATTAACGGCTGGGACCAGGGCCCAACTGATTCATAGTTCCTTTATTTGGTATGCTTATATATGCAACTGGTTTCATACTAGGTAAGATTCATTCTAATAGATCGCACACAGGTGTTCTAATCGTGAAGGCTACTCTAGAGGTAGGCTGCTTGACTGTTCTACCATATCCTTTGAGGGTAATCATATTTCTTATACCAGACTATTACCTCATTACAGTGATTTAATTGGATATTTGACGGTCGCCACAACCTTCCTTCCTTTCGTTACAAAAATTCAACACATTGATGCCATTCCATGTGTTCGTTGCCTTCTCCATCCACTTTCCATCTTTAACAAATATATATATATATATATAGAAATCTCAGAATGGAACCAATTCGAAACAATTTACCAAACCCACGTACGTGCGTGCAAATATTTCGCATGCAAATACCAACATTTTCTCATATTCTTTTTTGTTGACTTACTAAAATTCCAAAGCAAATATTAAAACCTCACCAAACACCAGACCTATGCGAGTGTCTAAAGTAGCAGAATACCTCGAACGTCACGCCAATCAGCCCAAAGAAAAAAAAAACATAGTAAAACAATTACCACAACGGCAAATAAATATGAATTAAAAAAGCACAAAATAAGCAAAGGAAAAATCTGCACAGCCAAGCAAGGAATAAAAATTTGTGCGAATGTGGTGCACAGAATTTCGTTTCATTTCGTTACGCATACGCCTTCAAGGACGACACGACTCAGCACCATAAACAAACGAACTGAAGTGCACAAATACTTTAAGAAGAACGAAACGAATGCACGAATGTAGAAAAAACCTGCAGTAAGAAGAAAAGCCCCTAAACGGAATGGCAGCAGTGAGAGAAAATAGGATTTAGGGTTCAGGATGTTTATCATGTGCTGCCAGCCAAGCCGGTTCCTTTGCATTTAGCACGGTTCGGGTGCGTTTGTTATTGGGTTCTCTTTTTTCGCTTTTTTGCGGTGTGCATGGCGCAGCGATAAGGGAAACATTAGATTTGCTTGTTTTATTGAAAGGATAACGAGGAATGTGAGTGAAATGATAGCTTAAATTCAGTGTCAATGGATGTTCGGGCAAAATGCTAGAGACAAGTTAAGTTTTTCTTTATTTGTGCAGCATTTAAATCTAAAAAGGGAAAACAAATCAATGCAAATTTCTGTAGATTTTCAATACATATTGCAGAAATCTGATGAATTTTCTGTGGTATTAAATATCAATAAAATAATTTCTTAAATGCCTGAAGCTTAAATTGTTCTTTTGAATAGATAATAAAATAATGAAAAGGGCATTCCTTTATTAAAGATGGTCAAGTGAATAAAGCAATTGAATGGACTCACTTGCTGGCGCTCTGCTATGCCAAAACTGAAACTCATTCAAACGCACATGCATACAAAAACCCAGCATACACCTACAAAATACCTGTGCCATGTAGACAGCTGCAATTTGTACACGAGAGTGGAGAGAATTACATGCATTGCAGTGCACAGTGGAACATCTGCCGGATGTAGCAAAGTAGAGATATCTTGCGTCATATATAATTTAAGTATGGATGATATAAGGATAACAGATGGAGTCTTTTGCATGGCCACAGCAAATTTGTGTATTCCTTATATACACCACACAGGGCCCATATAAAGAAATTTGCGACCATTCCGAAGTTAGGCATAATTTATCAGCTTTTCAGAAGCTCTTTTCAGTAGTTATATATAAGCAAAAACCTGTATAATCAAACAATTTGATCGTGTAAAGAAAGGAAAGTGATAATCATTGGATTAAATACATTTAATCTTTTTCAACTCAAACCCATTTTTAATATTTGAAAGTGAATCATTTGCGTTATTTGTGATGAACTCATGATTTGCCAATAGCTAATTATACAATAGTTACAACAATGAATAATGTTTTCCTACATTTTCTCCATTCGATTCACATCATAAACGAATCCTGCATTACAACGATTCCTGCAATCATCGATATGAAGAAAACTCCGGGACAATTTTATGATGGAATTTTGATTGAATCAATGATTTGTGACGAAACATAACTTTAATTGTATCAAGACCATCAAATCAGATTTTCGATTGGTATTTCTTAGAGTGATTTAGTGACACAACTACCCAATTCACTAATATTAGCAATGAGCAAATCAAACATTGGGCATTTCAACTACCTTAGAGCATTCTTTTATCTATATTATAATATTCAATCATCCAATCTCGACTCTCCCAAATTCATTTCGTATACTATCTTCCTTCTTATCCTAGTATTATTTGTACTAAAGCAAAATAGACTACGTAACTTTCAGTAATATTAAGTGTAGACTTTGCAGCTCTTGATTTCACAGATTTTGTGCAGCTAGAATCTGCGTTCGTCACACTGTGCGGTACACAGTTACAGAGTCTGATTCGGTAGTTGTCAAAATTGTACTCAAAGCCGTAAAAATAATAACGAAATAAAAGGATTATATGTGGCATGACCAAAACAGCAAACGTGAGCAATGCAATTGCTGCTCATGCTGCTGGCATTGCTGCTGCACCAACAACAACTTTCCTCCGAAATGAAAATGTCATTTTGTAAGGCAAAGGCCATACATGTGTGCGTTACTCAGGCATGCATGCATGTATGTGGCAAAGGATTTGGCTGGTTTTTGTTATGGCAACATTTTTATGGTAACAAGAAACAACTGAGGCTGAAATACTCGTATTTAAAGTCTTATATTTTGAGTTTTTTTCCTGCCACACTCGACTGAGTTTCTTCATTTGCAGGGAACTGTATTTTGATACAGCTCATTTAGCGTGCTTATATGGCCGGCGCTCGCATTTATTACACTACTTAGATGCGGTGAAGTAAGTTTAGTGTAAGGACTTTCGATACTAGCTGCTATTTCAGTTTTTGGTTTTATGCGAACATTTTGGCACTTTTTAAGTAGGATAATTTCATTGTTTTCCCCTTTCCGAGTATATCTAAAATCCAGATGTACCAGTAAAGACCTTCGCTGGCAAACTGTGAATGATAATTAAAACCCTGAATGCAATTAGTAGAATCGTAATTTCTCGCTAAATGCATTCACTTAATGAAATTCCTCATTTAGTTAAAAGCAAACAAATAACATTCGCACTCACACCAACATAAGCAATTTAAAGGAAAGTTTAAGTTGAAAAAAGTATTACAATTTATAAAGCGCGGGAATGGTGCCAGCACCCAACACTATTATACACGAAAGTGCGAACACTTGTATACATACACGCATCTACTCGCAAAGCATATCCACATGCACTCGCGAAGGCACGCAAGTGCAAACAATGTTGCAAAATATCCTTGCATAATTGCAAAGACACGTTGCCAGCTAAATGCAACAACTACAGTGGGAGTGCAGAGTTGCTTATTGCACCCGCCGCCCACCTTCTGAGTGTAGTGCTAGCTGCAAGTGCAGCAGTCAGGGACTTCCGCCAGCTAACATCCCAATGAGACAAATTAAAACTGCTGCGTACAAATGCGTTCAATGCACTTGCAGTGTAAACAACGCTCTTGCTGAGCAGCATTTGCTACCATGTACTGAAAAGTAGATTCGGCGCCAAAACCAGAGGCCAATAAACTGCGCAGAATTAACAAATTCCATAAAAATATTATAATGTATGCATTGGGCGATTGATTAAATTGTGTCGTAAGCCTTTTCATATTAATATTTCGTGGATGTATTAAAGTTTTAAATATTTCAAGGATTCCTTCATGAATGTAAAAACAATTTATTATTTTAAGGAGCAGGTAAAGGATATATTATACAATCCATTACAAGTGAGGTAATAACGGGTGTAGATGTAAACAATCGTATCTATGTCACTAGATAATATTGTTACGAAAATTACTTTTTAGTTCAATTCACTGGACTGTGTCAAGCAAAAAACACATTTTCTAATTTAATTCAACAATTTTCTAATTTAATTTAACAAATTTAATTCACTTACGAAATAGTTGAGAAAGTTTAACTTAGATAAAATAAGGCTCATAAGTTTCCTTCTAAATCGTCTCTCATAACTGTTGATTTCAATTAGCAATTGATGTATTTTAATGCTACCCTCTGGATTCTAGAATGTTCTTATTAGTTGAGAAGTTTTCCATTAGTGTAATCGAGATGGCAGGATCGTTCATGCCTCATAGTATAATAGAGCTAGACAATATGACTAACGACTTATTACTAAACTACAGGTCTTACTATTAGGGAGAACAAGATAACAGTAACATCACATATCAAATATTCTGGACACAATTTGAGTCCTCATCATGATTGTTGACTCGACGGTCCTAGTTGAACCTTGACCTCCCACAATTTAAATAATTTGATCGAAAATCTTTATAGAAATGGTGCTATTTTATGAAAGAATATTTGAAACTTCATCTCCTTCATAATAATCTGAAAATTAATTAAATGGAATAACTGGATTATTGTTAGGAATATTTATTTTTTAAATATATTCGTGAGTGGTTTTTTAAACAAGTATGAATTTTGCCTTCAATTCGAATGCAGCTTTGGACCGAATAGTAGCACTCCATATTAAATAACTGGCCACATAAATTAAGTTGTAAAGCTTAAAGCCCGATTTAAATCAAACTCTGAGATCAAATCATCTCCTTTTTAGTAATACATAGTTAAAAGCGCTGATTATTCGGCCACTAATTAAGTGATTCTAATCCTCCACTTCTGACCAATCTTCAGCATTTTCCAACCGATCAATACCTCATTTTAAGTGACGTACCTCACAAAAATGACTATAAGGAATGATAAGCAGCTGTGAGCTTACTTACGAGAACTTACAACCTTAAAATGCCTTTCGGAAAGCATATTTTCCTATTGGGCAAAAACTCTCACATACCGTTATCGCATCTTAGTTCAGTTTAACAATAGTTTTGGCGCTGACTCTATTCGTGGCCATGTTCATCATTCCAATTGGCTATTTGCATAGCTTTACACTTGCGCTTCCATTCCGCTGACAGCTTTTGTTGTGCTCGCTCGCACTGCTGTGTTGGCTGACTGGCTGATTCGCTGGCAGACCTCAAGTGCACAAAATTTTCTTTAGTGACCTAAAAAATACTTTACAAAACATTGTTTCAAACTTTTCGCAGTAAAGTTCTGCACAAATATTTGCGAAATTCTTGACATTGAGTTTGTGGAAATGAAATTTCACTGTGTGACGCTCTATATCTGTGAGTGCATCTGTATGTGTCTGGTTGGCAAGGCAAATAGTTTTTAATATTTAATTGAATTATGCAAAAAGTAAACTCTGCTAAATTTATTGATTTTAATATTCCTCCCTTGTCAGTTTTAAGTTTGAAGCAACTAATTTAATCAATTTTAGTAAATTGCAAGGTGCTGGTATAAAGCTTAAAAGGTATTTTGAAGCCATCCAACTTAAATTTGTTGCAAAAGTTGAGAATTCAGAAAGTATTTTTTTAATGAAAGGAAAACCACCTTTCGTTTGTCCAATGGATTATAAGAGTAGACCATTTCTAGGTGATTCAGTGCTGCACGGTTTTATGTTTATTTAACATCAATGATTTTAATATTCCACACAAAATCAAGGTATACTTTTAGAATGCGTGCACTATTATCACATCTACAGGAACGTAATATAATCAGAATTTTCAAAAATTCCAAAAAGCCTTCTAAGTTTGAAAACGAACAAAAACTGTTTTAATATTGTTAAGAAAATTAGTTTATTCGACCACTGAATTGTGTCATCGAGTACTAAAAATTATGTATGCTAATTTAGCTTTAATGATAGTAGATTAATTTAAAAACAATTCCTTAATAAAAAATTTACAAACTTAAGTTGCATTAAATAATTTTAAATGTTTTAGTTTTACTTTCAACTTCATCTAAAAATTTGCTAATCCTGTTTAGTATATATACAAAAATATTTGTGATTATATAGAAATTGTATCTACAATTTAGCTTATAATTCAAATGCCTCACAATCCACCACTAACAAACCTCTTGAAAGTGTTCCCAACACAATTCAGGTTCTAAATATGTGAAATTAAATTGAAACTAATCATACTTTTCAGATACTGAAGCAGTTTTACGGTTCATACTCACAGTGAACTCTAGTTTTCTCTCCTTTAAGGTATCTTTAAAAATTTTGTAATCAATGAAATAAAGAACATACGCTCGTTTTAAAAACGTTGCGTGAGTGACCCAGCACCAACGTATCAACAGCACTGAAATCTAAGCAGCACAATATTAAATACATGCCCTTAAGTTGTGTGGACAATACGGTCACATACCATACATACATGTACCCTTATGCCCGTATCTAAATTATTCTTGTGATTATTGCTGCACTAAATATCTCCATTGAGACATGCACATAGCTACATTCACACAGTGTGACATTCACAGAGCCACACACTTCACTACATTTCACATGGTAACACATGAAAAGCCATTGTAGCAGTAGAATAAAAAATGCAATGCATGCATTTAAACAAACAAATGGTAGCAAATATACACACGATTGAGGGTGTGTGAGTGAAGGAGTATATTGCAGATGTATGTGTGGATGAGTGCTCTTTCACGGAAGCCATACTTGTCTCCACCACACAAGCCCGCACGTGTGATGTAACAGACACAAGAATATGCCAACGAATATCCTAAGGAGAAACGGAAATGCTCGCATAAACTTACTTGTAAAATTCCTAAGGATATACAGGCAGAGACCTCGTATGAGGACATGCCAAAAGTACGGGTATGTGTATGCATACAGATTGTTCAAATGTGTGGCCAGTAAATATATACATGTGTAGGGACATAATTTAGGATGATATAAAGGCAAGGAAATAAATTATGTTCCATGAGTTGTAATTGTTCGCAACCACACATTTAAAAAATTTTAATTCCATTTACAATAAATGAAGTATCATAAAAAAAAAAACAATTCCACGCAAATGGCTATTAGCGATTTAAGCAATTATATTAAGTCTGGGAGCTATAAAATCGTATTTAAAAATGTAAACATCATCGTTTGATGGGGTCAGAATATTTAAAATAAAGCGTTTCTAACACGATTGAATAGAAGTGACGAATGGCCATCGAAATGGACCACATTAAATCATATTCATATTATTTCCATTATAATCGTAAAAAGTATATGATATGCATACGAATATGAACAGATAAAAATGTTTGTTATATCAACCAACTTTTAATATTCACCCAATATTGAGCCACAACTTCAGCCTTACTTCTCCTTATAACAGTGAGTCACATAAACTTGGCAATAAACTTGTGTACAGTAGATTTTGCGTTAATCAAGTTAAAACCCAAATGATGTATTTCACACAAAAAATGTTCTTTCATTTCTGTTTGTTTTACCCACAATTTGTTATATAAATGCCACATATTTGTTTAGAAGTTTATGAAACATTCAGCTTTATCCTGTATAGAAATACTTCATAAGAGCAAATGTAAATAAAAATTCTAAGAACGAATTCACCCACTGCAACCTCATTCAAAACAAGAGAACTATGCCTGGAACTTGGTGTTTACTCTTCAGTTTATTTTAGGCCTAAATAGCGAAACTCTGCCAATTGACCGTCTGAATTCAACTGCTGTGTTTGCCCTAGGCACATATATTACTCGTACTAAAATATTTGGAATTTGCTGAGCAGTTTTCAATGCATGTTCAAAATGGACAGCCAAAAATACTGGCGGCGTGACATATTCGCATACCAAAACAATTGTCAGCTGATATATTTTCCTTTATTTAATTGTATGTTAAACGCAATGATGAATTTCTCCATCCCATTTATAAACTTATCAGCAGCAGCAACATCGCCCCCCATTCACAGGATTTCTTTGCTCTAGCAAAAGCGCTTTTTGTGGTTTGCGCTTGCCTTAAATGCCCACTTAAATATATTTCACGTTAAGTGGCATTTGGCTGACTACTAACAACAGTTAAAACACTTAACCCACATTAAAACATATCCCGTTGCAGCGGACACTTAGCTAGGAAACAAGGACCTTACATACTCATGGTGTGTTGGTGTACATTTTTCTCTTTTTTGGTTTCATTGCTTGTATGACTTTGTATGGGTGTGTTTCTGTGGTGTGTGTATGTGTGTTTCGGAATATTGCTGGTTGGGGTGTGAGTAGACACATACTCTTATCTTGATACAACTGTGCAAATGTGCAGTCGCAGAGACCCGAAGAGAGGAGGCTGCCTCTATAACGTGCATATTTGTTGTATCTCTGTTAGATGTGGTGTTGTCCTTTCTATAACAATTGGTTTCTTGCACAAAATTTTTGTGTATTTTGTTATTATTCGTTTTTATATCGTTTTCTGTGTTGCTGCTGAGTTGTAAAACAATTTCATTGTTGAAACTTGTTGAGTGTTTGAATTTATATTGCAAAGCTTTTGCACCCTATGTTATTGGGAGGAGGGTGCTTGAAAATGGTGCTAACATTTGGGTATGGATTTTTTTCATTTATTGTGTTTATTGTTTTTTATCGATGAGGAATTTTTTATTCGTATTTAAGGATTTATACAGAAACACGTGGCTCCATGATAAAAATCAGTATTATTTGTTTCCATCACACAATTTTTCAGACTTTCACTTTTCTCTTTTGTTTCAAATTGGTTTTTGCGTACTAACCGTTAATTAATACAAAATCCTTTGTTTAATAGTTTAGAGTTAATTATATTATGTTGATTGGAACACTAAAATTGCTATTTCATCACAATATACATACTCAATGTATATTGTGATCAAACGACAAACCAGATACTAGAGTACAGCAGAACAGTTTATTTTGAAATAGTCATCAAGCTCTTGTTAAAATGTCTGGCCCATAACTGTAGACAGTGATCTAAGCTCAGCGGGAACCTTTTTGTTTTAAATCGTTGCTTTACTCGCACTGCTGGGTAAATTGTCGATAAAAAGAGCACCTCTCGCTTACATGGGTAGGATTTGTCTGACTGCTATTAGTTGGAAACATAATTATGGGTACATTATCAGTGGGTCTATTATGCTGCATGTAGGGTGTTTTATATAAGATTTCACTCAAGTATGCTTGTTTGTTTTGTGAAGTTTTAATACATGCCCTCATTGTTATATGCCGTTGGTCAATTTGAAAGTTTTCTACTGCTTGTTTCCATGAGACTTTTATATGGGGCATCGTTTAAGTGGTGTGGTCATGTTCTGTGGCTGACATGCTTTTTCGTACAATTATTTCTTTAATGCATGTGTTAAATTGTGTGAAAAATTTCTCAAGTACAAGCAAAGCAATAAAAATACCTAAAGTATTCGTTTGAGTGCTCCAATGGCAATAAATGTTTGTTTTATGGCAAACTTGAAATCCTTTGTGTTCAATTAAAAAGTTCTCTGAACTAAATGCTAACGCAATCCTTTCAAAATACAATTCTTTACAATCCCACTAAAATAAGTTTGCAGTCTCTACAATTTCAAGTATATCAACCAACACTGCCCGAAAGGGACATCTGGGGCTGTACCATCAGAACGATGGTATTTATTTCGAGAATTGTTGCCTTAAATTAGAGATTTAAAAACTTTGCTTGTTTGAGAATGATTTTAATTAATTTATAATTTTGTCTATGCATTGAAAAGGGATTTAAAGAGCGTCCTTACTGTGGAAGAGTTTCGCGTGTCTTGCTCAAGCCAACTACCCCCATTTAAAACGCTCATTCGACCGAATGAGTTAAGTGCTTGTTCAAGGACATCGCTGGTGTATTTACATTTACAATGAAAGTGGTAAACAATTTTTACGACACTTTTGTCTTTGTTTGGCTTTTGTTTGTTTATCAATTTGATT
The DNA here is from genome assembly GCA_920105625.2 of Clusia tigrina. Classification (NCBI taxonomy): domain Eukaryota; kingdom Metazoa; phylum Arthropoda; class Insecta; order Diptera; family Clusiidae; genus Clusia; species Clusia tigrina. The sequence goes on along the minus strand of OV050033.1, from coordinate 13,954,128 downwards.
AGTAGCAGTAAACAATGCAGACAGACTTGTAAACAAAATCGTCAATGCCAAGCGAATTGCGCGTCTTTGCCTTTTAAATGTTATTTAAGTGCGCCAATTCGACTTTTAAAGCGTAAATGAAGAAGACCTTGGACTGTTACACATAACCATACAACCATTTACTAGTGGAAATGTAATGGTAGCGAACTGGTTCGGTATTTGAATGAGCACATATTCACAAAAATCCTTTAGGAAGTGATATAATTTGTTATTGAGCCTATTAATTATAGAAATTTGAATACAATACAAATCGAAATGTGAAAACGACTCCTCCGAAGATATTTTATATCTATTGAAACTCAAGGATAAAATCTGAAAGAGTTCTTTACGTAGGGGAATTTTGAAAGTACCAGAGTAACCATTAAATTAACCTTTTGTAGTTCTGAAGAGAAGCCAGGATTTCTGACATATAATTTATGTCTTTCTATATGGGAAAAAGAGGCAGCATCACTACTGACTTATGCATTATCGAGAACGAGAAACAAAACCAGTATCTCTTCAACTAATTTTCTTAAATTTTCTGTTTACTTCCAGATCTAATGATGGCTTCATTCGACTGTGAGGAACCGAATAACGCCGAGAAGCTCATGTACGATTTAAATTAAATGTTAAATAAAAATAATATATAAAAAATACAGTATAAGGACTCTTACTACGAGTACTAATCAACTATAACTACGACTACAGCGCAAAAGAGTGCAAATTTTAAAAGTGTGCATAAGAAACTTTCGTCTATAGATGAGCTCTTTTTGAGCTGGACTGCAGCAAGACTTCCGTTAAACTAAAACAAAGATTCCAATAAAATTTCTTATATACGTGAGTGGGACTCACCTGCAGCTACTGCAGTATCTACGAAATATCATGAGTGTCTAATATATGCATAATTATAATTACACGATCCGTGTGTATCGTGCTTCATAATAAGGAAGTAACGAAACAAAACAAAAAACAATAATAGACAATTTTTTCAATTTTTAATTTTATATTTCCTTTTTTATTTTTACACTTTAGACTATTTAGCTGGTAATTATTAAATGTAAAATGTAAAACAAGGGTAAACAAAAAAAGATAGAGCTATTTTCATTATGGTTAGATATCAAATTAGCACATGTGTAGTATACTCTATAATCAATTAAGGTGAGGTGTACATATAACTAAATAAATATTAAATATTTATATGAATATAATGTAAGAAATTAAGTAATTCTCAATAGAAAATTTTTTTTGTTTCAAATAGATACACAACAAAATTTGCTCACTCTGTATAAATCAATAAATTGTATATTTTTGTCATAATGGAAAATATTATTGTTTTTTTATTTAATTAACAATTAAGTTTTTTATTTTATTTGTATTATAATTTAAAACATTGCGTTCACAACTAAAAGCAGAATTTTCATACTTCCACAGAAAATAAATGTATTTCCCATATAAATATTTGACATGTGTTAAAGCGACAATAGCGTGGAAAACCCCACAAAGACCTTAAAGAAGAATTAATATTGTTACATTGTATTTACCGTACCAGGTGATGCAAATAGGGAGAGTGACAAATTTAGTCTCAATGTTCAAAAAAATCAAAAGGTTCCATACACCCATCAGTACCACTTGACTAAGAGTGCCTCCTCCTGTTCCCAATGCTGCAGCTGGGAGCATTTTCATTGATGCTGTGATGCTTCTTCATAGATGAAGTATTATTTTCAGTGATGCCATTTTTATATGTAGTTTATGGCTCTATACAATGGATTTATTGTGAACTTCGTTTTGTTATTCTGGTCTCCACAGCATTATAGTTCGTTAAACTCTTTGAGATTTGGATATTTTACTCCTTTAAATAGCAGAGTCCACTGAATGGTTCGATCCGCACTTCACAAACACACTCTCATTTTCTCGACTTTTCAATAAATACGAGATTTATCCATCATTTTGCCTGCGTAGTTCTTCGTATTTGTTCGTTCTTCTAAAACACTAAAAAGGTTCAAGAAAAAGCTTCAATTTTAAAATTTGTTCTAAGAGAAAAGTTAACAAGGCTGCGACCTGTGTAATTGGAGCTGTCCAAATTTGGTTTCGTAATTTTTCAGCTGTCTTGAAATATGGTTCTACATCGAATCGATTTATAGAAGAATTTGGTTTCATAATTTTTCAGCGGTCTTGAAATGTGGTTCTTCATCGAATCGAATTATAGAAGTGGAGTTACAAATTCTTTGAATATAAACATGCGTGAAGAGAACTTATGAAACATTTATTATGGCCTCCTTGGTGTTTGCTGTGAGAAGTTACCACGGAGACCGATAAGTACTTCGGAAAATCGTATTTTTTTCAACAAGAGTACAATTGTTTTGACTTTACTGTAATTGGTAATATTGCAATATTTCAGTGTTATATTTTCAATAGCAAGTTTTTCGCCTTTTTTTCTGCATTGCAATTGTTTTTGATTTTCTTCTTTGTTGGTTTTTTCTTTAGTTTATAGCTTATGTCGTGAGAACCCAGGAGAACATGCCAATCATTTGCACACTGACACATTAAATAGATAATTTTTTACACACTGTAAAGTAAAGTAAAACTCTAGGGTAGTAAAAGATTATATGTATTTGTATGAATGTACTTCCAACTACACAATTGTAAATATGTACAACTACAATAAAACTGTAGAGCTAGTAAATAGTTAAGTGACTATTGTAAGAGCAAAAATTGCATGTAAATGTGTTAACTAAGCAACAAACAAAAATAAAACACTACAAAAACAAAGAAATTCAATAAAAACGTTTTGTATGAAATACAAATTTATAGCAACAATCTTTTTATTAATGGAACTAAGTTGATAATTACATATAAGATTTAATTGAAATACTTATAGAATAAATTGAATTTTGTACAGAAATATAGTTCGTACAGAAAAAAGACAGCCAGGCTAGTCAGGCTAGTCCTCAGGCTGGTCGATTCAAACAGGAATCCATTCTGAAAATATACTCGCAGATAAAATTATGTTGCAATGCAAACGTCTGATGACGAGATTACCTTGTCTTGTAATGCATTCCAGCCGTTGTAGTTCACAGTCATTGGAAACTGGAAATTTGTCACCGTCCGCATTCTGCACCAAATATGGTGGGTTACCTGAGCAGGGGCACACTTGCTCCTCGCACAAGCTCACACAGGTGGCTTCGTCCGTGGTGATTTTATAAGCTGCAAAATTCGATATAAGAGGAGTGAGAATTATATTGCCACATTCCTCTTGGTTCTTTGGCGCTGCAACTTACGTGGCAAACAGTTCATTTGGTTGGCACAATTTACATTGTAAACTTGGCAGGCGCCATGCTCGAACCAACGGCACTCAGTTCCGACAAAAGCATATACGCCAGGGGGTTTAGGCGTGCAGGGTTCTGGAGGCGTGCAGGTAATCACAATAATTTCGGAAGGCTCGCAAGTTACGGGAACGTCAACGGAGTCCTCACATAGCGCCGGAGCGAATGTTAAAGCCAAACTTACTAAAATTGGTGCGAATACCCACATACCGGAATTGTATTATTTTTAAACTATAGAAATATTCTGTTGGTAATCCTTTTATACAGAATTTTGTGGTCGAAGTTACACAGATTTCTTATTTCTCTATGATTATTTTGCAGCACGACTTTTTAATTGGTTGTATTCTGAAAGTCACGACATCGAGCGAAACAAATTGAACAGTGAGAAGTGAAGTAAATAAAAGTGTACCCCACAAAGGGAAAGAAATTCAAATTGATTGTGGAAAAGGTGATCAAGCAAATGGGATCGTAAATTATTGTTCAGCATCATCCGATTCCTCTATTGCCATTTGCTAGATAATGTGAACGACTTTCATCGTTCCTAAAGAAGTAAAATCCAAACAACAATCCCATCAAATAGTAACTTATTCCGGATGAAAAGACGATCAAAGGATTGCTTTTCATAATATACGGATATTTTCTTTAGGTGTTTTGTTTTTGTTTGAAAATTCGGGCCAGGTTGGAAGTGTTCTACATTTCATTCAAAGAATTTGCAGGGCAACCAATGTTCGACTGACTTGGCGTCGTTTGTTTTTTGGAGTTCGTCAAGTGATGTTGACTTTGTGAGAGGAAGTTCTTGACCATAATGTGCAATTTACCGTTCCATAGTTAATATTGGAGTGGATGATGCGACGATGTAGGGGTGGTGACTGATTGAACATTGAACCATGTAACTAAAACTATTGAAAAATTCTGAATATGATATTTATTTGAATGACATTGGGCGTTGTTATAAACAACGATTCAAAGCCAATTACACAACGCGAGCGTTCGTCATTATCCGGAATAATTTCTGGGCTTTGTTGGTTGGGCTTAACTTTCTACAATAAGATGGTAAACCGTTCAGAGTATATTACAAATGTGACGAAAAATGCAAGATTACCTCACGACAGAATTTCGGAAACCAGACATTCCTATTGCAAAACTTTTGCTTTATAGAGATGTTAATTAGATTCTTTTGTACAACTATTTTATCTGATCACGCCATCGATGATCAAATATATTTTTATTTATTATATGGAGTTGTTCAAGTAGAATTCATTTTCTTTATATAGAATTTTGCAGAAGAGCTTGTCAAGTATCCAACAGCAGAGATTCAGTTTATGTTCTGTCGCTTAGACCACAGACCGTGGTAGATGTGACCATAGAACATTTGTACACCTTAAATCAGACAAGTTTTAAATCTCAATATATCAGTGAAAGTTCCATCCAAATCAGTAAAATTATTCCTGAGATTTCCCTTATAATTATTTTGACTGTTTGTAATAAAAAATTTATATTTTTCTTTATTTAATTTATAAGTTAAAGTAGTTGGTTATTTGTTCCCGCTTAACAGGAACTATTTTCAAGTCTCTTATCGTTCGCCTGGAAATTTACTATAAAGAAAATTTACAAATATTCTTTGTTTTATTTTTATAACTATGTTTTTATTGATTATGCTTCTTTATAAATATTCAAATTTGTTCATAGAATAAAATTTCTCACTGTCGTGAAAAATAAATTAATGTCATTGCTTATGAATATAGTCCGCAAGCACTGTTGTTGGTTTTTAGCCATTCTGAAAGAAAAATCACCAAAATATATTTTCAAAAAGTGTTTACTACCTATTTTTAATATGACTAACTTCATTGTAAAAGCCAGCAACAGAGTGCAAGTGAACACATTTCTGAACTCATTTGGTAATCTTTTGAGGCTCCTGAAAATATGCTACATTTTGCATACTATTTGCACAAACAAATTGATACCAAACTTTGTCCAGTTGGTATGTCCAGCATATTCGCAGGTGCCTCAAAGAAATACCAATCCTGAACAACTGTACAAATTATCTCTGATGGAACCTTTTGTGTTTGTCAAATATTTGCAATTTCAGTTCGATACAGAAATTGTTTATATGCCTCTTTCTTGCATGAAGGAATCGATTATAGTAGGAGTGCACGAAAGTAAATCTGACTTCGAACTATCTATTGAAGAACAAACGGTGACACTATTAACTATACCAAGATATGCACCTATACGTGTACATGTAGACATCTACAGGTGTCATTGTCAGAGACTTAGTTCAAAGCTGCTCGTGATTTATGCTGCCGAGAAAACCATTCATTTTTCTACTGAAAATTCATTAATTTCAGTTGTGTACCACTCTTCCCTCCTCTCCCGCTTCACACTTTACACTAACTTAACAAGTCATTCGCAATTTCTCACAAAAGTGATATAAGCCAACATTACCACCCACCCCTGCCAAGCATCTTTGTTTTCATTGATTTGTATTGAAGAGCAACAAATCTATTCAGGATTCTTCTGTGGTACTTACTTCCATTTGCCAAGCAGTTCTCCATGCCAAAAACGCAATTGTTGCCAAAAATCTCATTAATTTTGCCATCTGTGGCGCAGACAGGCTCATAAATGAATTGACACGGACGTAGGCACTGAGGACGAGCGACGAACGACTTCACGAACTGCAAACAAAACGACATTTTCGTTGGGGTCCAGACTAGAATTTAAGTGCGAGTATTTTAAAATATACAACTAACATATTTAAACTATGTTTTAAACCTGTCTCTGAGCGGCAATTCTCGTAGCGCAGCAGGCACTCATTGTGAAAGTATTTGTAGCTCTCCGCAGCACTGGAGGACACTCCACACACCGGATCAAGTATTCTCGGACACCCGCTCGGGCAATTCAGCCCCGCTGTAGTGGCGACACAACAAGCAACGCTAATTACGAGCGCTACGCATGCAATTAAGAATCTCATTGTGCCTGTAGTGAGTGAGGAAACTGTATGGAATTATTTTCCTTTAATTGGCTTAAACTGCGTTTGGCAACTGCTGCAAATGCCGCTGCCACAGCCAACTTTATACCCCCAACTCATATCGTAACTGATAATTATCACAAATGCATCCACGCCAACTCGGTGCTTTATCTCTTCCACTCTTGTAAAGTGCACTTCTCCGTGACCTTGGCCCCGCCTCACCCCAGCTGCGTCATCGTATTGTTTTTAATTGCTTTGCGATTCGCAAGTGCGTAAAATTTCTCATGCGAGTTGATGGCTTCTCTGTTGATGTTGATGTTTGATTAACTGATTGGCGAGATATGGAAAACTGACGCATTCCGCAAACCAGATCTAGGCTGGTTTAATGGAGTCTCGAAGCGAACGACTCTCCAAATAAGTTTTAACACTTCACTCGTAGATTCCAGCAACTTTTATGAATCGCAACTATACCGATAGAGCGATAATCGTTTATAGAATGCCAATAGATTAGTAGGGACTTGAAAAGCTACTAATCAAGGAAGTTTTAATAAGAGTATGGAATTCACATACGCACTGCAACAAATACCGAATGAGCCTAAACCTGATCTCGCACTCTATAATACTTTTTACAAGTATTTCAATAGCCATGATTATGATTTCGAAGCTCTCATTAGCACTGGAGTCGTAAACTGCTGTTTCTGTAGACCCCCGATTACCATCTCTGGCTTCCTTTGATTCTGGTATTGAACCAATTTTTGTTGAAATTTGTGTTGCGCGATTTGTTCCTAAATGGAAGAATATATTTCCTGAAGAGAATAGGATATATTTTTGTGGGTGTGTAAGCTAATTAGTAGCTCTACTCAGGATGTTGCTCTAAATGAATGTTAAAGCTTTTCAATGCAAGAATTCAGCAGTAAACGAAGTTCCATATACAAATAGATTTAGCGTATTGCAGATACAAAATCATCCGTTTTGCTACATCTGTTGAATCAAATTTATATATATATGTATGAAGTAAGTGTGCATGTGTATAATTTTCTCCCGAGGCGTAGTTCCAAATATTACCGTTTCAGAATTTTTGGCAGTCGAACCGAAGACACAAACACTTTCCAATAAAGCTTTTCATGTCTAATAATTGTTATGCTAACAGATGGCGATCATTACAGTTAGACGAAATATGCAATCAAGAATTCCAAAATGGGACTTTGTTCTTCAAAGTTTTCGACGCCCATTTATGCCAGTTCCAATTGAAAAAATTCCAACCATGGTCAAATGATTTAAGATGGTGAACGCGCCAGCAAAAGGGCTGCCAAATTGTTCTTACCAGAAAATTGGCTTTCAAACCTAATTATAAAATCATTCAATAAAACATCTAAATTAATCATTTAAGCATCTCTCCAGTTAAGTTGAAAAGCTTAGCAAGTTTATTCGTCATCGCACCATTAATAACTGAACGGGTGCCAATAGAAATCACAACAATTAGTAAAACGTTTTAATGTTAAAGATTTTATTCTGTTTTTATGTAATAAATTATAAAATGTTCACATGACACACACGGATTAAAACATTTTTTGTTTGTTTATATTCAAATAAGCTGCCAAACAATAATGATGCGGCTTTTATTTATTTATTTTTTAATTTTTTTGGTGTTGCTAATATAAAATATTTTTAGACATTGAATACAATTATAAAAAATTTTTATATTTCTATTTCTGTTCCGACTAAAAAGCAATAATTTGTTATATGCCTAAACAATTACACTTAAATCATTTTCTAAATCAAATAAAATGCAATTATTATTTGTGTTGTGTTCGTACTTAATTAAGTGCTCAAACATTATGTCAATAGTTTGAAAATATACAAAGAAAATCATAAATTTCCTAAAAACATACAAATTATTTATTTTAAAAATAATGTTTTCTCTAAATTACAATAAGGCCATTGTAAATACCCTTGTACGAGTTTGCAATATAGTTTCAGAGTTCTATTCTCTTCTCGAATGTGCTTTCCATCGCATAGTTTTTAAACAATTTATTAAAGATGCAGCCATAGCTTAAATGCAAGTTAATACAATTAAAAATTAATACTATCTTTTTAAAGTAAGTGAAAATGCGGACTTTTTCAACAGAATTCCATTTTTTCAGTACTAAAACCCAATTTCAATGCAAATCCAATAGCAAAGCAATTTCAATTTCAGTTGTAGTTAAAGCACACTTAATAATAATAGCGTAAAAAAGTCTTAAGTACAAATCTGTAAATTTAAATTAAAAAAGTTTTCGAAGATTTGTTCGTAGAAAAACACCAAATCGATTGATTCCTTCCTGTTAACAAAAGTGAAAAGCGAGCAGTATTTGCTCACGCAAATTAAATCGAATTTTCGGTGTGAAAATGAAATTCAGAACGAAGTTAAAGCAATATTAACAAGATTCCTAACCAATCACATTTATGTAAATTTTTTATAAATATATAAATATTTTTAATGTTTTTCAGAACGTGGATTCCAAAAGGTTCATGTTTTGATTTTTCCTTGATTCTATTTTGATATAAATTATTTATGATATTTACTTAAGACTACAATACATAAATAGAATACACATATATATATATATAAATATTACAGCAAATACATATAAAAATACATTTGAAAAATTGTTCAGAACAATTCACATATATAAATACACACACAGCAATTTTTATCTATTAAATGTTTTTTCTTTTGTTTTTTGTTTTCTTTTTGTGTTACTAATTTTATTATTGTTTCATAAGTTTTACTTAAACAACTTCGTAACTTTTAAATTCACATAAATTTAATATGAAATCCAATTTTGTTGACCACTTAAAAGTAACAAAAAATTGTTTTAATATATTTCATTATCTTCTTTAATGCTGAACATTTAGGCAGGCATCAATTAACTAAATTGTAAAAATAATTTTTCTTTTCACTTCAAAATGTATAAAAATATTTGTTAACAAAATGCAGGCTCACTCTCACGACCTTTGAGAGCAAGTTCAGTTGTTGCAAAACTAAATTTTACATAAACATTTTTTTATGTGTAAATTTTGTGTATAAAATGCAGATTCATTTGCACGTTTAGTGTGAAAAATTGTCTTTTTCAAATATTTATTTAAATATTTACGTAAGTATTTATTACATTTTCGCAGACTTTCAATTTTTTTATTTGCGGAACTGGAAATTTTAGGTCAATTTTATGTGTGTACACATTTAATTGTGCCGTGAAAAATAGGTTTATCTAAAATATATGACAACTACTTAATTTATATGAGGAGTTAAAAGTCGGGTGAGATCTTTCGTATAGTTGGTTCAGTGTGCAGCATTACAATCGATCCCACCATAGCCACCAAGGCGCGGTCGAGCCATGTTACTGGATTAGGATAGATAAGTCCACCCTCGTAGAAACCTAAGTGACCACCGTGAGCGACTTCAATGTATGCCATGTTTAGACGGGACGCTGGAAAGAAATGAAAATATTATATAAACCACATTTAATTTTTAAAGATAAAAGTAAACAATTTTCTATTAAAATAATACAAAATAAATTAAAGAAAAATTTAACAAATATTTTTAAAATAATTTTAATAGAAAATTCAGCATATATTCTAGAATTAAAAATAAAAATTCAACGATGAAAAAAACATTATATACCAAAATTAGAACAATTAAATTCAATGATTTCACACTTATAGATAAATGTTTAATAACTAAAAATAATATTGTAAAATCGGCAGAATTTAATATTTCATTATTAATGTTGGGATGTGAACACAATTGTCAACCTCTTGTAGAAGTTTTACATTTATTTAGTTATACAGAGTTATACAATAAGACAAACTGTTTTGATATATAACTATAAATCAGTTATTAGAATAGATATATTAAATTAAATTAGCAACTCATTAAATAGATAAATAAATTATATACAATCAAAAACTGAATTGAAAAAAAATTATATAAATAGATTCAATTCAAAAAATTATAACATTAAATAAAAAAACAAACCAAATAACACATAATGAAAAGTAATTAAAATATTCGTCAACTGAAAAAATATACATTAATATAAGGAATGAAACAAATATTAAATAAAATATTCCCACAATACAAATTAATCTAAGGAATTAAAGAAATAAAATATTCTCATAATAAAGAAAAGACGGTTAAAGAAAAAAACTAGTTTCCTATACTCCTTCGCAGTCGGTAGGATTCGAACCTACGCTCCCAGAGGGAATCTGATTTCTAGTCAGACGCCTTAACCGCTCGGCCACGACTGCTGCTTGCCAACTTTTCTCTATAACTAATTTTCAACACACAGTAGAAATTCCAATTAGATGAAACGAAGTAATTGCAGACAAAATTTATTCTTGGAGAAAAAATGGGCACACATTTTTTTTTTAAACTAGTCTGATATGTCTGTCATATGTAATACAAAATAATTAATAAATAAAAATAAAGAATTACCATGCAAAATAAAATTTTTTTACATAAGGCGCTATTATTATTATTTCATTAATAATTTCTAACTAAATATGTACGCATGCTATTACTACTCTAAGTATATAAGTAAGTCCTCTTTGCTACCAAATCCTAAGGAAAAAATCAAAATAAAAATAAATTCCATTTCGAGCATCTTCGCGTTGAGTGATTTAATGGCGTCGTATATGAAAGAATTTATTTTTTCTGCGAAAAATTTAGTCTAGCAAATACTCATTTCCAATCAAATTTAAATAAATTTCGTCGTGCGGTGCCATTGCCCAACATGATAACGTTTTCATTCAAGCGACAACAAGGAGGGAACGAATGAAGCCAGAACCTGGCCTTGTAAAATTAACAGTTTTTAGAGATGAAATAACTCAAAAATTAGTATGAACCAGTAATAATTAATATTTATTAATTAATATTTTAAAAATTAATAATATAACAAAAATAAGCAAACAAAAAAAGTATCATTTTTCGCAGTCGGTAGGATTCGAACCTACGCTCCCAGAGGGAATCTGATTTCTAGTCAGACGCCTTAACCGCTCGGCCACGACTGCAACTTGGATTCGAGTCGCTTAAACACAGTTTTCCAATATATGAGATACTAAACTATAAAATGGGGATGGAGAAAAACCACACCTTCTCCAGTGCTTTCTATTGAAAGCTTTAAAACGAATAACTACAGTGCTTTTAAAACTTATCCACTTTAGTTAATGTTTTGTTATTAACTAGATGCTTTTATATAAAAAGAAAATATTTATTATTCTAAACAAAATGTAAAGAAATTAATAAAAAAGAATCTGTTTTAGCTTCGCAGTCGGTAGGATTCGAACCTACGCTCCCAGAGGGAATCTGATTTCTAGTCAGACGCCTTAACCGCTCGGCCACGACTGCTGTTTGATTTCCTCAGCAAAGTGCAGCATTTCAAAGGAACCCAAATTACACCAGCAACAAATTATCACTGGAGAAATACTCATACTCGTCAAATTGTGTGCAGAGTCCACAGATTCAAATTTTTTTTAAGCATTTATAAAAATGCTAGCATTATTCTATCGTCCCCGCCACTGGAGCATCTCGTCTTAAATCCTACAGAAGAGCAATATGGTTGACTTTCGCACCATATTTGATGGATTTTTGAACCGTTCTATACACATCAGAAGATCTTTTGATCTTTTCATTCTAATTCAATTTTCCGATTCTTTAAACAATCGTTGGTACAGGGTTGAAATTCTGTGAAATTATAAAAGAACACTCCAGCTAGTGTGAGACTGATCTAAGGAAACTGGAAGAAAATGTTTATCGTCGTCTAGAAGTTATCTATACAAGGGCTCTGATCGTCATCATGCTGTATTTCCTATTGACATATCTTCCATAAAGGCTTTCATGCTTATATAACGAAAAAATATATTTTTATTATTAACTTTTCTGCGAAACTATCAGACGCTAAGGTAAAGTACAAACTTTGTAGTTTGTAAATAAGCATGGATCTGAAAAATAAATGCATTTGGTTATTAAAACCCCTCCGACATTTTTTCTAGATGCACCCCTGACGACTGATGATTTAAAAAATTCAGTTTAATAATCTTTGGTGAGTATTATGAAAATGTCTAGAAGTATGTGGGCATGGCGTATAAACATATTAATATATTTAAAACTAAAATGAGTCACACACTCCCAATATGAATGTCTTATCAAACCTTCCTGAACCCATTATATGTTAATTCACTTTTTGAGTTGTTGCAAACTTCTGGTCAACTCTACAAGCTTGAAAGGAGTATGTAACATCCACACCAATACTCAAAAACGTTCATAAATTTTAGTGCCAATTTTTTTCAATTACTTACTTGCCATTTCCTTGATAGGCGGCAACAATTCTTCAGGTATCAACGGATCATCTTTAGAGTTTATAAATATCATGGGTTTGTCAATATTGTCAAAATAGTGTAGAGATGAGCTCCATTGGTATAAATCATGAGCAGAGCTAAAATTGTGAACACGTCTCGTGTAGGCCTCATCCAGTTCGGGCAGTGTTGCGGCGGCAATAATTTCACGTTCATTTAAATTATGTAGGGCCTTCACCTCATCGGAGAGCAGGATATGACGATGTTTTAGTATGATGCTCTTCACATTCTCTGTCATCACGTATAAGTAGAAACGACGGAAATTCTGCCAGTTTAAAAGCCATTTGGTGCCTCTATAGGAAGAAAAGGAAAATTTCTGTAGAAAAGCAGAATTCAAATATCTGTGTATGCTTTTGCAATTTCGCAATGAAGTGCAAGAACAGCACAGATACTAAAGTATATAAGGACTTACTCCACCGCATTGTAGCCTTGACATATAGAAATGCCACCAATTATACTCTGCGGCTTCGATTTTTGCGTCTCGCCCATGTACTTAGTTATCAGATTGCCACCCAGGCTGAAGCCTACGGCCACTATGTGAGTGTTCGGAAACTTTTTGTGCAGGTTATCGACCATTGCGGAAAAGTCATCGGTGTGTCCTGTGGTAAACAAAGAGGTTACAGTGATTGAATCGATTTTCTTCAGATTTTTTTTTTTCTTTCAAATTTTCAAACACTGTGCAGCAGAGTGTTACCGTAAATGTCAAGTGCCAGCGCACTCTTAGATACGTACCGTAAGTGAAAATGCGCGATGATGTCACTTGCACGCTAGGCAGAGCGCCGATGTGATTGAGCACAGCACAACGATAGCCATGGCATTGAGCGTAGTGCACAAAAGTGCGTATGTAGACACTCTCGGATGAGTTGCCGATGCCGGGACAAATTGCCAGTGTGATGTCATCTTGAGAGAGAATTGGAAAAAGTCGATTAAAAAGTACAATTTGAGCATATGGTAAAATTTTATGAATGACATTTCTAATGATGAAAAGTCTGGTCACGGAAAACACCTGCGTATGCTTCCATAATAAGGAATAGCAATTAGCGGCGATATAACTCACCTTCGAACTCGCTTGGCGGCTGATATAAATCATAGGTCAATGTAGAACCATCGTGCAGCATGAGATAAACGCGTTCCCCCAGCGGCCAGGGACACCTCACACGGCCCACAATACTGTGCAGCACGGTCTGGACATGACCACTAAAGCCCCATAAACGTGTAGGAACATACCTGTAATTAAGCGATATAATGACAGAGTTAGTAGTTAGTGGGTTTGTTGGCTTCATTATAATCAGAAAAGTGTCAGTTGTTTTGTGATTAACTATGCAAATGGCAGCGCAATAATCCCATGCTTTGAAACAAAGATTAATGAACTTTTTATTGATTTGCGTTGCAGCAACGTGGCATTTTTAGGGTTTTTTTTTAATAAATTATAAACTATTTTGTACAAAAATTACTATAACTTTGGTTTCTCGTCAATAATTGATGGAATAATGGTGTACTCGCGTAGTTAACAGAGAAAAAAAGAAACTCAGAAACAATCACAGCAAATCAATCACGCACTTTCAGAACGGCCATCAAGCCAGTGACTTTGACTTAGGTCCTCGTCGTCTAGCTTGGTTAGACAACTTGTCATGGCATTTAAATTTTTAATACACACAGTCGCTCCCCTCGTAGTGGAATTATTTACAAAAAGTACTTTAATAGTTACCTGTCACGCGACATGCCGCGTTGCAAATATCGTAAAAATCACGTTCCCAAACACCCAAATTAACACTCGTTCGTGTACTCACCACTAATGGAGCAAATATTAAAGTACGAGCAACAGAGACTGAAACCAGCATTTATTTCCAATCGCAATGCATGCGACAAGAGGCACACAAAGCAAATGCAACTTCAATTGGATATATTACGCCCATCCGCTTCTGGGTGGGAAACTCATGTATTTGTTTACAAATTTCAATTTACGACTTCAACAACAAACAAAGTCCTTGGAGACTGTAAATATCCAATAAATTACTTAACAACCCAAGGAACATTTCATTGAACTACTTTTCATGCAATGGAGTTCAAACCACCTTCATTCTAACAACGGCAAAATTGTTCTCCTAAAAGTATGCAATAATAATGTGTTTAAAAATTTATTTTAGCTTCGTTAGTCAAGAAATTGCAAATTAGAATTAGACCATTTTTTGTTGGCAGCATGCATTATTATATTTTAGGTCAGCCTTTGGGCTCTTCCGATATAATTACAACAAACACCAAAACCAACAAACACAGGATATAAATAAATTATTAGCAAATTGATGTAATATTTATTTTTTTTGCTCAATTAAATTTCATAAATCATTTCTATTGCAATCTAGTCAAACAAAATGCAGCCTATTTAAAATACACACTTGAAGAATGTGCACCACCAAGAAACTATGATTACGTGAAGACACTGTTATATAATTTGTATGTTATATTATATTTCAATAGGGAAGTAGAGTTTTGAATAGGTTATAATTACACACACTCAGAGTTACACAATTTCCTATTAATTGATGAAAACAAATTAAATGTGCAGAAATTAAGAGTAAATTGGGGGAGTTTATTTGTGTCCGGCCAAAGCAGGTATATTTACAAAATATTTAAAGTGAAAATATGGTAAATTATTTCGTTCTTCGGAGAATCATGTGGATTCCTTGAATGGATATGAAAAATTAACCAGTTGTTTCGCGGCAGTATGGAAACTTCAATTGATAATTTCATAGAATTGCTATTGTAATTGAAATAGAATACAATATACTCAAGCTGCCTGCCTTCACAACAGAATCGGCCTGCTTGCGGTAAACACATGAAATCAGATCAAATCTGATATGAGTCCACCTGGAGGTGCTGATAAACGTGCACAACGCGGAGTGCATAAAGTTGTAGCTAGTATGCGGACGAACAAAATAGATTTCATTAAACAAACTAGGATTTACTACGGACTCTCATTGAAAGTCCATTAGGCAAAACCAGAAATGATGATTATTGAAGTAAAGACAAACAGCAAATTTAGACTTGGGTAAATACAGGTATTAAACTACAGTATCCAATATGGAATACAGTATAGATTCTGAATGACTCAATGCAAAATTTTACCCACGAATTCGCAGTTTCTTTTAATTGACACAATTCAACAAAAAAAAGTGTTTTTTAATATAATAGGAAACAAATTAGGTCAACAAAGCACCACACTTTTCAGTTGATAGCGTGATGAGTTCATTTCAACGTATTTGGTTTGTGCTTCAGTTGGAACTGAAGCAGTCGGAAGGCATGTTTATTGTAAGTAGACACAATTAAATATATGTAAGAATCATTACCAGTTCAGTGAACGCAACTGAATAAATGACAACACACTCACTATGAAAATTGGAGTAACTAAACCAGGCATGCTTAGCAAATTTCAGAAATGGGTCAAATATAAAAAATGCCGCTACAAATCTCAGAAGTTAACAGACGAATGATATAATAGGGTAAATTCCAATCATGCATGATGGAACATTTCTAGTTGTACTGTAAGAACCTTATGATTAGTAAGCATTCAAACTTTGCCAACAGACACTGGGAGATCGCAGCATGCATGAGAGAATAACTTGTTTGCTTTTTATTTTTAATAAGGTATTAATCTATTAAGGGGTATATGATTCTTCACTTGATTTGCGCTTGGTCTTCATCAGGTTCTTATCTTCTTTCTATTCGTGCCACAACAATTATATCGCAAAACAAAACAAAATTTAGCAAACAACTATAGCATTTTAATGAGCAAAAGGATAACTCCACCTTCTTCAAAATATGCCATTTTAGTTACAAATTATTAATTTTTGTCTCACTTCATAAATTTTACAATAACCATTTTCAAATCGATTTAGCAACCATACGGAAATCAAATGTAAAAAAGGCGAAGCAAGTAATATGCAAACCCTTATTTCTATAGTATCCTAGTTTTATTAACCAAAGTCCATTATGCATGATTGTAGGCAATAAGCCGCTTCCGGAACAGCTTTTTCCGCCATCATTGCGTGTCACAAAAAAGGACTTTACGTAATAAATACGCCACATTTATTATGTTTGCGAGACTGACGCACAAATGAAACATTTCCTGTTGCTGAATGTGTGCGAAAGCAAACAAATAAACAAGCAGCAAGAGCGCAGAAAAAATTACCTTGACCTTTGCCAACGATAGTTCCAAAATGTTGAACTTTTTAAAACGCGCCAACTAAGTGCGTACCAAAACAAAAACACAAAAAGAAAAAATAATGAGGGAAAATCAAAGTCAGGTCAAATTACATAAGTGCGAGGGTCCTTTATAAACGCCCATTACACTGCAAATGATGGTACTAAATGGTGCCATAAGACGAAAGATAAATATTTTTGCGAGAAAGCTTTGTAGCAATTGCTGTTCAAATTGGGCGGGTGTGACAGACAAAGTGACGAATATGGATATGGGTAATAAAGAGTTCACGAGTAAAGCACCATTCTGTAAAACGAAAACACGATTCGTATTGTGAAGCGTCGGATTAAAGAGGGAACAATTTGGTGGAAATTAAGATATCAGAATCGTGTAAACGATATTTTTCACTATTTCAACTACTTCCGATACCAGAAACCCTGCCACTTCCAGATTCCAGAAACCCTGATGAAATTGTAAATCTGGTTAAATAGTGACTTCGCAATTTTATTTAAAAATATTGGTAAGAATTCACACAACGGAAACAAGTTTTGTTTTGTTATATGTGTATTTTTATAGAATATATTTATAAATAGAACAGACAGTGCTCAAATACGAGTAAGTTTTCTTGTTGGGCATCTTTGCTTTAGATCAGAAATACAAGTATCCCTTAATTTTGGCGAGTGTTTTAGTTGGCGTGTGTTATAATTTGGCTTTTTTTGTGGACTAAAATTTAGTTTTATTAATTAGGTGGAGGACCAACTCAAATCAAATGAGATACAATCCCTATCCAATTAGGGATCGTATTCATATATTTAAAAAAAACGTATTAAAATGGGAATTCCATTGCGTAAAGAGAAAAAGTTTGTACGAGTATAGGAAATGTATGAGTAAGTTGCGAGAATGAAAAATTATATTTCATTGTTCTTGCGACCGGGCAAATAAGAACGTCGAAATATAATTTCAATTATATTCGTAACGTAAGAGCATCATTTTTAGCATTTTTAGGGAACAAATTTTATTTGCTTATTAAAAAAAATTTTAATAAAATATATTTACTGATTTTTGCACATTCATCTCGGGCCGGACACTATTATAGTGCCGCTTGAGAAAGTAAATTGATTCAAATTGGTGAGAGGTCGGGTCGGCCGGTCTGCTGTTACAAAAGCGTGAGTCAACAATAGCGGACTAATTTTGCAGCCCTAAATTGACAAACTGTAGTTGAAATACTAAATTTAGCTCACATTTTGCTGAGTTGTTATGCACTCGTATCGCGTTTAGGGGATTTGCTTGTTTTGCACAAATTTGATAATTTATTTAATAGGACAAATTTATATTATTTATATATTTTCTACAATAACTACGCAACTAACTTGTATTAATGTTGGTGTAAAAAAAAAAATTTGAGTAGCAAAAGCTAATGTAAAATCAAATAAGAACACACTAGCGATCAAAAAATAACGATGGTCGTTATAGAGAATACTTTCACAATCGTAAAAAATTTTGTTTTCGGACATGCTTTGAACATATTGTGATTAAAACAACGTTAGTCCAGATACGAACTTCAGAAGTGATTCGCTCGAAGCTTTCCCTCCACTTTCTTTTTGAATTTGAAAACTTCGTGTAAGGAAAAGCTCTCGATAAATCAGTACTTCCCGTTAATTATATGGACGATTGCTGCACCTAGTACGCAATTGGATTATCTGCATAAATTTGATAATGTAATACAAAAAATTCGAGATAATGTAATACAAAATTTTGGTCTTATCATCTACTTAACTTAATTTTTAAATATAAAATTCTTGAAAGTGAAAAATTAAATTAAAGTTGTGCAATCGGCGCAAAAGTTTGCAGTTGTAGCATTCCAATTATTATGGTTCCCATTTAAGTCAAAAGTAAATAAATAAAATTAACCACAATTAATACATAATAAAACAAAGATTAAAATGTTTCAAATATTTCAAAGAAGAGTGCTCAAAAGAGTTGTTTACCTTTTTTCAGTTGCTGAAGTCTCAAACTGATAACCTTTGTACTAAATTCATGAATTTAAGATTAGGAAGACAAACAAAATAAGAGAAATTTACTCGGAAAACAAAGAATAAAACTCAGTTCGAAAGGCCAGTTGGTAATTGGCACACAGACACACGTTTAGCGGAGAGCGCCACTGCGTTACTCGAAATAAGAGAAAACTCCCGTTGTCTAAGACGAAATAAGTCATTTCGTTCTTAAAGTATTTTTGAGGAAATTATCAATTATCAACAAATTTTGCTGGCCCCATTAATGTATTCCATTTTGACTTTTAAAAAAATCCACATAATACCTAATTTTTTAAAAGAAAAATGGGCGTGTTTGTGTCTGAACTCCCAAAATTATACACACCATCTGTGTGTTAAAACTCATCACTCATATAAAATGTTAACTCAATGTATCTGTTCATTCTTGGTGAGACGAACATGACTGAAACCACTCAGCAAGTTACACTGATCAATATTATATATAGGCCCATAGCAGCCACACCTATATTTTAATATGAGACTGAAATTATTTTTGAAATCCTTAAGAAGTTATCTTAGTTCCGCAACCTAGGAACCGCTTGTCTATAAGTAGACGATTTCATGTTATTATCAGTTGCCTACTTATAAAGAAAAAATTTGGATCCATAACAAAGAAAATATTACAAAATCCTAAGAATCAACACAGACACATCATTGGTGTACAGTGATAAGAGTATTACTCTATTGAAGACTTGTTCCTAGTGTCAACACAATCGTCAGGTACAATTTCTGCGCGATATAATAATCCAAGTTTACGTAATTTTGCTGATAATTGATTGTGGTATAGTAACTACCTCAGTATTTCCAAACAATCATGGAAACGTGTGAAACCACCTTCATAATCTCTGATTATTGTTATTAGTGTTTGGATTTATGAAATATTCTGGTTAACAATTTAATCATGGAAAAGTTTCAATACACTTATGTAAGGATTTTAGTCAATAAAACTAAAGAATCAGATATGGTAATCTAGAGACGATCATAAATATAAATAAACAAATAACGTAATCAGAAATACTTCACTCGTGACGAAATAAATTTCCGATTTATTTAGAAGAAATTATTATACGTTCTAAATAAAATTTTAAAAAGACATATCGCAGAATTCGGATAGGAGAGAAAATTCTTGGGTTCTATTTTATCAAACCGCAAATTATCTTTTGGAACTTAGCGACCGCCATTAGTATCGTTGCTTTATCACCCTGATTGGCGAAATCTTCTACCCCATGGCAAACAAAGTAATGTGTATATTACAATATAGTTCGGTTTTTGATAGGCTTCTACTACAATAAATGTCAAATACGATAGCTATTATTTTGTTTATTGGTTGTTCACTGTTTTTTTTCTTAATTTTTTCATTTGCCTGGGTTTCTTCTTCTATTATTTGAAATAAATATAATATAGTAGATATTGAGGTGAACATTCAAATCGATTATCTAGAATTAGGCAGAACGTGGCCTTATCAGATTTCACTTATCGGTTTCTATGCAATTGGAAATCGCGGAATTGAGCAAGTAACGTAGTGACTAAGTTTTCACAGTTTATCAAATATCATACCAGCTGTAAATACACTTGACGAACGGCGACGCGAACGTAATCATTTTTAACAAAGTCAAAAGTACAAATAAATTATGAATTGATATAATAAAATAATAGATTGAGTGCCAAAAGAAAACAGAAAGTCCGCAAAACGTAAAGAGGTGCTTATATAAAAACGTTTGTAGATGTCTAGTTGAGTAGAATGCCAGAAACATGACCACAACGTACCGGTTTCGGTCGGAAATTTAGCAGCAAACAAGAAGGAAATAATAAACAAACAAAATAAATACTATTTAAGTAAAATAATGTAGCGATAAGCACAGAATTCCAACAAAAAAACGAGTTTTATACGTATCTAAGAAAAAAAGTAAAAATTTAAAAAGCTGTTGAATTAGTCAGTGAAAAAGGCAGGTATAAAATGACTCATTCTAACCGAAAAGTTAAATAATAAACAAAGAAGTGTCACTTGAACAAAGGCAAATAATAATAATTAAACAGAGAAGATATATTAAAAAAATATTATAATAAAGACAAACACCGATAATAATTAAAAATTAATAATAAAAGCAAAATTTATTAATACATTTAAAAAAAGGCAGACATTCAGGGGCAGGCAACTTTCCGTAGAAATTTACGTCGCAAAATTATGAAAAAATTAACCTTTGATATCACTGCTCTTTCGAGTTTTTCAGGAAGAGGTAGAAAACAGAAACGTTCGGCAATGGTCAAATGCCAAAAATAAAAATCACAACAATACAAAGCGATATAAAAAAATTGAACCATTACGTAATTTTATGTTATTAAACAAAGCCAAAATGATGAGTGTGTCGAGTGATTTGCCGGCTTAATGAACTTGAACTTTGTACAAAAACGCAGTTCCGAATGTTAAATTATCTGCCACAAACTTCGAAATACTTTTTGAGTTAATATATTCCCTTAGGGAAGGATTCATGGTGTCCCTCACGACATTGTTTCTTTCTTTTAACAACCATACACTTTATTATACTTTATGCAATAATTAATTATGCGGTGATGTATAAAAATCACAGTAATGTGTACTGGCTTGGAAGGTGTACGGAAGAACAGAAAGAGTGGTCAACCAAGTCACCTTGGGATTTGAAACAATGATCTCTACTTTTAACCCCAATTCAACTGTTACCACTACTCTACGAATCCGCATAACTGAGCATATAAACACTGTGCAAACACAAGTGCGGGAAACTAGGCGGTATAATGCTGCACATGGAGAACCAGATGGTCCTGTAATGATGACAATAATCTTAGTCACTGTATACATTTAGTTCAATTGTTCTCAAATACGTCCACACTTGTTTATACACAACGGACATCAACGGCGTTAATACATTGTTTTTCTTATGACTAAATCTGCAACTAAGGCTAAACAGATTCATCAATCATTCAGAGAAAGTGTACTGTTTAATAGAGCAATTCATAAAGCATGCTAATTAAAATAAGCGCTTTAATATATAATATATTCTAAACATATTATATATATGATCACATTGTCATAAACCATAACTACCCACACACATTACATACATAACATAATATAGATACATAATATAAATGGCATTCAAACAAAAAGGCACAAATGCTTACATAGCTACTCACATAAGCACAAGATTTATCATCTATATTACTTCTAATTAATTGTGCCATATGCATTTGGTATATGACTTTTATCAAAGCAATAACGTGCCAGATGCACCGACTTCTGATACTACGAGACGGGTTTGAAAAGCTCCTTCCCACGCTTAGAATGGAATATGCCCATATGCCCATATAAATAGAAGCAGATAGAATCATACTAGATATTAAGCTAGTTCTAAATTTTTGGAAAAACAAAGTACAGAAACAACCGATTATATATAAAAATAGAATATAATAATAGAACAGATATAACTAGCAATCATGAAAATGTTTACTTCAAATTAAAATGCAAACAATTATTCCCAACATACATTAGAGCGGCAGTATATGATAACACTATTTGCCGGCATAAAAAAAGGTTCAATACATTTCCAGAACTTTGTACTTTCATCATGATCTGCAATTTCTTTCAATATTTTATACATATACGTATGGTAGCGGAAATATTTATTAATATGGATGCACGCATACTTCAGGCTGGTGGTTAATGATAATGTCTGACCTCAGCGTCAATAACACGACGCATGTTGTCTGCATATAAAAATAATGTTGTCATGAAATTGTAAACAAAAAGAAAAAAAAAATGACATGTAATATTTTGCATTCTATTTAGAAACTTTCAATGAAGAATCGATTATCAGTAGAACATAATCACATAACCCCATAAACAAACGGTTGAACCCTACATGTTGATTTATAAATAATAACTCTGTCTAAATCGGATTAAATTTGATTTATGCCGTATGAAATGACTTCATCCTTGTCTGGAACTCCGAACGAATTTACCATTAGTACTACGCCTCTGGTTTCAGCTATTATCTCTCTCTTTTATTCCCCTTCCAAAGAAACCACCTCTTCCAATGTTAGCATGTTGAAGTTGAATAGACAGCTATCCCAATCATTACCTACTGAACTCCACGTGGTCCTCCCCCCAATCAAAGTGTAGACTAATTACTTAAGAGCTTTTATGTTTTTTATAACAATGTTCTTCTTCTTTGTTGCACCAGTATATAAGCCAAGAAGTTAAGGTCCAACAATAGGTCAAAGGTAATTTTAGGAATCATTTTATCTTCTACTAAAAATGAAAAGAAGTTGTTTCTGGACCTGAGACGATAGCACAATACCAAAATAATATATATCCCAAATAATAGTGAAGAAATTCATAATTTATTATCAACGCCTCTCTGTCTGGCAATTATTAAATTTAATTAATCGGAATCACGTTCTGAATGAAAGCAAAAGAAGCAAAGCAAATGAATTAAAGACTATCGCAATTTGGACCATTAATCAACACGCAACACGTTTATCTATCTATCTTGTAATGAAACCGAAGTGAAAGAAAAAGTAATAACAGTAATGAGAACGATATACATAAATATAATTCAATATGCAAATGTGATTTCGTGATAATGAAATGAAAAAGCACCACAAATAACTGAATTTTGTTAGTTTTGTATGTATTCTTATATTTTGAATGAATTTGATTAAATTTAGCTCTGGCGTACATACACACAATAGAAGGGAGAGCAGGAGGAGGAGATGGCATAGAAACTCGGAGCACAACAAAACCAAATGTTGTGGGCGATTTGGATGTGGAATCATAACATTACTCTGTTTGTTTGAGTTATAAAGTTTCTCTATTTGTGTATGTCAGTTTCTATATTTGGAGAGAGAAGAAACACAGCAAAAGAAAAACATTATCTTTGCATGAAAAAAAAATTTAAAAATTATTGACTACTAAATTAAAATTTATTAAATATTGTAATGAAAAATAAATTTTAAATATCAAAAGATAAAATTAAAGTCCAAAAGTCCAACTTAACAATTAATAAATGTTCTACTAAATTAAAAATTTTAAATATCAAAAGACCTTAAAAGGCAAACAAGCAAAAAGAGGCGAGATTAAAAGATTTCGCAGTTATGATGTCATTGGTTTCAGGTTAAAAAACTTGTTACTAAGCTTTCAAAATAATAATCACAAGAAGATTAACATTTCAAATTAAAATAAAATCATAAACAAATCTTAAAGAAGCAATCGGTTCAAATAAAATAAATTTGCCAAAACATCTGAAATTTTCCGGCTTCTTTCCAAACATTCAACATTTCAAGAAGAAT
The DNA here is from genome assembly GCA_920105625.2 of Clusia tigrina. Taxonomy (NCBI): domain Eukaryota; kingdom Metazoa; phylum Arthropoda; class Insecta; order Diptera; family Clusiidae; genus Clusia; species Clusia tigrina. The sequence goes on along the minus strand of OV050033.1, from coordinate 13,929,849 downwards.
GAAGGAAATCATTCGTAAAAGAAATACATATACACACAATGAGGCCTAAAAAGCAGGTCATGCTATGTATTTATTACGAAAACTGGTATGCAAACACACCCACCCACCTATCAAAAATTGTCTGTCTTGTGTATCTCATAAAAATGTACAGTTTTATAAACGCAGAGCTGGATATTTTAAATTATGTATTTGCTTAATTCCCAATATCCCGTGGTCGATTACTAGACAATTAGGGTAATACAACAAATGATCCATCTAGAATATAGATATAAACTAGAAGAATAGAGGAATTGTATAACTCTTTACGAGTATCATAATTCTGCAGAAGCATAGTGACCAATTCCATTTTTTAATATGTATTATACCTATACCAACACACCCAAAAATCAGAGAATCAGGAAGCTAACCTGAATTGAAAAGTGTTAGCCAATATCGAAAATTTAACTAATTTAAATGTTTTTCACATACTGCTGGAGCGGTACAAATATTTTTATTTTGGTCTTAGTCCGTAGTACTATTTTAAGCAAGTAATACAGGAACCTTTATTAATTAAATAATACAATGTGTTGAAAATTAACTAATATGACACTCAAGTTTATAAAGAAATTATAGTGCCAAAGAGTGAGTCATAATCTCACGACCACCATCATTTGTATTGATCGCTTAGTGTTCAATTAATTAATATCCATACTAAAGTCAGTTGCAAGTTTTCCCATAGTTAGACCAGGCCCATTACACGGCGATCAATATTGTGAAAAACACATTAATTACTTAACTTTACAATAGCAAAAAACACGCACTTTGAAAATTATCCTTAGTTCACAAGGACCCAGCGTGTGACAATACACACAAGCGCAGGTGTTATTTAATGGATACGTGTATGCAAGCAAATAGTATGAAAAATTGCACAAGTACTCCTCGACAGTGATTGCCGAGTTTCCACATGAATAAATAAACGGTAAATTTTGTTCTTTAAAAGAAAAGAAATTTTGCACATCTGTTTTCTATCAATCCAGCTACATATAAACATACACATTTATTTAATAAATTTCGCATAATCTAAATGTAATCATTGATCTGATGTAATTCTGTGTGTATCTATAGATAGGCACTAAATTGTGGGGTACAAGTAGGTATTATACATAAGAATGCGTTTGAATGTTTGTGGATTCCCGGCATCAATTTCACTTGATTGACATACAATTCAAATATAAATTACGCTAGCACATTTCTATAGTATATAAAATTACACAATTTCACTGAACTGGCTGGCAATATTTAAGCTCAGAAATGTTTTAAAGTGATTTGATCAATTAATTTACAAAATATACAAAACAAAAACCGAAAATTCTTATACGAGTATTGCATATGTAGTGGTAAAGTAGTGACACACTGAATGAATTTTGGGGGGTTTGCACACGCTATTGTGTCCCAAACTCACTGAAGCTCGCTTACATAACACACGAATTGAATGAACTTTTGAGGTACAAATGTTCTCGCTGTTTCGACCCCAAATTGTTCAAAGTAATTAATTTCTTATACATAATTGGAGATGGTTTTTGCATTATGTATAAGCGTGACACGAATTGAATGAACTTTGAAGGTTTGCTCATGTTGTTATATCTCCAACTTGTTGAAGCGCATTTTGTATGAGAAAACAACAACAACGACTACATTGTCTTCTCAAAGTTTTTGCTTTACCAAGTTCCACTCTCAACAGCGTGTGCTAACCAGTTTTAGCATGGATATTATTGTTGTGAATTAAATGATAACAAATGTAAGTTGTGATGATGTAACATATCTTGTTGTAAACAAGCCTCTGAGAGAACAGAGAAGCATCACTTAATATTCTCTGAATTAATAAGACCGGCGTTTTGTGTAAAAATGGGTTCCATGCCATATTATTTGTCAGGTATAATATAATTGGTTTTAGTAGAGGAGTCATAATCTAATGTCAAAATCAAACAATATTTAGTCAACTACTTTTTTAATTATTTTAAAACACTTACTTACGGCAATTAAGTTGGACCAAAGTGGAACTAATTTGGAAAATTAAATTCAATGAGGGCAGATAGTAAAGTCTAATCAAAACGTAAAGTAATTCCAATATGAAAATATAAATATACATATATCGAGAAGCGTAGTCATGTGAAAAAGGGTCAAATATACAAATCGGTCAATAAAGTTAATTGAAAAATTATTTTTATGAGAAACCTAAAGTCAAGTTAAGTACTTAAAACTCTTAGCCGTACAAATTACCATTATATTAAAAGAAATTAACTTACGGTTCTCTTAACACAGGAGCGATTTTATATATACAATCCAGAAACTGTTGATCCAAACACCAGACGCTTGGCTTCAGCGGTTGGCTGTTTACATTTAGTATGCGGAATAGAATGCACAGAATAACCGCAATAGCGGTTAGGAATGCAGTGGACATGGTGGTCAGCGTAGCCGTCCAATGTTGATGGTCAAATGTGAAAAATGGAAATTCCGCAAAGATTTGTGCAAAGTTCTGCTGTGATTGCAGTAGGTTATCATAGATATAGGAACACTGCAGCAAGTGGCCGAGTAACATGCGGAGACCAGCTGTCGATATGTGCAGACGACGAACCGAACAAAAAGTAAACAAACCGGAATCAAGTGAACAACGAAATGTAGTAAAGTCCTTGTTGCTGAAGGTTATTGCGCTATTGTTTATTCTTAACTTTTTCTTAAATTCTCGTTCGACCAATTGCGTTTCTTTAATAAAAAAAAGTTCAACGATTGTTCAATGATGACTTTTCTTGCACTTTTGCAATTTCTTTCAGTTATTTTTATTCATTTATACACTTTTACTGTGTTAGCATATTCAATTTTCGCAGATCTCTTTTCATCGACTCTTTGTCCATTAATTTTTCCAGATTTTCACTTTTCCACACCCGTCAGCTGACAACGAAACGTTAAATTTTGCAATCAAAGAGACAAACAAACATAAACGAAATTACTGAATACAAGAATTTTTCCAAAAAAATATGTTTAATGACTTGGGGCGAAGTATTTTCTTATTGTAACGAAAAATTTTTAGATATTTGAAGAAATTTTACATTTTTCACTGTCTTTCACCAACTGTTCAAACTCTATTCCGCTGTCACTACTCCCACAAATAAACTGTTTTCTTTGACAAAATGCAAGTGCGTACTGAATCACTTTGTCTCCAGTTTTCGCGTTCATTTAGAATTTATATTATTGCCTCTCACTCATGATACAAAAGTAAGGTGAGTAAGCATATACATTTGCAGCTTTAGGTTGATACTGCTTACTGCCTTATTACACAATACCATGGTGAATTTACGTACATGGCGGCTGCAAGGTGAATTTCGTACCTCCGGAATTGTCAAACATAAGCAATGTGGGATAAAAATAAACGAAATTGAGAGGAATGGAGGAATACATAAGAGCTGCTTAAAGTGGTACATAATATATATAAAATATATTTAATTGTTAAATAGACTCATAATTTCTTCATAATGTTCAAACTTTACAAAAATAACAATTAAAAAACTCTTATTCACTCAAATCCAAACTCTATTTGCAATTGTTTGCATATTTATTTTAATTGCATTTTTCTATAATTTCAATTTTGAAAGCTACTGAGGGAAAATTGGTTCAAAAAAATTTGTTCTTGCAACCACCATGCAAGTAAATTCAATCTAAAATTTCATTTGCTAATAATCTCTTTGAAACATTATTTTTCAACTATTCTAGTGGAGAAATAGCATATGACTTGATCTCTTCTTTACGAATTAAAAATATAAATTCGAAATTTATTTTTTGACACTATATAACTATATTTGGTTACAGTTATTATACGCCAATATATTTTACTATATATATGAGTAAGGTTATGATCAGTGTGCACTAAGAAGGTGGCCGCAAGGCTACAACAATTCTACAATAACAATTTTTGGATTTTGGCTTGTCAGTGGAGTGAAAAAGCTCTCGATTTTGACAACCTATAATCCAATTTTAGCTTCGAACAGGGAGCACAAATCGGTGTACCATGGATTTGAATTTGAATTAAGATTTTGCGATTTTGATAGTGAGGAAAATTAGATAAAATTTAATAAATGTAAAACAGAGATTTCTGCAAAATTAAATTATGTGCAAAAGTGAAAATGTTTAGATTAAGTGGAATTGTAAAAGTGTTTAAATGGAAAAATGTTTAATATTGTGTGTGCTAGCGGATCAGTGGAACAAGTGGCCCGACTACTCCCGCTGTACACAATAATGTGTGGGAGGGGTACCAATACGCGCAATATGTATGTGCAGTGAATTTTAGAAGATGCTTGGCCAAAGGTAACAAATGGTTTTCTTATAAAAATGTTAACCTTTTTTACAATTATTTATTATTTAGGAAAAGCAGACACGTAATTTATTTATTCAATTTAACCCAAATGCGGCATCCTAATTCAACCCCCCAACAGGAGCTGCAACTAAATGGTATAATTGCTAATTTTCAGGCAGCTTAAATTTTTGATAATTATTTACTTATAGTTAAGAACTATGAGGATTATGCACAGAAGCGAAATAATGCACTGCCGAAATCGCAAGAGCCCATGCAAATAAAACGCAGTTCAAACGCATTGTATACCTATAAATAATACGGATACAAATAGACAGCAGGGCCCACTTCCAATGTCAGCAAATTTGCATCATTTAAAGCAATAATTCTTGTGAAAATACCCCCAATATTGAATATATGTAGAAGTGCAATAAAGTATTAATTTTTTATTTTATAACATTGTTTTCTTATTAGCAGTGTGCACTAACTATTTAGATGTGCCCTGTTTCAAACTTTGTTTACAACCCTGATCTCAAATAAAAGCTTCGAAGCTATTGAGGAAACGTCAAAACGAAAACAAGAAGAAGAGAAATTCTTCCTTGCGACTACCTTTTAGGTGTGCCCTGGTTATGATCTCCTTGCCTTTGGTCTTACCCTACGTCTCCACGGGCAATTTTTGATGGCATAACATCTGTCAAATTTGATTGCAATGGTTGGCAATATTTTAATGGTGGGCATTGCGATGTTATGCCATTGTCATTTTGAAAATGCCGTCAAGCAATCTAGTTCGCTGTACCCACGCTTGAAAATTTTTTTTTATTTATACGATGAAGAGAAAAAAGAAGGAAACCGAAATTCTGGGTGAATCCTTTATTACAAAGAATGCAAATGCACAGTCTCCATTCATTTTAGCGTTTTTATTAATTTAATAGATGCGGTAAAACGAAAATGTCCGACGATGCTTCCACTGTGAGCGTCACGAAAAAATGAAAAAAGGCTGTCAAACAAGCCAAATGACAACTGATTGCAACACAGCACGTTGGCAATTTATGGCATAACATATTTCATAACATAAATTGCCAACATGAAGCAATTTGGAGTCTCCATTGGCAATTTGCTTGAAATTGCCAATGGCATGCCATCAAAAATTGCCCGTGGAGACGTAGGGTTAAGTATGTAATACTAAACTAAAATAATAATGAAACAACTGTAATTACGAAAGTCCTACTGTTAAATATATTATAGAACAAAATAGATATTTTATTTAAGGATAGAATTTATTTAAAGACATTTATTGTATATGACACAACCAGTTCCTGTTTATTAAAAATTTGGTCCAAAATTAAGCGACCAATCATTATGTATTCAAAGGAAAAGATAAAATGTATTTCTATATTATCTATGATGCTAACAGTATATCTAGTTTCAACGACTATTAAATGCATGCTTTTTTCAAAAGCAATTCTGCCGAAAAATTGGATTTTCAATTAAATTCGTTTATACCATGTTTATAATGATACTTCCATATTGTTAATGCACCCAATAAGGCAGAAAGCTTTTACTCTGGAATTGTATCATACGTTCTATGTTTTCTTATTTCTCTTACTCTCTTTATACAAAAATAATATATTATTGTTCGTGGGGTCGCCCTGTACTCGTAAAAGTAGCAGTTTATAGCAGTTGCTAAATAATTAAAATTTAAAATATTTTATGATCTTATATGTATTTTGCACACTTTTACAGTTATTATACAGAGTTAATTAAAACATTAAAATACATATCTTTGATCTTTAAATTGGTTTTTAATTCGGTTGTTTATTTTATTGTACCTATCATGTACACACAATTAGAAAATGTAATGAACCACATACATATTTAGCCAACAAGCAAAGTACATTCATCTGAAAAATCGTATTGAGGTATTTCCATATTCGTGGGAGCGGGACCCTGACGTACACGGCCGGAAATGTCGAAATGAGAACCGTGGCAAGGGCAATAGTAACCACCATAATCACCGGCATTGGCTATGGGTACACAACCTAAATGTGTACAAATTCCGACGCAGACCAACCATTTGGCGTCCTTAACACGATCCTAACATAGTTGTACCCATACATCGAAAGAAAAATGTTAATATATGATTTAATGAATGCAATGCACACGAACCTCATCTTTTTCCGGATCACGCAGAACAGACAGCGGCACACTGCGTACGTCATTAATTTCCTGTTCAGTGCGATGGCGTACGAAGAGTGGCTTTCCCCGCCATTTAATGGTAACCGATGTACCCTCGGGAATTTCGCCCAATTTGACTTCAATTTGTGCCAATGCCAACACATCTGCCGTAGGCGCCATAACCAGCACCATGGCCATACAAGAATATTTAGCGCAATAAATACCAGCAATACCTCCTGCCCCTATTACCAAATACGTAAACGCATTGCGCGATTCAGCCGGACTTATCTTGCGAGGATCCTTGGTTGAATTACGGCGATAAGGAGTAAAGTCTGGCACTTGCAAGTCTCTATGCAAAGAGCGGACTTGTGTAGCAGCTTGAGTAAGGAAACACAAAGTGGATTTTGTAGATCATACGACATAGTTTGAAACCTTCGAAGAGTTTAGGAATATTTACTTTGAAATTGTGGTCTTATGTCGTCAACTGCACATTTGTCATTCACCAGGATATTACTCTGCTTATTAGGATATTTATATATCCCAACTGCCTTCTGGTTCCAGTAAAAAACTCCCCTGCGCAGTTGAGCAAATGACATTGGGTTCAACATTTCACAGAAAAATCTTTTATAGATGTATGTATATCAATAAAAACTTTTTTGAAAATTGTGACTATTGTCTTATCACGATAAAATTCAGTTTTCAATTTAACTGAGTTAATTTCTGACATAAATTTCAAGGCTTATATTTGAAACTTCTGTTTGATGGTCGGTAAAAGCCTGTTTTTTTTATATAACTATAGCCTAAGTGATTATAAGCCGTCAGAAATTACCAATAACAGAACACCCTGTGTACGAAAACACGGTAAATTCAATGACGTAAGCGAATATTTCGCCATAACACTAAAAATGTTTTCTTACAGGACTAAACTAAACAGGGTTCTGCGGTGCTCAATTTTAAATTGCTTGATATTTGGATGAATAAGTACGCATGGAAAATTACCACTTACTTGCAAAACAGGCCAAAGGTAGGAAACGTGACTACGCAATAAAACCTTACCCTGTAGTATTACGAGTTCCTCCAAAGATATAAAGCAATCCAAGGCGTACAAGCGAAATTTAAACCAGCTGCGTCGAAGTAATTTTATTATCAAAAAGCGAAAAGTTGATCCTGTATATATACAAATATCAATTTAATAAAAGTGTATCTAAGCACTAGATTCTGGGGCAGTGTTTATGCTTAGACGTGAGTAGCGCATGGAAACTCGAAATTTCTTAAAGATTCACTATAAATGCTCTTCAAAAATGTATTAATAATTTTCTACACTGAAACAGATAAATTCATATGCAATGTAATCTCAATCACAAACCATTTGTGATCATAATTTACAATGCTCTACCTGGGGCATTTACTTGCGATGTGTGAGTTTTGCTTCAAGTTTTGTTCGAAACATCTCAAATAAAAAGAGAATTTGTACATTCAAATATCACAAAATGAAATTTAATTTTATAGCAACAAAACTGAGTCTCACATAATTTGTATTATGGTTTCACTGGTTGGTTTTTGTTTTGATAACGTTTAATTATTTTTATTTCAAGTTAACTTGGTTAATCGTGTTGCTCATTAAATAATGCAGTACTGTAGACTTACAAACTTTTTTCTAAAAATTATCTATTAGAAATTATATATTGCTGCATTCGGTTGATCAACATAATTAATGTGTATACGTATTTCGTCAGCATCGTTTCGGTTTCACTGCGATCTTAAATAACTTTTCGACTAAATTGTAAAACAGTTCACTGTGTTTGGCTAACCAACGATCAAGAGCCCCTCATCAGGGAATTCGTGTGCGGGTACTTCCAAATTCAATGGTGCTGGTCCCTTGCGTATGCGACCAGAAGCATCGTAATGGGAACCATGGCAGGGGCAATAGTAGCCACCATAATCACCGGCATTGGCAATTGGTACGCAACCTAAATGTGTACACACACCGATGACAACCAACCATTGTGGTTTTGTGACACGTTCCTGCAAAACAAAACAAGCTGAGTATAAATCAATTTGCTTACACTACATTAATTCTCTTTTCAACTCACATCATCTGTTTGAGGATCACGCAACGACGATACAGCCACGTTGCGTTCAATATCAATTTCTCCCGCTGTGCGATGACGAATGAACAGAGGTTTACCACGCCATTTGAAAGTAACCGATTTTCCCTCGGGTATGTCGGCTAACTTAATTTCAATCTTAGCCATGGCCAATACATCAGCTGAAGCACTCATTGAGCTGACAAAGGCAGTTACAAGACCTTTGGCGGCATAAGCTCCACCAACAGCACCAGCACCGACCAACATGTAAGAGAATGATTTACGACTCTCCGAGTTGCTGACATTGCTTCTTGCATTCTGTACTCCCTCGCGACGGTAGGCGGAAAAATCAGGCACCTCTAAGTCGGTATGAGCAGAGCGTACTTGTTGAGTGGCTAGAAAACGAATAAAGAATAGTGTTTAAATAAAACGTATTTTTATTTTGAACTGATTAATTTGTGAGAAAGGATTTTTGGAGCTACAAACTCCAAATTATTGTAATAACATTGATTCTTCGAATGTTCCTATAGAAATCTGCATAATCTCTCAAAACTTCTTTTCACAGGGTGTTTTCCTTAATATAGGGATTTTTGTGCCACATGTAGAATTTCTCAAGTTCATCTATCATAAACTCAACTATCAAATCTAGACAATTCTTTCATTTAGAAACTATAGGTATCCACTTAATGTACAAATTATGAATAAGGTTACGTTACAGAAATAAAATTTATAATTAGTAAGTCTCCTAATTCCAATGACTAAAAAGTTCCTCACTTCGTAGCAGAACAACATTCAGCACCAAGTAGTAAAGTAGTCATTTGTTGTTTATGCTGTACATCACCTCTATACAAACATATCCAAGTATTTCACCACATCCACAAAATTTTCCAATTAAATTTAGCGTTAATAGCCTCCACACTTTCTCAACTCAAAACAAATCTTTGATACAATTTTTTCGTCCTATTTTGCTTCCCCCCGTCTCTTTAGCAGTCAAGTCAGTCATAACCTCAAAAAAAATTACATAATGTAGAAAATCAAACTAAGGACTTATACGAATATGTCCACTTTATCCATAAAAGCACTGTATGGATTGGGGGATGCTCCAAGCACACTGACTTTAAAATCCACTGCAGGTTTTATCCTAGCCAGTAGCAGCAATTTCATGGATAGATGAGCGATGGTGTTTATTCTTACCCTGACTCGTCGATGCCAGAGTTGGCTTCAGACCATTGGACACCGCTTGAGAGCTGGCTCGCAGATAGGCACGCGACACGGCGTTTATCATTTTTCAATAATTCTCAGCAAAAACTATTTTATTGTAATTTAATCAAAGTTCGTACAGATACCCAATCGATTCCGACCAATATTCGCCAGCAAGCGAAAGATTGACGTACACGGACGGACGAATCGCTTTTATGACAACACGATGACAGCTGCTTGGCAAAATTAGTCGTATGAGGGTAGTTGGCAACAAAGCAATGAATTAATGCGCAACGAAATCTAAACAACATGTTTTGGTTCTGATCTTTCATGTAAGAAACAACGATAAATTTGTAAAATCATTATAGTTTCTTTTAGTTGCATTAAAAACAGTTTGATAAATAGTTTTATTTTCATTGTGCGTTAAAATATAACTGCTTCTCTGGTGTATTACAGAGCTAGTTGGCAACGCAACTATAATTGGGAAATTATTGAATTCTTTGCCAAAGTTTAGACACAAACCAAATGGTATTTTATCAAACAAAAATAATACCAGAAAAATAAATGATTATTTTTATCATTTTTGTTTCTGCTCAAGCTGGTAATTTACCGTTTAGTCATTTGTAGGGAAGAACAATGTATACTTTTATGCTGAGAAATTAAAAAAAAGAAATATGTATATGACTATTTTATGTGAAATAAAACTAGTGCCCATATAGATTTGAGTACAATTTGGCACAATCTCTCCGTGTGTCATGATACATATATTTAAAGCTGTGTGATTGAAACATACTTTTCCAGTGAGTGTAGGCACTGCTACCCACTTCAGGAAGCAAATTTATTTAATACTAGTCAATATTACTACAAGTTTCCATGCTTATTTATGCACTGCTATATTGGCGGGTTCTACTGCATTCCGAGGCTAGTGTGGAAAATACACCATATGAAACGATACTTCCAAACAGAATAAAATAAAACAGATCATTTAAAAACTTAAAAACACGTTTTAATAGAAGATCGCATAGGAATCTTCCATTAATAATTGTGTATTTGAGGCTTGAATAGCTAGGTAAGCCTCCTCAGCGGCCTATTTGTTAGCATACTAGCTTTAGCCTATTGAAAATATGTGAAACCGTTTGTACATAGTTGCAGAATGCACTGAATACATTCTCGAGACTTTCAATAAGTTTTTCAGACTGCTTTCGTATGAAATGCACAAGATTTTTATATGATTTCCTATGCAAAATGTGGCATATTTTCAGGGCCCCTGGAATAGGGTCATGAATGCAATTGATACATATCTCTGAAATATACTTGAAGAAAATTAATGCAGACAATTTAAATCTTAACAGAGAAGCGTCAAATTTGGGACAAAAACAAAAACAATTTTCAGTTCCTGCTGCTGTGGGGCCAGCAGAGCACGCACAGACTCAACACACACACACAAACATACAAGTAGTATTACTTACAGTCAAAGCTCAGAGCCGTGCTGCTTAGCAGTATCTACAATCAGTCAGTGAGTTAAGAAAATTTCATGCCCCCTGCTGCGTGGAAAATTGAAATTATTTAATTAAAATTTTAGGTTTTCTTTGTTTCTGATTGGCAAAACTTATGAAAGCTTCCACTGATGCACCCTGTATGCTTATAGGTTTGTTAGCTGGAAATTTTCATTAAATTTTTCCACGTGTGCGTGTGTTTCTTGCGATTTTGGGGGTTGGTGAAAATGCCAATCGAAATGTATGCCAGCCGCAGCGCAGTGTCGCCGAGCGTACGTACGCACGTAAATGGAAAGAAGAAAAGGAGCAAAGGACGAGCGCAGCGTGTTGCAGGCGAACGTTTGTGTTTGTGTTTGTGTATGCGCATGTTTGCTGCTCCTTTTTGCTTGCATTCGCAGTGTACAAACATTTAAGTTGCTCGCCATGTCCTGCGTTACCGATTCGGTTGACAGTTTGGTCCTTTCTGGGTGGTGTGAGTATCTGCTTGAGCCATGCGTATCTGCATCCATGTCAAAGCTACCCTGTAACTCAATACACTCAGTTGCAGCATAGAAACGGGAATGAGGCGGAAGAGTGTGCAGTGTGCGGTGTACAGCTGCCGCATGCCAAGTGGCCGCCCTCCTCTGACCACCGCCGCAACACCATTTCATTGCAGGCATTTAAATTGGGGAATTTCCTCAAAACTCAGTTGAGGCAAATAAAAAAACCGTGAAAATTGCTTTTCTTGCGTTGCTTGCTGCAGGATAAAATTAAAAGGGAAAATGATGCAAGCGTGAAATAAGTAAAAAGTGCGTTTTTGTATATTTGTGTGAATGTGTGTCTGTGATGCTGCGCTGGGAAATTGAGTTGTTCCAGTCGAGTAGTCAGTCAGCAGCATCAATTGCGTGGCCGTCTCCAGCTGAGACACTATGGTGGTGCCGCTGGAGGTGGGGCAATTGACAGTATTACAGTTAAAGGGTTACTTCGATGGTTTTTCATCTTTGAGCTATGTCCGTTGATATAATCGGACACTTCTGAAGCAAGGATTCGCACTGCAAGAGCTTTGAGGAATTTCAGCTCGGCGGCTGCCATGGTAGTTCATTTATTGTTTTTCCATTGCAGCTAAAAAGGAATTTAATTTATAATTTTTGTTTGTTACTAAGTCAGTATTGAGTTAATATCTTTGCATTGAAACGAAGGATAAATATTTATATTAATTTTGTAACGCTCCAAACGAAGTTTGAACGATTTTTTCCATGCCAATCTTCTGTAAAAGAAAATAAACTCGAATTGGGTGGAGAATAAGAGCAGGCAGTGATTATGTGTGATATGATCACAGATTTTTACGCAATCACTAAAAAATTGGTGATTAGAAACTCATTGGACCTTCAATTAGCTATGAAATAGATACTTAGCTTTTTCCGTTATCCTGGCTTTACTAGAAGTACCCAAAGGGACCTTTCGTTAAGTTAAAGGAAAGAGGAAAATGTATCAGCGGTGTGAATTTCGAATAAATCACACATTTTGCCAAGGTATGATGTAGCAAAAGGGATAATACTCAAATGGCACATTGGTTATGTTCTGAACATCCTCATTTGAAGTTTATACGAGTACCTAATTTGCTATAGTAAATGTATTAATGCGAATAAAGTGACTATTTCTAAGTTGTCGTAAGGAACATTCGATGAAGTGGTATTAAATACTATTATTAAATTTCCTCTGAAATCATACTTGTAGTAATTTGCTATCCCTGTGATAAGTGGTTGTAGGCATGATATCGGGACTCTTATCTTTGTGTGTCTGAGTACCAAAAGACATATCCTCTATATTTGTTACTAATATAGGAGTGTACCCCTTGAACGGATGTTCGGTGAGATGCTTAGGTGAGTTTGCAGTACCGTCCTTACCTACAAAGTTACAATGAAAATTATATTATAATGCAACTCATCGCTCTGCCATCATAAGACTTACAGAGGCGATCAACGATCGTGGTAATATCAATTGAAATCAGCTGTTACATACTTTCATCTTACTAGCAAAATACTACGAATTTCGAAACAAAGAACTTACATCAACTTTCATAGAATGTGTCCTCCAATTTTTCTTGCGTTTAAATGCCTTCATCAGTGATTTAAATCTCTGCTGCATCCATCCACCCATCGCACCGAATCTTTGAACAAAGCAAACTTAATGGTCCTATTTGTATATGTGGTTTATGCGAGTCGGTTGTATTTTATAGTTGCAAAAATTATGCTGCCAAACTCCGAATTTTTAAATTAGAATAACACACAAAACGATATAAACAAGCCTACGAAAGCAATTCCCATGGCGCCAACTGATGTTATTATCGAAAGTGGTTGTGAAGTTGAGAGGGGCAGGGCAGGCGGCTGGTTGCTTAGTTACTTGGTTGCTTGCTTTTGACAAGAGCGCACTTATACACGCACTCAAACACACACACAGACACACAAACACATACTCATCACAGCATCCAACAAAATGCCACTCGTTGGCACAATGGAACGCAACGCAGCTAGGAAACAGAGCGGGCCGCAAGCGAGCAGAATTGCCTGGCAAGCAAGGAAGCACCTATTTTGGCTCCGTAGAGCATTAGCAGCAGAAAGCAGGCAGAATCTCACACCAAATCGCATAGGCACGCATACGCATACGCACGCCCACATTGCATAAATACACGGTGAAAAACATGTTGAATGATATATCTGGTTTGTTGAAAAAATATGCTTAAAGGGATGAATTTGAAACGCATCCAGTGCTACTGTAGCATAATTAGATCTGCAAGAGTCATTCTCGTGGCACCGCAAAGTATGCTAGGAACTTTGCACGCTCATTTGCATAGATCGCATTACAATCAATTGTTCCGTGATTAATAGGTAAAAGTAGGTATTCTATGAGCGACTTTGTAAAAACAGGTTGCAATTTGGGTTGTGGATTAATAAAAAATATATGAAAAAAAGCTAACTAATAAATCAAAAAAATCCCAAGTATATTTGGGAGCAACTGATTTTTTTAACCGTGTACACACACACAGCCCTAACCATGGGCTGCTATACACTCGCATCCACACGAACGGGCACACGCACATAAAATAAATAAAAGTGCGTGAATTTTGAAAACAACTCAAACTATGCCGAGTAGGCGCCAAAGGCATACTTATTTTCGTCTAAAACTGTTTTCAGTCGCCTTTACTCCGCTCCACTCCACGCCAGTACACTACACGCACCACCTCACCCCACCCAAGCACTGTATACAGCACACAGCACCACACCGGAACGCCACGCACCACACCGCATCAGCCCCTTCATGTCGTTCCTGGCTGAAAGGCACAGCATAGAATCAGCACTCACTCACGAAGTGGCGCCCCTACGCTTCCCTTTGGAGCTACTTGCTGCCGTTTCTTGCTGCTTGCTGCTTTTGGTATTGTTGTTATCATCCTTGGTGTACTGTAATATGGCACACAATATTTTCTTCAACTTTTGCCAGCCTTCCTGCCTATCCTTATGTGCACGCAAAATGCTCTTATCGCCGCTGTAAGTAACGCGTAGGCAGCGCCGGCTGCTGAGCTGTGGCGGGGGAGTTGCAAAAAAACGCACAAATAAATTTTAAGTTGAAGTGCAAGTAAATATAGCTGCCATGGCATCCTGGCATCCATTTGCTGCTTGCCAACCAGCCAAATGCTGGCGTTCGCTGGCAGGATGGATGCTCTGCTCGTGGTGGTGTTGTTTGCGCAAAGCTTCGTCAAAAATGAAAATTAAATGAAAAAGGATTTGTGCGTCGTTTGCTAGTTTAATGCAACAAAAACAGCCAGGCCGGATGTTGCTGAAATGCTATCGAGCTTTAGAGCAGGCTGTGATATTATATTTGTAACCGACATAGAAATAGGGTCTTGTGCCTGGAGGACTATTTGCTTAGCAGTGGCGGTAGCGCGTGTGGCGTAAAGTAGCTCAGCAGCAAGAGTAGCACAAGAAAGAGAACTGAAAATGGTTGCTATGCAGATGGTAAATTGCATGCATTGCAGAACATTGTTTCTCAAACTTCAAATATGCGTGTGGCTTCTTCCCCTGCTTCAATTTGCAGTATTACCTCACTTCACAGTAGAAACATCTTCATCAAAGAAAAAATAAAAAAATAATTTAATATTTTACGAAAGCTCTGCAGGGATGGTTTTAATGAGACTTGTTTTGCTGACACCTGAAAGTGTGTAACACATTTTACACCCCAATCTATAAAAGTTTGTTATAATCTTGATTAATAAGTGAAGCATATAGTGTGACATACTTTCAGGCGTTGCATGTTCTGAAATGCATTAATTGTAGAATTGTGGTTCGTATATGACACTATAATTGCGCACACCTACTTGTAAGTAGTTCTCTATTCAGTATCTCGAATATTCCACTTTGCAATAACGAAACCTTCCTTTAGAGTGCCCAATTACCATGTATCAGGCAGCAATGGCCAGGGATGGACTCTTTCCTCTGTTTTACCACGAAAAAACATGATATTGAAATAATTATTATTTGACAAACTGGTCTTTTCCGGCTAACCACAGTCAAATTATGCATTTTTAATTTGTGCACCATGTATGAAGAGTTCAAAACACGTCCAAATTTCTTGGGGTTCTCCGACTTCTTCACTGTCTGTTTGTAGATGGGAAGCATTATGCTGACATGTATTTTATGTATACGTTTTAACTGTATTATAAAGAGGTAACAGTGCCATTTGCCAAAGAAAGAAGTGATCCTCTATCACACAATCACAAAGGTTCTAAATACCCATACAACAAATTACTTGAGTTACTCAAACAATTTTTGTCGCATCAATTCAGAATTTGATAAATTACTTATGTTGGATGATGAGTGTACGATGAGGAGACTACTGGCAATAATACACAAGAGAATACCCGAGTGTAGATTAGAAACAATTCTCGCACAGCGAGGGGTGGGCCCCGGATGATAGGTCTTTTATGCAATTTGGCATGTCTCAAACGATGTGTAAAGGCACTTTGTAGCCTTCTGGTAGACACGTCTGAGTTTCCTAATCACAGAAAATTCACCTAAAATGTGTTCTTACCTATCAGATCCATTGTATACCACACCAATGGGTCAACATCAGTTTCGTTGAATGCCAACTTTTTTAGATCATTGTGTAATACATCCTATGAGGATATATAGACCCTCGTTTATTATTATCGTTGAGGGGATGTTGCACTGCGACCTATAAGATCTATTGTGCCCCCTTCGTGGACCTAGAGTATTTCTCTTAGCCCAATTCCCTCGATGAATTGGAGTATTGGTCCTACTTCACAGAGTCTGAGTTCTTTATCGAGTATGATGAATACGCCAGACCCTCGTTATTCAACCAAAATAAATGCTGTTTGTATTGCGTTGACTGCCTCACTTCTCAAGAATAGAGAACATTTTAAATTTAAAGATACCTTTAATAAAATAATTTGTAAATTGTAAAACACTGAGTAACAAATACATCATTGGTCGCAGTAAATCCCAGTCCACAACAAATCCATGGGTATATAAGGGTGCTAGCGAGCTAGCTGGAGGTGGATGATTGGCCTGCATTTTTTATGATGAAATGTATTATTTCCTCACCTACAAAAAGCAATCTAAGGCAGTGTCTACTCCTGCATTGCTTACACCCATTTACAATATGGTGCTCGGCTCCTCCTCTGCTGGTGTCCAACACAAAAAATAAGGAATTCCTTTTCCTACTTTTTCCTTTGTGCGCTGTAAAGACTCAGCTAAATTCCCACAAGCCGCTTATAGACAGAAAAGGAAGAATTATAAAGGAAATGAAAGGAAAACACAAAAAGGAAATATTTTAGCTGCGTTTTGGTGCGTTTCTCAAAGGACGCGCACATGACTCACGCCACATAAATCTAACACAAATTCCATTATTTTGTCATTTGCCACAAAAACCAAAACACAAAAAAAAATAAAATATAAAAAAGAATTTCAACACTGCATTGCCCGCGCCCAAAAAACCCAAATACAAATCTAGCGCAACGGTGGACGATGAAGGGCCTGGGCGGCCGGAGCAGCTAAAGAAAAAATGCAAAAGCTCCAGAGGACTTAAAGTTGTGAATGTACATTATATGCATCAAGAATGACAGCAGGACAGGAAGACCAACAACAACGGCAGCGCAGTAGTAGCAGCACCATCCCCACAGGAGTTCTTTGTCCGCCCACCCACTCGCGCAAACACAACTACCGGGCCCACACCACCCGAAATTTGTATAAGAAAAAGTGAAAGTGAAATATTTTGAACAAATGCAGGCGCAGCCGAACGAAAGCAGCACTAGCAGCAGTAGCAGGAGCGGCATTATCAGCAGCAGAAACAACAATAACAAGAAATACCTTCGCACATATACACCCACCACTGCATGTATTTTGGTGTAGCTGCTCGATGTATATGCCTTCTAAATTGAGTATGAAATTCATGCAAGGATGTGAAAAATTCAATGACAGCGACGACTGCCGAGCCGCGCACCAGAGCGTAGTTGTAACTGCTTGCATTGTTTTGTGTGAACCAAAATATCCTTCGGTGAGGTGCTTTGCCAAGGACATTTGAGCTATTAAAATAAAGTGAAAGCTTTCAACTCCGAAAATTAGTTTCTTAGCTCAGTGCGAGCAGTTGCGGGCCCAAGAAGCAAACAAACAGAAAGTTGAGAAAATTTTCTTGGCAGCGAGCGGGAGCGACACCACAAACACTAGCAAATTCAAAGGAAGTAAATTAGAGAAAGAGCTTAAAAGAGAGTGTGTGTGAGGTGTCGAAAGAGAACATTGTTTGTGTTTTCGTTCATCATTACTAAAGTAAAAGCCAAAAATGTTGCATTTCTTGTTTCCGCTCTCCACACAAACCGCTCTCCCTCGCTTATCCTTGAACCTGTGTTGGCGTTCCTTGCCTTGGGAGAGAGCTCGCACTGTTGACTGCCGACTGCGGTCAAGTGCAATGTTTATGTTTCGTTTTTGGTGTTGCCGCCTTTTGGGCGCCAAAAAATTCAAACAGCGCAAGCGTCTCTATGAGCTGTTCTCTCTGCATTCACTCTCTGGCACTCTTTCTCTCCCTCTCTTTTTTTCGCTCTCTGTGTGTGTGGTTCTCTCTGACTGCCTACCAATTCACTTTCACTTTCGTTGTGTCTAGGTTCATTGAGGCGCTCTTCGCGGCCCGCATACAAATTGCTTCGCTTTCACTTTTGCTGCTTTTCGGTCCTCGCAGCCCTCCTCTCGTAGTCGCCGTCGCAGTCGCCGTCGCAGTCGTCGGCTTTTCGCCTGCTTCCTAAGTAACTGCTCGCTCGCCCATATCCAAGTCTGCTACGTTCTGTAGTTGTGTTGTTGTGCAGTTGCTGCTGCTGTTGTTGCTGTTATTTTGCATGCGAGGTCTGTCTCACTCGCTCATACACTTGCCGACTGGCTCGGCGTGCAACTTCCGTCTTGGTTAGCTTCCGGTTCTGCTTTTGTACGCTTTCGTGTTTTCGACTTTGCTTTTTGTTTTTGCTCTGTGTGTTTTCGTACTTTTGTTGTTGCTTTTTGTATTTGTGTTTTCCATGCTGACTGATAAGAGTCCACAACAGCAACAACAGCAACAACACGCTCACTTGGAGCACACTGGCACACACAATGAAAACCGCTGCCGCGCGTTCAGCTCCTGCGCCACCATTACACAACACACAGCATACACGCGTATACGCACCGTTCGAGGCAAGAGCTTTATCGCAGCAGTATTGCAAGGATCAAGGACGTTCAAGAAAGCTGCGCTCTTGGGTTTGGGTTGAGTTGAGTTGAGTGTAGTTGATGGCGAAAATGCAGGGCGACTAGGCAGTGCTGTGCTGTGCTCTGTGTGGGATGGTGTTGTTAGTGTTCGGAGTGTTGTGTTGGTAGTGGTGTTGGTGCAGGAGATGGTGGTATGGGTGGTTCTGTATTGAGTGGGTGATTGCTTGCGCTGGCTGCGTCTTAACTGTGCGGTTAACTGCGTTGATATGGTGCGTTGCCGAGCTGCGCCTCACTTATGCAGGAGGTTTGGGGTTGGTAGATGGGTTGGTTTGGTGTGTTGCTTAATGGCTGGGTTGCGTTTTTTGGATGCGTGCGCTAGTTTCGCACTTTTTTTTTGTTTTTTGTTAACATTGCAAGAATTTTAAGTTGAAGCTTTTTATGTGCTGCGTTTGAATTGGCGCGTGTGGCGTGCAGGGGCGTGCAAGAGAGAGTTGCCTGCGTTCTGTTGCAGAGTTGCGTTCAGTTCAGTTCAGTTGAGTTGAGTTGAGTTTGGGGTGGGGCTTTAGTGGGGTTTATGTATTTTCACTTGTTGTGTACGCGTGTATATACACTGTGGAGCAGCCGCCTGGCGTTGTGCGTGCACGCATTTCTGCGCTGCTGGTTTGCCCCGTTCTTGGATAATGTGTGTTGGCTTGTTCGGTGGCAGCGGAAAGCGGGTTGGTTGGTGGGTCTACAATAAATGCATAGTAATAAGCTTTAGTTTAAAATTTTCGTTGTGAGATTGTGGGGTGAGTGGGAGTTGCGCGGCATGTTTAAAGACTACAATAATTTTTGATTTTTGAAATGAATGTTACAGATTTTTCTCGAAGTGGATGTTTTGATACATCATGGCACAATCATAATTGGCATTAAGAGTGCCATAATTAGACTAAACAATTGGAAGAGCTGAGCCAGCTTTCATAGGCTCAATCGTTTTACATGCTGAAAATTGAATCTAACAGAAGAAAAATGTAAGCAGCTTAAATTTCCTACACTTGCCACTGTAAACTACCGCCAGCGCTCATTTATTTCAACTAAATCTCGTTGCTAAAAAGCAATTAAAAACTTTTAAGGATTAAAAGTGTATTTATATATTTTTTTTTATTTATTTCCTAATTTTTTATCTGTAGAGAACGCTTTCCTGAGCAATCCCAGTAGGAAAATGCAAAAGGTATTTTCATTAGAAGGCCATCACTGCAAAAGTAACTTCAAATAGCTTTTTAAAAATGGGAAAGGGGGCCTTCAAATATTCATAAAAAATCAGTCATTGTTATCTTACGAGAAAGAAGTAATAACTTTTCCGACTGGGATGGCTTGCATATTGAATGCGATTATTGTGCGTTTGACGGTGTTCGTGAGATGCCTACGCATTTGCCACACTTTCTCCTATACAAACAAAAGTATAATTTTTTGTTGTTTCTGTTGTTGTTGCTGTTGCTGTGCTGGTTTCGCTATTTGGAAACTGTAACACGGATGGCATGGAGCTGTAGCTTAAAAAAGAGAAGTGGTGATAGAAATCTCCATGCTTGCCTCTACATACCAGAGCAGACTGAATGCTGAATAGCAGCAGCATAATATGCAAAGGCAAAAAACAGTAACAACTACGGCAACAGTAGCAGCAGCAGCAACAGCAACAACAACAATAGTAGGTATAGCAATAGCAACAAGAACAAATCATTGAAATTTAAGGATTTTTGTCTCAGTGCCCTAATTAATTTTACGTACCATGAAAATCATTATAGACAACGTTGCTGTTGCTGCCAGCGTTGCTGCTGTGGCTGGCTTTATGTAGGCATGTATGTGTACTGATGCTGCTTCTGCTCGTGCTCCTGCTCATGCTCCTGCTCCGGCTCCTGGTTGTTGTTTTCGTTCACATGCTGCAAAAGGATGAGTTGAGAGTACAATGAAAATGTTCTACAATATAATATTCCCGAATTAGGCTGCTACTGCTGCGACGCACTTTCATTGCCGCTTCGTCAGAATCCAAACAAGAGTTTAATTTTGTTTTCCCTGAAACTTTTGTTTTTCCGTTCCGCCATCAGCCGTCAGCCACCATGGTAATATGGAAAATTTTTGGCATTAGGCGAGCGGGCAGGATTAGGCGTATGTGTGTGTGTGTTGTTGCCGCTTATGGTATGCTGAGCATTTAAAATATTAAATATTATACTCGAGATGCTGGACAATGAACGAACGCTAATGGCTAATGGGCTAATGGAAGCATACACAATAACCGTAATGGACAAGTACGAAGGGCTGGCTGGGAGGCTGCCTACCGGGTCGTCTGGTGTGGGCAAGTATAGCGTGGGCCGAGCAGTTATGCAAATGTATGAATTTATTGAGTTCGAAGAATCCTACAAAAGTACAAACAAATCTATGGAAATGTTTGCGAAATTGAGCAAATGCTGCCTGCATAAATCCGTGATGCACGCAACAGAAGTCGCGCTTGTTATGCGAGTGTTATTCTTAAGATATGAATTTTTGAACACTAAGCAGAAGTTGAATATTTATGTGACTTGAAAATGTGTGGCAAAGCTTTGCATGTGCAGCAAATGCGTATTAATTCTTGTCCCCCTGTCCCACTTTCCCACCTACCAGCACGTAGAAAGCAATGAAGCGAAAATGATTGTACTGACAGCAAAAATGCCGAGAGCGCTCCGAACTGAAGTTGGATTTGAAATTCCTGAATTCTTTTTTTTTTTGTGTTCCTTTATTCCGGTTTCCTTTCTTGTTGTTTGTTCCATAAATAGCAAGTCAAGCAAATAAATATTAACGTTTCGAACGCTGCTACCACTGATGTGGGGTGCTGCCTCTGCATCATATCAAAATGATCACGAACAGTTGTGCAAAATCTGAGCCTTAAAAAAGGTACTTCTGTATTTCTCTGCCTCTGTATTCTATTACCGGGACCTACGAAATATACTTGTCGATGAAAGAGCTTTGCTGATACACAACGACAATGATGGCGTTGGTCATGATTACGAATATGGCACGCTACCCATTTTGACGGTTTTCACATGCACCTATGCTCTTTTGGAGCCATTGTGCAAACAGTGTACGAGTAAATATGCGTGCTGACTGCCAGAGTGTTATGCTTAACACCACAAAACCGCACGCACAGAACGTCAACGACAACAATGAAAATGAAATGAGCAGAAACAACAGGAACTGCTACGCCAGCAACACTCGTAAGTCTGACTCCTCTCGACCACATTCTCCCCTTCAAGTTTTGATGTATTGTTGAAAGAAAATTATTTTAGTGGTTACTTGGCAATAATCTAAAGTCTCAAGGATATAAATTGTTGTTGCTGCAATTAGGCAGAGTTGGGCAGAGTAATTGCGTATTTTTAAGTAGGCTCAAGCAAAATGCTTACCACAGTTTTACTAAGACCCCAATTGTTGCTCATACGCCCGACATACAATTCAAAAATTAAATGTTACTCATACAACCGGCATTTAAATTTTCCTTTCGGAGATTTCTGTAGGATTAAATTTTGCGTTTGCAGTGACACTTTTTGGTCATTCATAAGTTTAAATAATATTGTTCAGCACCTCCTCAGCTTTATTGCATTTTCTTGCACGATTCTAGTAAAAGTGAACCCACCTTAAACTGGTACTTCTAAGGGAAAATAATCTTTTTGTCTGCCTCAAGTCCTTCTGGTTGCTCATTCTGTTGGATCGATTACTACTATTTACTAAAACTCCTTACAAAGCCTTAATAAAGTTTTTCAAGGGGAAATCGAGCGTTTGAATAAAGTATTTATAAAAGCAATGTCCAAATACTGTCAGAGATGATTTTAGCATTTATACAAACTTCTTATAGGGTTTTTAGTGAGCTAACGAAAATATCAAATTTTTTAAAATTTTTGATTTGGTGCTCATTCGAATTTTGGTTATTTTGCCACTTATAAATATTATTGCTCGATTTTTTTATATCCTACATATATTCTGATATACGTAGAATATATTCAAAAGACGCGGAAATGAACAACGATTGCCCACTACCCACATCCGATAAGGAATACGTATTTACTCATATATATTTATAAACATATTTACACTTTTCTACCACTGAATTTTTATACCCAGAGGCGAAATGTTGTAGGATATTTTCAGTCATAAGTCCCTAACACACTATAAGTACTAAAGAGAAAAACATTAATTTACTTCCACATAACTTACTTAATATAATATATTTCTAGAGTCGAGGTACGCAATACTCGTGAGTTTAAATAGCCAATGAAGGACTCTCTTAAGAGCTATTTACAAAGTTTTAAGCACCATAACAGGCAATAAATATTTCAAAATTCATGATAAAATTGCTAGGTTCAATGTACCAAATATCTATGCATAATTTAAAAAAATTTGTACCCAATTAAAAAAAATTTTCTTATAAGCATATTTCATTAAATTCTGTTTACATCGTTTAAAGTTGCTCATACGCACTGCTCTTTGTTTTGTGTATGGCAGCATAAATCAGCCCCTAAATGCGTTCCACACCAGCAGCCTGTGCTTCAATACGCCACTGTGAGCTGCAAACGCTCATGCAAAGCAATGATTTATTTACAAATTTCCCGCATGTCGTTGTGACCATTAAATTAATTGCAATTTATCGATTTCCAAATTGCAATATCCGTGCAAGCACCACGAGAAAAAAGTCTGTCAAATTCCATAGGGCCAGCATACAAAACGAGACGACTTCAATTGAATTGAGTAGAGTTGCGATGGACGAAATTCGAATGGTCTGGGAACCCCGTACGGCATTTGTACAACAGCTGCGTGAATTCTGTATGCAGCCTTCTGCAATGAAAATGCCAAAATTCACATTTCAAATGCCACATCACGAATTACGATAACAAGCCGCAGCAGTAATGGTAGCTCCGGTAACGGCAACGGCAACGGCAACACCACTAAGTGAGCCGCTGCTGCACTGCAGCACTCGAATGGCGCGCGCCCTCACGGCAAAATAAATCCTTGCGGCCATTTTGCTATATGCGAATATTATGACTTGGTGTATGCGAGCGATAGAAGCGACAGTAACGCAACTCTTTTGGCTGTTTTGGCTGTTTGTTTTTGTACTGCAAACAGGGCCCAATGGCTATAAAGCGAAATATATGTGAACGCCGTTAAAATACATCAGATATATGTGGAGCCCCTGTCCGCGCGTCCACTCTGCGTAGTTCTCCAGTGATGGGGCTGTGCTGTACTGTTCTGTGACGTGCCACGCCATGTTATTCGTGTGGCCAGTTAAGCCTGTGGCAATGGCGACCTACGTGCGTTATCTTTTGTGTGACAGCGATGCTAAGGGGCGCCATGATGTCACTTGGGATGCGTTTAGCATGGAAAATATCACAGTTTGCTGGGAGTAGTAGCCGCAGCGGCAGCAGCAATCAAAAGCTCGTTTAGTCCGACGTGGTAAAGGAAAATATTAGCGCCAACGCAACTTCTCCACTGAATATTTTATGCGCTATAAGAGCTGCTGTGTGGTAGGGGGAGGTGGGGTGTTTGTACTTCAGTTCAGGCCGTGTGTGTCTGTATTTTGAGTACCTGCTAAAGTTGCGTACCTTCTACTCGTATGCAGCTCGTAAAGTTGGCATTCTGCAGAACGACGTCCACTTAAACATTGCCAAGTATGCGAAAAACGTTAGTTCCAAAAATGTTTTGCCAACAAAAAGGTATGCGGGCAGGGTTCCTTTTTTCAGGCTTTTTTGCCTCCTCCACTACTTAAACTTTTTTCAAACATTCATGCGCTCGAAAAAGCAGCGCTGGGCCGAGTCAACCCGTATGCGTTGTGGCAGTGGTGTGTATTGGAATGATGGCCCACTTGTTAAATTGCAGGCTATGTATGCGATAAAATACCAACAAAACACACTCACACACACTCGGTCATCCACACGAACATGTGGAGTGGAACCCATTTAAAAAAACTTTAGTTCGCATGTGTTGTGGCCTTTCATCATCAACATCAAGAATGCCATGCCATCCATACTTAACCATGCCCATGCCCATGCACGAGCTTATGCCCAAACCCAAGCCCTATGCCTATGGTTTTGGCCCATGCCCGTTTTTCAGCGTTCCCATGCATCCCTAAAAGTGTGCAGGTTCAACTTTTTAGGTACTTGAAAAATGCCTCACACACAGACACACATGCACAGAAAGGCACTCACACTGACACGAAAACACACGCTCACCAAAATTCACATTTAGCTTCCTGCAACGCCACATTCCGCTGTGCAAACGCAATTCTGCCCCTCCGCTCACCCGCCACAAGCGTAACTGAAAATCCGCCTGAAAAGTTTTTGTCGTTCCGTACAACTTTTTTATATTTTATGCTGGTGTTTTTTCTTCTGTGCTTTGTATTTCCGTTAACTGTGCGTTCCACACCCGTTGTCGTTGTCGTTGCTGTTGTTGTTAGCTTTGTGTGCGTGTGTGCAAGGCGAAAGTTTTAATGGTATTGGTAAGTGCGTGTGCATACAATGCCAAAAGGGATGATCAGCATCAAATAACGCACGCAGCATAATTCCGTTGCCTGGCTTGCTCCTCGTTTCTCGTTACTCGCTCCACGCACTGCTGCCACGCATACAGCGCAATTGCGTTGCCAAACACCGTCATCCTTATCGGCAGCGTTGCCCTCGCCGTCTCTGTCGCCGTCGCCGCCGCCGTCGCCATTCCTCGTCCTCTTGCTCGTCATCATTGTCGTGCTCGGTTTCGTCGTTAGCGTTGGCATTGGCAACAACTGCCCCCAATTTTGTATGCCCTTCTGCCTGCTGCGCTTGCTGTAATCGTGCTTCCTTGCCGTTGCCTTTTTCTTCACTTGTTTGACTTCCTCCTAAAACGCGCGTTACAGTTCTGCTCAAGGCTGAAGGCTGAAGGCTCCAGTTATGACTCTGCTTTGTATGTAGTTTGACGCAATATGCTTGTGTGCATAACACCGAAATTGCCCGGTTGGCTTTTTATTGTTCTCATTGGACTTCAGCTCTCAACTTTTGCTAAGCCTAGTTTGCATATTTACGAGGTTTTCGGCAAACTTTAAAGGCATCTGGCCGTTTCCTTTGCCATTTTCAGCTTAATTGCAAGTCACCAATGCCAAAGCGCTGGATTATAAATTGCACTAAATTTTGTCGAATTTTCCCTATAAATTTAAGCTATCGACCTCCCCTGCCAATTAAATTGAATTACCGTTCATGCTACTCCACGTTTTCGGCTTTCAAATGCATTTCCAATATGAAAGCGTATGAACATTTTATGCGCATTATAAATCAAATTCGTAAAATTATCAAAATTTATCAAAGCCACCACCTCCACCGCTATAATTATTAGCAGCACAGCACTTCCATTTCTGCTGCCGCCCTCCAGCAGCCACCCAAAAAGCATTGCTGCACATACACTCCACGCACAGGCTGCGCCAAAGCACTCAAATTGGCACAGTGCTGCGATACCATGCAACAAGTCTACAAGTATGCACTAATAATGAATTGTTATATAGTCCGTAGGTTAACAACTGCACATATAGCAAATGCGAGTACTCCAACGTGTGGCATTAATGGGAAGAACTTTTAGAAGGTAGAGGGAGGTCCATTTCAAAAACATCCCTTTCCTCAATAGAAGACAGCGACGAGTAGCAAAGAAGTCTGGCAATCACCATCGCAGGGAATTACGCTACATTCTATGCAATAAAACACTCAATATTACAATGATATAGGAAACTGGTTCCCTTTTTCATAATAAGACAGTTGTAGCGATGCTCCTTTAAAGGTTAAAATTTTATATATATATTTATATTTATTGGTTTTTCTTTACATGCCCTCAAAATATAAATTTCAATTTGACTAATGAAATTTAAGAATTTTCTAACATTGCTTTAATTACAATAGACTCAAAATATGAAGTAGTGACTTCATTATCTTAAATGAATGGCAACCTAATTAGAGCCCATAATGAAATTTGATATACATGAACAGCTTGAATACATATTCTTCCAAAAGTTGGACGGACTTTCTTGTGGGTGTCATATTTACTGGATAATGTTGTCTTCAGTTTAGGGGGAATTGTTAGGTGAACAATCTAAATTGTTAATTCACTGATTCCCATCAATTCAGTTGAGGGATTCGATACAGGAAATAGAGAAGTGCATTTTAAGCCAAAGTACGAGAGGACATTAAGAAAAGGAGATTACTATATCTCACAATGGAAAATACTCTTACCATGAACTAAGTGCCATTAGGAAAAATTGTAAGGCTTAGATGATTACCGAGAGTGTACTGAAATGTGTGTGATGCTGATAGTTTACGGAATAAATATATGAACGGGAAAATAAGGAACTCGGAGTACTCACCATCATTTCATTTGTATCTACAGCGAATAGTACAACCCTACAGACCACAAAGCGTTAAAGGCAATGGCATTGTGGCAGTAAAAATCTGTGATGAGATTTTGTTCACAAGTGGATTTGCGAATTAGCCTCAACGATCATGAAATCTTCTAACTGTGGAGTATTTTTTTTACTGGGGATATTACTGACATTTTGATGGACATTCGCTGATATTAGAGACAGAGGGCTAGTCACTGTCGTCGAGCTAAAAAAGAGAAATGACGCAACCATTAATGAGAACAATACTCTTTGACAATAATGGACCCTAGTTTGCCAATTATGTACCTAACCCAACCCATCAATCTCACATAATATTTAACCAATAATAAAAGGCAAATATATAATAACAATAATATATAATAAAATATAAAATATGCTAAAAATACAATGCAAATTTATATAAATAAAAACAAATATTGAAAATCAGCTTTTGATTAATTTTTTCCCACGTCATCAAAATTAATAAATTGGTACCTATGAAATAATTTTAACTCTGTTTTATTTATAATAAGGAAAGCAATACATTTATTCAACTTTGAGAGTTTGGACATTTAGTTGGAACACCTTTTTTCATACAATTGATGCATTGTTCCCCAGTTTCATTAGAATATGCACACATCCCCGGGACAAAGCACTGTGCTAAGCCTGCTCCTCCACTGCCACCGACCGGCCGAGCACTGCAAAAAGGTGCGTACCATGATTTTATTGATTTATATGCTGACGCTATTACCACTGACGTTGCGTTGTAACTCCTGCTGTTGCTGTTGCTGCTGCTACTCCTCCATGAAATTTCCGCCGCTTGCACTGCCTGCGCGTCTACTCCTCAACAGCGATCAAACACTCGCTGTGTACCTTGTAAATGTAGCAATTTTGGGGCAATGCTTTTGTTTTGCTTTGTTTCGAGTTCGGGCTCTGTGCACAGAAGCAGCAAAAAAGTGAATGCGTGTAATGGATGGGGACGAAAATGCGTGCAGGCAATTTCTCTAACAACATGCGTCGAGAATGTATTCTCTGTGTGGATGTGTGGGTGCGTGTGGATGTGGATGTGGGTGTTTGGTTTCTAAGGGTGTGTGTGTGTGGGTGTATGTGCGTTGCTCTGCTGTGCTGCATACTGCGCGCAGTAAATTTTCGTCTAATCATTAATTAGCAGCAACGACAGCGACATCGCCGCGTCACCGCACCTCCACCCACCCGAGGGTCTGTCGTTGATGCGTGCGCTTTGTTTTTGTTTTTGCTGCTGCTGTTGCTGCCATTGTTGTTGTTGTTGCTGCTGATGAGTGCGTTTGTGTTGAAATAAGTTCGAATTGCGCCCGGGTATCCTGCCAGTGTATCCCGCCCGTGCCGTATTTCGTTTCATCTGCGTAATGTGCATGGCATGACATCATGCCGCGCGTCGCGCGCTCGCTTTCACTTTATCCTTTTACGGGATGTGTTTTATTTTTGGCATTGATTTTAATGGAGTGGATGTGGATGATGTTCATCGTTGCTGTGGGAAGGTAGGTGTGTGGGCGGTACATAGATAACGTTTTTTGAGCATCAATCCATCACAAACTTCCGAAATGTCGTTTTAAAATTAATTAGAAATGAGACCAGGACCTGCGTACTAAAGTATTAAAATTAATTTGAAAACTATGATACAGAAATTTGTCAAGGATATTTACAAAAAATCATCTTTACTATCAGAAGAGAGTATCTCTCCATTGAACAAATAAATTTCCATTTTAAATAAGTTGACTAAAAGAGAATGTTGAGGTAGTTTCTTTGAAAAAGTTTACAGAGGCCACTGCGAAAATAATTACTTTATTTAACTCCATTAAATAATCAGTAGAGAGGAATCAACAGCAGTTCAGCACTTAACAAATTAGAGAATTTTTAACTTTAAGCTTTAGGAAACGAGGTCTTCAAATTGATCCTAAAAATTGAGATATACAGCTAAATATGTGCGAGTAACCATGGATGACCATGAAGACGTCGAAGTAAGGCAATGAGATGAACATATCGAGCACATAGGATGATACCGACGAAAGTACTCGTTGGAGAAAAAATTTGGAAATGGTTTATCACCAAAGACTGTATTCTGGTGCAAGGAGCTTTAGGAATACAATGTTAAGTAACTGGGGGAGACAAGCAGAGAAGAATGTTATTTAAAGAAAATAAGGAATATTTTGACTTGCAGTACTCCAAGAAGAGTGTAAGAAAGACTTCCCTATTCTGCCTACTCCCTTGTAATGGAAGGCTCGGATTTTCAATCAAAATATTTCTATAGTTGACTTTTATAAAGCATCTACATATATGTTCCAAATTGCTGAAAATTCTATAAATATCGATATAAGAAAACAAACCTAAAGACCTAACTCAAATGTGACGCTATTGTCTTTTTATATTAGGAATTTTTCTTCTGCCAACTCTCAGAAAGGAACTGAAAAGTTGGTATTTCGAGTACCTTGGTGAGAAATGTGCCTTAGTTACCGAAGCGAGTTCTGATTGATTTTCCTGAACACTTCAAGTAAACCTATGATGGAAACGGTTTTTTAGAAAGCCAGTTTGGAGTTTAATGTGGGAGTCATTGGTATTTTTAGAAAGTTCTTTTGAAATGCTATTAAAATGCAGCTGTTAATTAGATTTATATGCAAACTGTATATTAAGTCCAGCAAATCGTGAGAAAATGAATCATAATCAAATATAAAAATCTATTAGTTTTCTAACTGCCCTTAGTGAGCACTCCATATCTCATACATGGCCTAATAGTGCTTTTTAGCAGCCGATCAATCTACCTAGGCTTCCGTTGAACTCTCGCACCATAAATTATTAATTATGAAAGAGTCAATTACTGACAATAACTGCTAGCAATCTACATGGTTGTATTCCATTGGACTTGACTTTGAGTGTGACTTTGACCATTCGGGAAGAGGTGTTAAATCCCAGGAAAGGCAGTGCATATCCCTTAATTGGACTCCATCTTCTCTATGAAATCAGCAGATCATTCTCTGACCAGACCTTATTTAAAACCTCTTTAAAGCAAGGAGAAAATGGTGTAATAGACTCGTTTAAGTAATTTTTTCTAAAAATCCACCAAAATTTTGACATTCTTGCTTAATATTAACGGCGTAACATCAGAGTTATAGCATATATCTTACAGGACATTGTCTTTAATAATTAAAGTTGTAAGATAAAATTCAGTCGAGACCAATTTTTCTCACATTTTTATTAATTGGCAATTTCTTTATCCTTTGCTATCTAACGAACCATCACATCGTCATATGCAGCTGGTTATTCCATCATTTCATTAAAACTTTAATATGAAAAATATCTTCTCTATGCAGGCAATCATCCCAACTAGCCTCCTTCTCACAAAGATTTCCGCTTTATTTCCAAATTTGAAATTTTCCGAACATTAAAATTACTTAAGTAAAACAAAAATGAACAAAAATATTTCGGCATAAATCCTGTGCATCCCTATACATGCATGGTTGGCTATGTAACAGCCTCACCATTATCATCCCCTTTGCCTGTGATTACACAAAAAATTACTGCTGACCTGATTCCGCTTATCGTACGAATCTCAATGACTTAAATATCTCATTTAACGCAGCGAAGCATTGGAGCAGGCAATGCCAGCTACGGTGCGAGTGTATTTCACGGCCGTGTGTTCACATGCACACCGACACTAATACACTTGCACACGCACACTTCACTTATATTTATATCTAAATTCAGTTAAACAACAACAAACCCGAAGTAAATCCACAAGCACAGATGGATTTTTCACAAGCGCAGCCAACGCAACAACAGAACAGCTCAGCTCGGCAAGGATAACAACAACGTTGGACGCTTGGTTTGCTGCTTGTTCGGTTGCTGCGTCACTATGCGTTCTAATTTTGTTAAGGATACGATATTGTACGATATATTGTAGCTTCACTTTTTATTATTGTTGTTGTTGTTGTTTCTATTTTGCGCAGAAAAAACAAACAACACAACAACAAAGTTTCGCTTAAAGTTTCACTACAATAAATACAGCTTCTCGTATGCCTTGGTTCACTTTATGTGTGTAAGCGAGTATGTGTTTGACAGTGGGAGTGGATAATGTGCGTATATGAACGCACACACTCTCGCTCACTCAAACCCCTTGCATTTAACATGCTGTGTACCACATTTGGGACGCATACAATTATAGTATTGTTAATTAGATCAAAAAGGATGCGACGAAAAGGACACATTTTACATTCATTTCGAATGCGACGGTTTCCACGTTTTAATTATGTTTAAAGATTCTTTAAAAGGGGAGGAAATGAAATCATTGAGGTTGGTTGAATTTGTTTGAAGACTGTGGTAAGTTATTAACTAACTTAAATTTTAACTTGACCGAATGGGGCAATTACACGAAATAATTTTTGAGTGGTTTTCATTTCAATTAAATTGAATTTTAAGTCTGAGATTTCCTCTATTAAATAGGGAGAACCCTTTCTATATTTAATAAATTTGATTATTATTACAATTATAAATTACACTGTGAATAATTAAGTGTTATATATTAATACTTTATTCAATAATTACTTATGTTCCTGGAGTATGAGAACTCTTGCATCTAAACTAAAGAAAATGATTAATGATATTGCCACAATCAGGTAGATATCAGTCATTTAATCAATTTAAGTTTCAGAGAAAATTGTTCATTCTTCAATTTCTACGTTGCGCGAGCAGGTAGGATGAAGCATATGGAGTCCATATGTCCTGGGCAGGACCAGAACCAGTTACTTGGTAATCTAGCATATTGATTACTAATTATAAAAGCCGACTATTCTTTTTTTTTAGACTAATATTTTTACAATTGCATTTCTGTGCACCAAACTTCTGCTTAGAAGGTCCAATTGTGGAGAGCCTCTGGTTGTCTATCCTCACATTCATTTCTATAGCACATAATCCAAATTCGGTTTGAACACACTTCGCTTATAACTTACTGTAATAATCTGAGTGGAAGTATTGTTTTTAAAGATTATTTTCTATCAAGTTTGCTTCTTATCACAGGCCAAATTTTGGCCTGATCTAAGCAACCCTGAAACGCAGAAAGTTACTCGCAGAACTATATAAGTTCGGCACCAATTATCGAACAATGAATACGGGAATTTCAGCCTTAAACTTCAATAATGATCTGTAAATTGCAGCACATGCAGCACCACCTTCTGATGTGATGTTGTTGTTGTGATACTTATGGACGATTATGCATGCAGACATTTATTTGCTGGATTAAATGTATTACTTATTCGGTAAGCTAACTACGGTAAAACTGGTGATGCTAGACTGCTAGGAGTAATGATTGACGAACAGTTTTGAAATATCTCGTTTCCGTCTTTATCATTGTCTCATCGACGAGAAGAAATCCAGTAAACCTACGACTTTTTTATGAGAGTACAGAGTGTGAATCTGTGTATTTAGTTTGGAGATGCTCCTTTTACCACAGTGGTAATATTATATTTAGTTGCAAAATCTTAATGCAAAAGAAGACTTTTTAGAACAATATAATAAAAAATATGTTACTTCCCAACGGCCGCGGCAAACTTAAAGAGCAGCATGAGTAAAAATAGTAAATTATAGGTATTCAATGGAAAGGGAAACAAAAACCAAGCCATGGTGATATAAAGACGATAAAGCCCGCTCTTGAATTTTCAGACGTAGCAATTTGAGGTGGCGGATTGGATTTAACATTTATTTTAGTTGAAAAATCCGAATGAAAAAGCCAAAATCAAATGAAAATAGATGCAGTATACAGATCGATTAATATGAGAACAAACTTTCTCTTCTTCACCCTACTTTATTTGATTATTTTACGTGTATTTGGTTAAGCTGAGTATGATCAAATGTTACCTCCCAATCACCTCAGTATATCTAATGAGTAAAACTAGAGAAGAGCGAATTGCACATTATTTATGATAAATAAGAGTAATCGTTGACCACGCTTACTCTCAACCACAACCATTGCATTACTCTTAACTGCGCCTCTCTTAAACTGTTAAAGCCTTTTATCACGACTATAGTCTTAGGTTTAAGTACCTGCCCAAAGCACATATACTCGTAATCTTCCGGAAGACACACTTAAATGCTTATTGTGAATATAGTATTGGCCATCCCTGCTTATGATACAATAATAATTAAAATTAAAATCATAGTAAGATTTTTAATTTGTTTGGCTTTCACCCAGACACCTTGAATCAATCCCTTGTAACGCTACGCACCCCTTTCTTTCACTAAATCATTTCTAGGACATTGCTAAGGTTATCTTTGAAGGTTTTTCTAACTCTCCCTTCAATTTGA
Source organism: Clusia tigrina (assembly GCA_920105625.2). NCBI lineage: Eukaryota > Metazoa > Arthropoda > Insecta > Diptera > Clusiidae > Clusia > Clusia tigrina. Next base: position 13,896,133 of record OV050033.1, on the reverse strand, counting down.
AGTATTTAAGGAGTTTTTAATCCGCATGCAAGGAAAGTGTTAGCTTTGTCGTGACCACAAATTTATTCAATACGTCAATACATAAATTTCCGTGAAAATGCTGATTGCATTTTAATTCGCAGCGGCCTTCGCACGCACCTAAAAAAAAACCAAAAAAAAATACAAAAAGAACGAAAAATGCCAAGTTTCCAAGGCAGGCCAGGGCAGGCCACCAGCAGGTCCCAATCAACTCCCACGCTTACGCATATTTTCATTTTAAGAGTGCGTACGTATGTGGAATGAGGTGACAAAACACACACACACTTACAAAAGCTGGCGCACACACATACGGTTATGGCAAGTGAGAGAAATACTTAAAGCAACGCTCAAATGCAAACAGCAGCGATCGCACGAAAATAAAGAAAACGTATAATAATAAATTTGATTAAACAAAAAATAGGAGAAGGAAAAAAATGGAAACGCAAGAAAAAACATTTTTGTACATTTTGTATGCCAAAATTTGTGTACATTTTTGCATGACCGCCTTCCTTGCGCTCGCCGCACTTTGGTGCTGTGTTCATACAAATTTCATTACCACTCCAAACAACGCGACCAGTGGTCAGTCATCCTGTGCCCGCGCCAACCGTTTGTGTCATGCACACGCACCCAACCTTCCTGGGCGCTGGAGGCGCATTGTATTCAATAAATCCCCAACAGCATTAAAATTTTTTCTTTTTGACTTAATGCGAATTACATGCTGTGAATGGGGCTGTGGCTGTGGCTGGGGCTGGGCAATGGCTGAGTGTGAGGAGCGCGGTGGCCATAGAGCACCCAGCATGAGCGATCGATCGTAGATAAGATAGGCGCACCAGGCCAGTGCGACATTGCGGCAGGCACGGTTGCAAGCAGGGCAAGCAGAGCGAGCAGACATGGCGAGCTTTTCAAGCACACGCACCGATATTTCAGCTATTAAGCTCTTTTTCGAATGCCACTGTATATAAATAAACTAATTGCAAAAGTGTAGCAGGAAAGCAGATTGAAAAATATGCTAGAAACAAATTCAACCGAGTGCTTCCTCGCACCCCCGGCATCCATAACAACTGCTCACACACAAGTGAGTGTGTGTTGAAGTTTTTTTATGTGTTACACCTTGAACTTCACCGAATTTTTCCGTTTTGTTTTGCTGAGTTGCTTATTGAGTCTGTTTTGTTCTCTCTTTCATATGCTCTTTCAAAATCTATGTTATTGAGCAGGGGTGGGCAAATGATTAATAAAATGTAAATTATATTGATTTGAAAATACATCAATCAAATTTTAAAGTATTGTATATTCTGCAATGCCCCAAAAACACGATTTGGAATGCATCGCGTGTCTTTTAATATAATCGAAGGGAATGAGAGTGGAGAGATACAAATATCCGCTGTGTTTATAACAAATTTATCTGGATCTACAATTAAGCAAAGAACTTCCTTAGAAAAATTAAATAGTAAATGATTTTTTCGATATTAATGACTTTTTATGCAATTGTGCAGCCTCTTGGCACACCAAAGATTATTACTTTTTATTATTTTTTAATTAGAAATATTTTAAATATCTTGAAAAGTTATTTTTACTAACAATTATTATGGGGCATTTGATTACAAATTCTCAATGATCCCCAATGTCATTCAACTACCCCAGGTATATTATTGTTATATTAATTTTTACAATATAGAAATATGTCTAGCATCTTAAATAGTTCTTTTTTACAATGACGCATTTTACCCCCAAAATCTCTGAAACTACAAAAAAGCGAAACACTTATAACTTAGATTGTAAACTGTGATTGTGACTTAGATAGAAAATTAAAACAGGGGAATGCTCAATCTTAACCGAATTCGTATCTTAGCACTACCGTTATTTCTTCCCTATTAACATTTGTGCAGCATTAAATATCTTTTTTTTTGTTTTCGGGTTTTTATGCTCTTCTATGGCTGTACTAGAGATAGTGTGTCTCCTAAGATCTTTAGCATAATCGCAACTGAATGAAAAGGACAAAGACCGCTAACAGAGGCTAACAAAATCGTTTAATAGCGGTCGAATGTTTATAGTATAATTAGGGGCTGAGTTATGCTTTAGGAAACTTCCGAAATAAATGAAGTCGGCATCAATGACGTAAATCCGCACAAATGACACAAATCGGCATGGAAATCATCTGAACTCAAAGCCGATGTCGGTATTCTTTTATCCGTTTTATTTCCATCTTGAACTTTATTTAAAGTACTTTCAACTGAAATGGGCGCGTCTTATACTTACAATTCATTATTCGTATTATTGTTATTTACATTGTACACCTTAATTAACAATATATGCGAGGAAATGAATTCTAATAATTAAAACAAGTAATCCACTCAAAATACAGATACCAAGAAGCATGTCATGGATGTGATTTCAAGACATGATAGATGTTGTCATAATATAGAGATCGATGATCTGTAATATATTTAGCAGACAACGAGTGCGACAATAGTTTGTTCACATAACTAGTCAAATTATATTGAGATATTTTTCTGTTGACAAATCGTACAGTGAAGTATTAGAGTAATCTCTTGAGTTAATCCAAACTGAATCGAATAATTTTATGAGCCAGTTGGAATGCCCGCTCTAAAAGAAGGGTCGTTTTTCATTTTGCCATTATTTGTCTCCTCACAAAATTTGGAGGAACATCAAGAAAAGATAAAAATTTATTGTTAAAAATTTGGATAAAGAGTTTCTGTGAAATGTGATGCTCATTTTGGATTGTGGAATTCTGTTTGAACGATCTTTGGTGATTTTGGTACGGTCATTTTTCCGATAGCGATTTTTTGTAATGCTAACAAGGATCCTTGATTTGATCTGTGAGTTTTCATAAATTTTCGTGCTATATTCGGAGTTTAAAAACTGCAAAAGCTAAGCTGGTAATGCTTGAATGCTACTCCACCCAAATACACCCGCCTGTACATCTGAGAACAAATGAGATTGGAATGGTTCGATTATGCAAATAAATGCGTATAATAATAATAAAAGAAATACAAACGAGCTTACAAAAAATGTTGTCTTTGTACATGGCATACCGAATCAGAAGTCGAGAAAAAAAATTATAGAAGTAACCTTGAAAAGTGAACAAGCGATCATTCCACTCGGAATGCAAAATGAATTTGTCACTGCGCGTATCCGAACGCACAAAACAATTAATTAACCAAATAGGCAAAAACATATACGAGTATATATAGTTGGCTGCAAAAATAAAAGAGAGAAACTTGTTATAATATGTTTCAAGCGTTCGCACTAACTCAAGGGAGCAGCAAACGCATGCAGCAGAGAGACACCAATATGTGGAAGGAGTCTGGCTTAGATAGAAAAGAGTTAGTTTTAGCCGTAAGCACAGCCAAAGCAACAATAACAATAACAATCACCTTAATGTAGACAGAAACGAGCGAATGGAGCTGGGAGCAGGCAACGCAAACAGTACCCATAGATGCGAGTATTTAGTTTACGCATAAACAAACAGCCGGAGATATGGTATAAATGCAAAAACAACACAGTCAACGCTTAAACCGCTCGCATCCAGATACCCGAATGTTACGCGCGGAGAGACGAGGCACGCATTGCTGAAGTTTTGAAGCATATAAAAATAAAACAGCAGCGGCAAAACACACACAAAATCTAATGCTAGAATTCATGCGTTGAGACTGTAGGCTACACAAGTGTTCTCTTGAAATCAACTATGGCAACAGCAACTATAGCAACAGCATTAGCAGCAGCAGCAGCAGCACCAACAACAACATCCCGAACGCATATTGCCAGCAATATGCGCCAATGGCAACCAGCGCAGTCGGTCGCACGCACAAGCTTAGATCGCATTCAGCGAGCTTTTTTGTTGCTGTTGTTGTTGCTGCTGTGTACGAAGCAATCGCCCATTTTACTCTGGCGTGTGTGTTTCGGAATATATATATATATATATATATATATATATATATATGTATTTGTGTGTGCGCATTTGTGCATGTGTCCGTGTAAGTATTGTATCTTTCTCGCTATGTTACTCTATGGCTTAAGAGTTCTCAAGGCAAAAATTCACCCGCAGCAGCATTGAAATTTGCAAGAGCAACATGCGCTCGTCGCCATTGCTGACGTCCATTTTTTCTTTCAATTCGGTTGCTATTTCGTCGTTGCTGCTGCTGGTTCTCGATTTTGTTAGTTTCACCTTGGAAAGTTCATTCACGCAGTACCCAAACGCATGATCGTAAAATAAGCGAAAAAGTCACTCTACAACTACGCACAACTCACACCAGAAACTTGCACAAAAATAAAATAATTTATTAAACGCAACACATATGGAAGGGGAGAGGGGAAAGCAGGTTCGATGTTCATCAGTACGCGTACAGTGCCGAACATAATGCAAAGTTGAATTTTTTAGGATCATATTATTTTTAAGCTTTGTTGAATATGTTAATCACTTTTTGTAGGCTTAGAAAATTGAAGCAATTTTATTATTATCTTTACTTCTGCCAAGCAAAACGGGGCGTGTTAGTAACAAAGTTATAAGTGTTCCTTGGTTATGGTTTAGGCAATTGCGTAAGAACACTTAAGAAATAATTCATGTGATTCATTGTTATGGGCGAAACAGATTCATTCTTATAAAGAACATTTAAAAATCAATCTTCGATTCAAGGTCAATTCACAACTTGTGAATGAATATAAATCGGAATTGCATTTGTGCTCTTTGTAATCTGTCGCAGATGGAAAAAATATATATCTTTGGTTTTCCGTTCATTGCGTTCCGTTTCGTAAGCTTCGTTTGAGTTAGCTTAGAATAAGATCAGTTATGAACCACTTCTAACGAATAATTACGTTAAGTTGTCAGATGTATCGAAGTCACTGGGTCAAGATATCAAATTTAATATGGTAAATTGACTCCAGGATATCATTGCCATGAAATAGCACTCACTGAATTAATGGTAGCAAAATTTTTGTATTTGGTGTTTTCATTTCTTTTAAAATTACAATAAAAATGTCTTTGCAAGTGATTCAAGAACTCTCAATTGTTATTTATATAAATAATTTAAGGAGATTCTGAACATCCTTCAGATTATTGAAAGATTTAAAAATATCTTTGCAAAATTTCTAAAATTGTCGAGTTGCATTTTCCCATAGATTTGTTCTTCCAGAATAGTTATTCTGGACAAATTACGAACGTGTATAGCACCAGTCAAATTATTCTGACCCTTATTTTATTGTTAAAAAATCCTTAGAGCCAGACCGTAACAGACTGTGCACCAATTCTAACATAATGGGTTATGATCCCTGAAGATTATTTGCCTATTATTATAGACCGAATACATTGTAGATCAAAAGATAATTTAATTTATCTATGCGATAACTAAGGAAAATATTGTTTTCAGTGTGCTTATTCGGACAATTTAAAAACCTCTTTCAGAAAGAGGTCTGGAAAACATGATTGTTTTCCGTGGTCCACTACTTTCGTTTGTAATTCCTTCGATCATTCAAACAATCATCTGTCTGCTTTACTTTAAAAAATTTTGTTGCGTTTACGACTTAATTGGAAGGAAAGTCGTTACTTCTGATTTGGTTTGGAAAATGAATTGGTGAATGTATTTTTAATTCAGGATATTAAAAGTGTGTACAAAAATGGTGTCAGCAGAACCTTCCTCATATGTACAAATTCGCAACAACTTTATATTTTTCTTGTGCCTGCACTGCAATTTAATTATTAAAAAATAATTCTAAACAAATTAATGAAATAAAATTAAAATAAGTGTTTAAAAAATTGTATATTTATTTAGAAAGCACGAGACAAACATTTCTATTGACCTTGAGAAACGTTTTTGTTTTGGGCCCGCATTACTTTTTCTTTTATCATTTCATGCTTGCGAAGAAGCGTTTTTAAGTTCTTTTACCATTTTTTATTTTATTTTGTTTTTTAGCTTGCTGGGCACGCACTTTTGCCGGTATCAGCAAAAAATAGAAAAACCATAACAAACAAAAGTATATAAATGTGTTTAATCACATTTATATATAAATATATACATGGGCCCATTATATGTATGAGTACCAAAGTAAAAAATAAACCGAAAGTAAATTTAAGGAAATAAAATTATGAGGTTCAGTCTCGACGCAGGAAGTACCCTATTTTCGATGAGGTTTTCAAGTGAAGTAGAAAGTTATACTTATCCATTCTGAAACTGAAAAGGAAGCAATCGCAGCCGATTATAGGTTTATACTATTTTAGGTAAGATCAGATTTTATATTTCTTTTTACTCTACGCGCGGAAAAATGGTTTGGTTTCGTTAAAACTGTAAAGTATTTTTAAATGTGTGCGTAAAGCGTTCATTTTAAATAATAAATATTTTATTAATTAAAAGTGTTCTATTATATACCAAAACAAAAGAGAAGATGAAAATGACAGTGGGCTAACTATTAGAATTCAAGACTAATGCTAGAAAAAATCTAGTGATACATGAATTTGATCTCTAGTTTTAAAAAGTCTCATATCAAGTCATCTCTCAATGAAGTCGTGGTTTGAAAATAGCTCTTTCCCTACTAACTTATCCTTTTTATCTTGAAGGTACGATTTGCGGCTGTATAAAAACTAGAAAATTTGTATTTAAATCTAAGCAAACACTCCCTTGCAGACAGTAGGGGTCATAAATAAAACAATTTTGTGAAACTGTTTCGTTTATCTTTGGTACAAAGCACTTGAACAAAACCAAACATTTAAAATATAAACAAATGTATTTCAAAATATAAATTTATTGTTCAGTTGACACAGTTTTTCAAGTGGTGAAAACTAAATGTATTTAATTATTTTTAGAACGTTGCGGCTGGTGTTTGTTGGGATTTTCAGAACAATAATAAAGTTAAGTTTATGGACAATAGCAGTAAAACGTTTTGACAAATTGGCAATTGAAACGCTTTTAAATAACAAACAACATCACCATCATGGCAAACAAGCAAATCCTCAAATCGCAAATGTCAGCTAAACTCAACTCATACAACAACAAAAAGAAATCAACAAGAACACACGCCATGCAGTAGAGCCACACAACACCCACCCACCATCTAACAACCTCCGTGCCCTACTCTACGTGGTCTACCTGCTTAGCCCATACGAGGTCCACAATATATCCCACACAATTCAAACAGTTTTTGAACGAATTTTTTGATTTTCATTTATGAGTGTTCCGTTGCTGTTCTCCTTGTTGTTGGTGCTGTTGTTATATTTATTTTGCGTGCTTTAGTTATACCGATTGTTGCTGTTCTTGTATAGTAAATGTATTTTTATGGAGGTGCTCTCTAACAGTCATTGCACTCGCTTCCCTGCTTTTAAGTATTTTTTTCTTATAAATTTTCGCGAATTACCGCATCGCGCAACGCATAAAGAGTTCATTGACTTGTCGCTAGTAGCGCAACGGCAACAACAGCATTAATTTTAATTTTTTATTTATTTCTATTTTTTCTTTTTGTTAGAATTAGAATTTCTGCCAGCGCTGAGTTGGCCATACAGCAACAACAACATTGGGCCAAAAAGTACGAGTATCTGAAACGCGCAGCAGTCAGTATTCACGATTGCAAAACGCAAATTCACACCAATCACTGCTGCTGTTGCTGCTGCTGGTGATGGTGCGTTCATGTTGGCGATACACTTCGAAAGCCAAACAAAAAGAAGTGCTTTTTTGAAAATTAAAATAAAAATAAAACTTGAGAAAAAAGGCATTTCCTTTGTAGTTTTTTTGCTGTTGCGGATTTTTGTTGGTTTCTTTCAGTTGATTATTATGTGCGATCTTTGCTGATAGATCGCCAACAATTTAACAGCTCGTATGCGTGCAGAGCCAGCCGGATCTAATGCCAAACGTAGGTTAGCACACTACAAAAAATACAATAAACATTGTTTTGCTGCTTATGGATAATCAAATTTCCACCAATCTTCTTTTATTTTGTTTGTATTGACTGTCAATTATACGCTCCGTAATGTCAATGAAACTACTCGTATGTAATTTTGACGAAAAAATTTTTAAATTTTCATTTTATAAAAGTCAACCAGTCTTTAAATAGTGTAATGAATTCATAGGGTATCTTGTCTCTACCTATTCTTCTCTTCGAGTCAAAGAACTTAACTCATTAACAAGCAGTATTTTTTGCATATTCACCCCGTATTCCACTTTGAACTTTCTACCCCTAGTCTGTAGGAGCTGTAGGAGTGCAGAGTGATGGTGTATAACATATGTGTAAATTGCTATCTTTATACTAGGTGTTTAAGTCCCCAAAGACATGCTAAAATGTCATTTTCACCTAGTTTTGCCTGTTTATAATATATCCGTATCTTTACATGTACATATGTGAGAAAGACCCTTGAAATTTAGCGCTATTCTATTGTCATCCTACTATCCTACAACTAATATCCAAATACCGTAGTATAAATCTTCATACATCCCGGATTTGGGTTTCTTATAAACAAAATTAAGTTAATTAACCAACTTTTTCGCACAGTGTTTGGCTTAGAATGCAAAAACTTGTTAAGTGAATAGCAAAACACGCGCATACACGTTGGTGAATCGCCATTTTTAGTGCGTTGATATTGCTGCGGCTTTTGTTGGTGTGTTGCTATTTTGATTGTTGTTGTTGTTGTTACTGCTGCTACTGCTATTGCTGTTGTTAGCGAATGGAATTAGAAAATACACACACACAAACATGCAAAACCACACGCAGCACTCTTGAGAAAGACGAAAAATTAAAGAAAGAACGCAGTGTTTAACAGAGCAGTGCAATGGAGTGAGCAGCAACGCAGCGCTTGGGAGGGGATATGGACTTATATGCTAGTATAAGCACCAATGGCGACAGCGAAAACGGCAACTACAACGGCAGCGGCAGAGCAGAGTATTGCATCATCTGAGCAATTTCGAAATGTTTGCACACATAATAACATTGAAATGTAGGAACGAACGCATATGCGAATGAGTTCTTCGGGTCTCGGTTCGCTTCGTTCTTATTCGCCTGCTCGTGCTGCGTTCGCTGGCGCTATGTGTGCGTTAGTGAATGATATGCGTGTGCGAGAGTGTGAGCGAGCTGTGCGTTTTGCGATACGATGATTGCTATTTTTTGCTGCTGCCGATGTTGTTGTTGCTATTTTTCTATGCTTTTCACTGTCATATTGTTTGTTTGCAATGGAACGTTTGTTATTATTATTATTGTTGTTGTTGTTGTTGGTGCTGTTGGAGCACTTAAGAAGGTGCAATAACCTTAAAAGCTAAGGTAGATATTATGTATTTTTTTTAAAGAATTATTTTAAAATATTTCTACATTAATTTATTCCATTTCAACAAGTTTTTGAGTTTTCATATCTGTATATAAATTCAGCAAATGGTTTTTTTAATGCTTTCAAATTCAAAGATTGTCACCGTTAGTTAGTTGTAATAAAAGCGAATGTTTTCAATTATTTTTAGAACTGCTACGCACTTGTGCAAATAATTTACCCAATTAATGTCTGCCATGAAAAATGTGTAATGAGTTTATAATAGTTTTATTTTTGATCATAAAATATAAAATTGTTGCTGCTTGAAGGTCGCAAGATTATATTGCAAAAAGTTTCTTACGCACAGGTGGGTTCAAGCCCCGATATTGAAGTACAGATGTATTTTGAGTATATATAATAAAGATACAAATAAAACGATATAAAAATAATAACTGAATAATCTGATACTCAAATATTGCAGAAAAATCATTCCAAAAACATCAATTACTTTTAAAATCGAAACCTAGAAATTGAGGTCTAGACTAGACTTAATCAAATATTTACACAACTGAGACTGTTACACTGCAAATTAATACTTACTTAATGCAAACACTATACTATACTGTACTATATCACATTAGATCATAGAAGATTGCATTGGAATTAATCATGTTCGGTTCCAAAGTAAAAATACAAGGCATAACCATTACACCCTTCATATTCCAATGGTGACAACATCAGAAATATAATTCTATAATAAAAGTGCTCTCAACTGCACTCAATATACACATCGCTTTATTGATATAATTAAAATCATGAAGTTTTTATTTGTGTGATTTCAATATTTAATTGATTTACCTTACAATATTAAGGAGTAAAAGTATTGCTAGCATATCAGTTTGAACTATGAAACATGTTTCAGGATGGATTGGAACTGATGACAGAGCGCAACCGTGTATATGAATATGTGATGATGATGATTTGTAAGAAGCGAGGGAGATAATTTTGGTCAGAACAACTGTCATAATACTTCGATAGCAGACTAAAAATACAGATGTATAAAACATAGCGAACATGTTTAAGTCAAACCTACGATACAGCGGCACAAACAAAGTCAGAAGACGCTATCAGCGATACCCAAATAAGTTTCACTTTTACGAAAATACTTTGATCTTATTTCCCACCACTTGTTAAGCACATCTGCCACACCTACAATAAAAACAGGCCCCTCAAATATACATTCAGTTACTAACATACCCAAAAACACTGGCCGTAATTATATAAATGCAATAACAACAAATAATTAAATTGTGTTACTGTGATTTCAATTAATTTTTCAACTAAATGTAATGCGAAAATTTTCATTATAAATATATTGTACTTGTAAAAAATAATCATAAAAATAAATTATATGCGAATATGGCAGTTGTCAGTGAAAACATACGCTCGCATCAAAGCACTTCATTTGGGTTCCACATCATTTTTGCCCATTTTTGTTTCAATTTTATAATTGCAAAGTGAACAAAAAGGAAAAAGTGAAACATATAATAAACTTGTTTACGAAAATAGAGAAAATGCAAAATATAGAAAACTATTCAGCACATCATATCATTGCAACAAAATAGTAAAAAGAGGTGTAGAGGTAGTATGCGGGCATAAGCCACCCTACAATTCAATACTACAAATGAAGTCTGAATATTCTTACGAAAATGAAGTGTTTGCTACTAGTTCTGATTATTGGATTATATCATTTTATATCAAGATCACTGCCTTATAATTTAGTATTATTAATCAGGTTAAATGTGCCGCCCGTATTAAACAGCACTGCACTTAACAAATAGTTCACACTGTTTTCTTTAATATAAAAGTTTTGCCTGTTTTACTTTTATATTTAATTTATACGCATCAAAGCAACAGGCAAGCAACTCCATCAACAGCTGAACTCCTTTGAATATCTGAAGGGTTCATTTAAATTTATCTTCATTTTCGTGATCAGTTTAGAACACCTTACGCAGCCTTACTTGACTGATTTTTTCAATTGATTAGAATAATTCATAAAATAGCGAAGTTCATAGCATCTTGAAACAAAATATTTCCAAATTATCCCAAGCAGAATCACACCCCATTTTTCCGAAATACTGATCAATGGGTTCTAATTGTCTACTTAAACTCGCCAGCTATTATCTCGGAAAGCTGGAGTTAAGAAAATCAGTTGTTATTACAGTCAAAGGAATCTTGGAATATGATTTTAATGCATACTTCATTGGCTTAATGAAGAAATTCCTTTAGAATTTTTGCCCTGTAATGGGTTGATCGTTGTTTGTGTTATTTGAAATTTCGCATTTTTTATGGAAATTCTACAATTATTATACAATTATTTACATGTCACCAACTTAGAACACATTATTTTCAATGTATACTCATATTTATAAGAAATCTTAATTAATATGTACGAGTATATTAAGTCCTTAAAATATGATACAATATGTGCATTAATTTAAGTTACATTTATTAGTCAGTGTTATGTCAGTCATGAACAAATTAAATTAGGCCAATGGACTCAATTTAATGAATATTTCTAATGTAGATTCTTCATTTTTTTGGAATGGTATATACTTTTTTAGTTGAGTGTATGGAAAAAGAGCCTATGGTGAATGGATAGCAGAAGAGATAAATACACAATATCAGGATAGTGAGATTTACGTTTGAAAATGTCAATTCAAATAAAAATGCACTGTAACAAAATTTGCAAATTCCTTTTAGGTTGAGTTGGCATGGTATAAACGTACTACAACCTTCATCTGAGCATTTAGTTGTGGATGTAAAAAAAATTTAAAAGTTGTAAAATTTCTAAAATGCTTGCTTTACAGAAAAAACGTTGTCATATATCATAGAAAAAAAAGTCCACTAAAAGTATTCTAACTATTTATTGACCTCCCCCTTCTACTCTATGTTGTTGGCAGTTCTTGAATTAATTCTTTTACTCAATTTAAGATTTGTTCAACCTTCTCAATTCAGTCACACGCTCACACAATTGCCAATAAATCAATGGAAGAATGCATATTCATCAGACCACTCGCAACTCGTGGGGCCAAACAACTTCCTTTCCACCCTTGAGCTACTGTTGTGAGACTTTAACAGACCCTCACTATTTCGGTGTAGCATTATAAAACTTCTGAAGCTACCTGTTCTATGCGCTGCGTGCTGCTGCTCCTGTCTTTGCTGCTGCCACTGTTACTCGCTTGCTATGTCATTTTTATCTATTGCCTTTGCTTATGCCATGCTTTGAATATTATACTAAATTAAACAAAAAAAAAACAGCAAAATTTTTAAATAATAAAAAACAAAAAATACACCAAAGAAACTATACAGCGAAATACGAAAAAGCTCACTTTTTATTTTCAAAGTCAGTAACCCTCTAACCTTGAAGTTTTATGTGCAGATGTAAAATGCTGCGGCGGTCGTGCGTGCGTGTGCGACAAACGCAGCGAGCGATAGTCCAAATTTCAGTTTCGGCCAGCGCAGGCAGAATCATAAAACTTTTGCTTGTGAGCTGGATTTTCGTAATTTATTTTTTATTCATTTTTCTTGTCATTGTTGTTGTGGTTCTGCGACTATTCTAGAGTGCAAGTTTGGTAGCTTCGATCGGTGGTGCTGCTATTTACATAAACGCGTCCAACGCTGTGCGATCGTACCCATAATTCGTGAGAGGTGGGGAAGTAGGCAAACGTTTTACGCGGTCAAGTATACGAAAATGGCAGCTTCTAAAGTGAATTGATTGATATATTGTTAAAAATCTTAAATTACAGAAAAAGGTGCGTTTACGCTTAAAATAGGCACAAAATGGCGCTGGCAAAAACAACACTAACACACTCACACATAGACATCCAGAACTAGTCACTTGATTAATGCATTTAGATACGTTTTTGCTGTATACGCACTTTGATTTATGAGCTATATTAATTTCCATAATTAATTAGTAATTTAATAAAATACGCCTTTGTACATACTTGAAGAAAAATTGTATGGCTACATTCCGTACGCATCTTTTTCCCTGTGTATTTCTTTGATAACATATTTTAACACTTCTCTGAAATTACATTTAATTAGTGTCAACATTTAAATCAAAACTAATTTAACATTTTTTCATATAATTAAACAATAATTAAAGATAGAAAAACATGCACTCAGCCCACACATACACACAACCACGCATTCATATACACTTATATAACCCTGCAGTGAAATGGAAGAGTTTGGAAATTATGTAAAGCCAGTTTCGAATGACAATATGCTTTAGTCATGTATTATGTTTTCTTTTTGATACTTATCACTACATCAGCCAATTCACAAATTAACTGCTGCTATTCTTGCGAGCTCTTGGAACAACCTTAGCTTCTTCCTTCAGACTTCTTCCTTGTTTCCATTAATCAAGACAAAGTTACATTGAAATAATTAACAACACAAAAAGAGGCCACAGAAGCATAAGCAAACATTCTCTTTTGATAGATGTCTTTGGATTGGCAGAATTGCTTCCATATATGGTCCAAAAATTCTGAAATTTTATAAAATATAATGGAACATTTATAAAATGTGTTTTCTTTCGAATATTGAATGTAACATTTATACATAATTAGCCAAGGATGTCGAAGTGGCTTTTTCCACACAAAACATTATTTGATATTTTTATGGGCAATCAGATCGGAGAGTAGCATTAAATCTTGAGTTTCGTGCCACTTTATAAGGTCACTTAACATGATGATTTGACAAGCAAGCCATTCAAAAAGTTTTGGATTACCTGTCCTTAAGTTCCACATATTCATCATCTTTAATCATATGCTGCAGTTGCTGGTTTCATTCCAAGATTTCTCTTTTAAGCTGGAACCGAATCATGTCACCCCTGATCAAAAGTGGTTGATTATGTCTCCTTAAGTTCCACGTATTCATTGTCTTTTTCATATGCTGCAGTTGCTGATTTCATTGTAAGAATTCTCTTTCAAACTGGAGCCGAATCATGTCACCCGCTTTCAAATGCTTTTTAAGCTAGACTAATTCTGTTCCTAAAGGATACTTCCAATGACGTTCACAAGTGTGATTTTTCTGCTCTAGTTTATGTCTACATTACATTATACTTTTATAGTATCCTTCAACTTCATTTTGCCACAGATTTCGGAGATTATTGTGCGAACTGGATTCCGACTTTGCTGCAGGGTTATGGGAACATACAAACACATTTAACATTTATGAATATGATAGTATACTCGAGCGTACTCACGCACTTCTCCGTACACATACGCACCGTCATGCCGTGCTGAGTGAGTCGCTTTGCTTATTTTACACGTGATTTACGCACCTCGTAGACAGCAAAGCCTAAATTTGTAATTAACTTATGTGCGACTGGTTCTGTGAGTGCGTCTGTAAATGTGTCTGCGTGGGTGTGTGTGTGTTTAGTGAATATAATTTATTTCATTTTACAGCAATATTTACACAAAGAAATACATAAATCATTTTCGTTTGTACCTTACATTTTTTATATTTATTTATTTATTACTTTTATTATTATTATTATCATAATTTTTTAAATATTCTGCTATTTTTGTTGCCAAATTTGTATGCAATATTTTGCCTTTATTGATAAGAGACTATGCTAACAATATAACTCATTTTCTAGCTGGAAATGCAAATGATTTCAATACGAATATTCAGGCTTTTTATGGCAAATTGCCTGCCAAGGCGCCACGATTTATGGAATCCTTCACATACATACGAGTAATAAAAATGGTAAAAATATTCATACAATTAGTTGAAGGTTTCCGTGAAGGATTTCCGCTGGATGCGATTCCGTCAATAACTTTTAAAAATAAATAACAGCAAATTTTTGATTGACTAAAAAACATAAAATTGAGGCAATTGTAGTGCTCCCATGTCCTTAGAATTCCTGTGAGAAAAAGTGAGAGTTATAAGTAAGAAACTCACTAGAGGATATTTTTATAACTGTCACCCCATAAATCGCGACTAAGAATGTCTTTCATATATAGAGCTCAGTATATTAATGAGATCCTTCAGACAAAATTTAGAGTACGGTTTTTCAGGACCTTATTATTGTCGTGAGAAGAAAGTTTATGTGGCTTTTTAGTTTCAGAATAGCTAATTATCTATTATACTTTACATTTTTTAGGGAGCATATTCCAAGTAGAATGGTGTTCGAATGGTTGGAAAAATTTTGTATTATTTGCGAAGTTTTTAACTTGGAAAATATTCGCTTCAATTAGTTTTCCAATGTGTTTCAAATAAAATTCCTATTACAGATGTTTATATTTAAATTTAATTTTTTATTGTTATATCATCGTTTTTCATACCATTGCATAAATATATTGAGTTTTGCCATCTTTGAGGTGCCCTTCGATATTTCTTTGTGCTATTTCTTACTCTTCTGTATCGGTTCTCTGCTAAATTTATCGCCTAAGCGAATCCAACGATCTATTCGCATTTTAAGAGATCATTAATCTTCACATTTATACTATGTTCCCATTAATCTTGCTTCTCTGTAATTTGTTTGTAAGACCTTCGAGTGTATTAATCCGCTGATTAAAGTAAAGGCACTGGGCGTATGAGTGGTTTATGTAAAAGTAGGAATTAATAATATGACGAATAGGTTTGCTTAGAACTTAATTTTGAGTTGCGACCTAAATTCATTGGAAATGCAAATATATGAAGTGAGTAGGGAATACTTTCTTGAAGTCATAAGACTAAGACTGTCTCAAGTATATAGGTACATAATTGGCAATTGAAAGCAAAATAACAATGTTGGAGCTTTGTAGATTAAACAGCGTAAACTTAAGAGATAATTCATTATAAGCCTTTAAAATGTTCCCTGCCAGTTCACTAAAATGGCGAAGCAGTCTAAAGAGCAGCAATGCCCAGTTAGTGGTACTTTGAGCTCTTTGAGAACATTCCATTGTAATAACCACAAATAAACTCACTCTACATTATCGAAATATTTTATTTGCGCCTCTATATATTTATCCTTTTTCTGCTTTCAAATGCTTTCGAGATACATAGACTTCTTCAAGCTTATTTGAATTGATCCTTTGTCTTGTTCTCCATAACATATCAAAATATTTTGGTTAATCCTTATTTATGAATGAAAGCATTTCTCTGTTCTCTTCTTATTCATATTATACTATTGTACCTATAAATTCACTCTATAATTTTACCCATTCTCATGTTCTGTATATGATCTCTAGATAGTTCGACTCATTTACGGCTACATATATTTAACAGCCTGTGACATGTTTTTGCTACTTTCACTTTCCATTCCCCATTTCCAGTTAATTTGCGGAAAGTAATGTTAAACATCTCAATGCATATGTCCCAACAAACTGCAAGCACGTGCACGGCATTCAAATGAGATTGGAATAAATTTAACTAACTACAAAGATTGACAGTTGAATAGTTCACTTCCCAAACACTTGCTGCTTAGTTACCTGTTGACCGCAGCGTGACCTTGAAAACAAATGCCTCACAATCGAACTGTTATTAACCAATTTGAATAACCGAACAGCTGAAATGCATGTCACACCAATTAACAAAAGAAGACAGCTCAGTAAACGGCGTGAAAAAATCGTCCACACAAATCATTAAGGCAGGCGGCATGTGGAACTCTGTATTCCCAATGCACGCCCATACTCGCATGAATGGGAAGTGGGAAGGCAGCACATGCGTTGCCCGAACAAGCAAGCACACTTTTTTAAGCTTTGAGCATTTAACGCGACGCTTGTAACCAGGCGCAAATAAAGCATAAAAAGCTTCCAAAGCAATTAAAAAAATGTATTTTAAAATTTCAGTTTCAATATCATTGCCGTTGGGTCTGCTGCCGCTTACAAGCTGAATGCTGAATGCCTACCTAAATATACTCGCATATATATATTTATATATATGTATATATACAATATTATTCAAGAGGCATAATAATTGTAAAAAATAACGCGGAGAGCTCTGATGCCATTATATATTTATATAAATATGTATGTGTGAAGAATGTGGCTACACGTGCACACATAGAGCACATTTTCTCAAGAGAGGCAGGCGAAGAGAAGTGCAAAGACGTGTGTAGCGCTGAGTGGTTAACCAAAGGGCTTTCGTTCATAATTACCATTTACCTGCCTGCTACTCACATACAGTGTCAGCGACATGCTGCGTTTCACAAAGATATCGGCGCGTTTACTTTCAAACTACCAACCACAGCAACAACAAAAACAACAACAACATTGAAATGCCCACCTAACTACCTATCGAAAACTTACATGAAACGAAAAACCTGCTGGCAAACAGGAAATATACTTACAATCGAAAAGGCGCGTCTGGTATAACACGAGATATTGAAATATTGATGATAGTGTGCGCCCTGGCATGTGAGAGCGTATCGGATTTTCGATTCGAATTTTTGAATTTTGTATTTTCAATTTTGAAGGGCAACGTACAGTGTAAAGGCCCTTTCGAGTCGTTGTTGTAGCCGCGATCAAGGTTACAAGCATTCATTGACAGCGCTGCGTTGTGTTCCTTTGCATTTGTGTGTAGCGCCAGTCGTGTTTCTTGTTTTTTTCTTATGTTGCTTTTGCCGTTTTCCGATTTGTCACTCCATCCCCCCTATTTTCATTTTTTTCATCTCTGTGCTTTTTTCATGTGACGCAGCAACGGGCACATTTTGTTTGAATTTATCACAGCGGCTCTTGAAAATGTTTGGAGGTCATCATTACTAGTTTTTAAGCTGTAAATTGTAATTTGCATTTATTAAAATTTTTCATTTTACATTTTACAGCTAATTTGTGATAAGCATCGCGACACTTAAACTATCGGAAGTATCAATTTTTCATTTTGTTTATTTAATGCCACGATGTGCTCTAATGTCTATCTGAGGTCATCCTGGGTGTTTAAATTAATTAAATAAAGGGTCGGTTTAAGAATTTCCAATACCAGTTTGGCTTAGTTCTTATATATTTTGTGTATAGATTGAGGTATAGTTATTCTGAAGACATTTGGTAAAAAACATGTGTTTCTGTTGGCCCTCTGTGCGTATACGTGACATTGAAAAAATGCGATTTTTGTTTTTTAAAACCTTTCTATAAAATGGAAGATGTTTTGAAATTTCCTGCTTGAATGAACTAAATGTTAACATCAATACATACAGTACATTAATTTTTCCATTTTGCTGTAAATAAATAGAGTTATTCAAGGGTTTGCAATTTAGCCAAAGATGAAGCTGAGTATTGGCATACAGATAATTGTATTTTTTCTTCCGCACTATATGCTGCTGTATCTCTAGCTTGCAGTTGTCCTTCCGTACCTAATTGTATGTGGCCTGCTATTTCCAAGGCATGGTACAGAAGATCTAACTTTTTTTGCATTGCCAAATTGAAGTGTGAAAATATCAGTTTACATACCGTGGAAAAAACAGACAGTATTTTCTTTAGTATTTGTATATTTATTATACCGATCTATCGAATATAAAAAAATTTCAATAGTTTCTCAACTGAGCAGACTTAAATCAATTCGAAAAGGAAGAATTTTGGGTAATACTGGGGTATAAAACTGAGGTAGGAAGATTACTTAGATTAAAATTTAGAAAATTTTGTCTCAATTTTCTCATCTTTTTAATCATATTTCCTTCTCCCGTTCGAATAATCATATAGATAAAATATGTACAGTCATTATTTAGTTTAACACGATCGAACTGCCTTCATCACTCCTTCTTCCGGAGAAGCTCAAGTTACTTTTGGTACATTCCCTTAGTTCCACTTCAGTGTATGACTTTTTCCAAACGCAAGGGTCAGTCCTCTAAAGTCGTTTCTTCTTTGTCACAATCTAAATAAATTTATTGTGAACTTCTTTTATGTGACTGATAAATTAATGTAATCAAAAATTTTTTTATATTTATAGTAAAAATTGCATTACTGTACTAAAGAGAATACTTTGAAAATGGGCAGCAAATTCGAACATTTTTCTATTAATTTTTAAAGAAACCCAAAGAGAGAAAAGTTTACAAAATTTAACTCTGAACGCATGTTGCTGCTAATACAAATCAGTTGAATAAATAATGCGTGTCGATTTTTTTCCAATTTTTTTCTAGAGAGACCTGAAAACTTAAACAAATAAAAAACGCACGGCAAATGCGACTGGCTGACTGAAGTGGCAGCGAGGCAGTCATTTGATTTACAACTGCAAAAATAAAAAAATAAAAATAAAAAAACACACATGCTCATGCGCTTATAAACTCGCACACACACATGTGCGAGCGTACAATGAGCGATAGTGACAAACGCACTAAAAAGCAACGCACCGACGAATTTCGATGCGTATAGCCCTGAACGTAACCTTGAAATTTTATTTTAGAGATTTGTTAATTTTTAACAAACCTAAAAAAAAAAAATAAATAAAATAAAATAAAAGTTTGTATTTTTGAAGAATTCAGTTACGACTCAGACAGCCAAATAGACAAGCGGACAGACGGGCGGACGGACAAATGGGCGGACCTAAAATGCGTAGGGCACTTAGACACAATCGCAGGCATTAAGCACTAAACTTGAAGCTCGGAGGCAAGCAAGCGGTAGACGCGTGCGAAAATCGTATCTATGCAGGCGTGAATGCCTGTAGTAGTGGGCCCAAGAAGTGAGCTTATAAGAGCTACAAAAATAACAAATGTTTAAAAGAAAAAGAAGAAAAAAGCAACCAGAAAACTTTGCAATTAACTTGTGAGCACAGCACAGCGCATTATTCTGCAGAAGCACACGCAGCGAGTGTAGCTACACTGGCGATAAATGAACGCGCTCTGTGGCTTTGTATGGGACGCGTATACGCCACGCAGTCCACCGTCATGAGATCAGCGCCAGTGCCAGCATTAGGAGCGTTAGCGTCGCCTGAGCTGAGCGACAAGTATAAAAATATGCGTAAGGTCGCATTAGCATGCGTGTATAATAACCGGTAATTAAAACTGAAATGACGCTGCAGAGGCAGAAACACACAGCAACTACATTAAGCCCAACAATGCTTCCGCATTTCAATTGTGTACTGAAGCTACATAGAAACACAATTTCCCCGTTCGAGAACATGCTAATTATCGGAAGTTTTTGCCTGCAGCTGGCAACTTTTCAGTTTGCCTGGCTTCGCTTTCACTCAACATTTGTGTCTATACAAAAGTGTTGACCCACATTCTAGCTGCAAACCACTGCAACGTTGCTTTTCAGTCTGTGTGTGTGTGTGTGTACATTTTGAACGAAGCAAAAAACTGAACGAAAGCTGAATGAATGCTGTAGCATGCGATTTCGGATCTTGCCTGCATACTGAATGGCAGCAAGGTTTTTGTCTACGCTGTGCTGCGCTGCGCTGGGCTGAGTTGGCTGTGCTCGGTACATTTTTCAGAGCTAATCTCCGAAAATGATCTGAGCATAAGACTGCTGACTTTAAGACAATTGCAGGCACTTTGATTAACTCTAGAATCTCTGATGTTGCAATTGCACCCTATTTGGTAAATAAATTATATTTATTTCTCAGGGGAAAACTTTTCTTCTTACTGCTGGTGACTTTGAGGAAATTTTACAAATTATTTTATGAAAATATCGCCCATTAATATATAATATCCATCCATGTAGGTTTAGAATAGCTTAAAATAGTTGACCATAAAATACAGTTAAATCAAATTTAGAGTCAGATGAAACAAAAATCAAATCAAAGAAATTATCATAAATCATATATTATCAATAATGTTTCAATATTGTTTATTGGCGATCTTACCTGACCTAAACCATAGAATAGTCACATTTAAATAGGATTTCAAGGCGCTTAAGATATTATACTCTTTCAAAATAATATAAGTCTATATAAATATTATCAGATTAATCTAAATCTCTTTTCTAGATACGAATTATATCAGTATTTCTTTCTGCCTATAGGCGAAACAAGGGTACATTTGCCTAACATGTGCAGTATAACCGAATTAGCGAGCATTATCCTAATTTTGATTATTCGTGCATAATTTTGGTGCCCTAATCATAAAATTACGAGTCTATGAACAATTAGCGTAGACGTCAAAATGCGACCATATCAGCATTTAATCCGGGAAACACGTGTCAGACATTGTGGTGTTAATTTGAATTAGCATTAGAGTGAAGTAACTGCTCTGTAGTGTCTGGCAGTATGAGTGACTTCAACCGAATGTGTGAATTTAACTACCTGATCTAATCGCCAGTTATGTTTGTAATGTTACCAAACTGGATTCGTAGCACATTTTCGCATACCTTTCCAACTGCAGGTTCTATAAAAATTACAAAATTGAAGGCTAAATACATTTAGTTTTTTTTTCAAATTTTAGTTCTCTTCCTTGTTACAACTACGACTGCATTAATACAAAAACAACAACAAGAAAAAACCCAACTAACAAGGTATCCAAAAACCATAACAAATAAATAAATAAATTACAAAATTATTCTAACTACTCGTATCAAAAAAGGCAACAATACATACATAAAATTACAACAAAAAAATTCTATACACATGCCTTATTAAAAGTTTGTGAAATGTGAACGAAAAATGAACATTTTGGAAGCAGTCGAGCAAATTTTTGGTGCCGAGTTTAGTCGCTGCGCACAAAAGTTCCAACGCAGCACGTCGTGACGCTGGTGCCACTGCCACTGCTGCTGACGCTAAGTATAATGATGATAATGTTTAATAGCGCGACTGGTTTGGTTATTGTTGTTGTTGTAAGTGCCACAACGCACTCTGTAAAACTAAAAACTAAAAAATTCTATATTAAAATTACAAAATAGCGAAATGCTCTGAAACAAAATTCAAACGCAACTCAATTTGGGTAGAGTCGTTCTTTTTTATTTTACGTACGCTACTGCAGGCAATACGCAAATTTGTTGAGCAGAAACTTGAGTAAAATATATGCAATAGTCACATTAGAATCGGCACCTCAGTTAGAATCTTATGAAAAGAACGACGATGTCCCTAAGTCCATGCTTGTTAGTATATCGGAAACACCGCCAACGAATGCTTTTAGAAGATTAAAGTTTATGTATGCAATAGTCCGTAATTCGACGCTCAAAGCATCCAAACTCCGTGGCAGCATTATAGTTCCAACTTAATCAATCAAATCAAAGAGGGAGCTAAGCGATTTTCAAGACCAGCGTCGTTAAGTGAACACAGCCTTTGAGAGTCCACATTTTGATAATATTTTTCCTTGTTTTTTTATGAAGTTCCGGAAGTACTTTTGATAAATATCTGAACCTGAAAAACTTCACATCCCTTTGAAAAAACAATAAACACTTCACTAAGTTGGCTGTTATAGTGGCCAAATATGAAAATAAAAATAGGCACCAACTGCTATACTAATTTTGTGTGGGCGTGCTTTGAATTCAATTTGTAACAAATTTTGTAACTAGTCGGAAATTACCTCACCCTATTTGTAGTGGTGCTCAGCAGTGTCGATGATTGGACATTTTATAAAGACGTAAACAACGCCAGGCAACCGCATTTGTCATTGATAATTATTATTATTATTATTATCTATGATCGTTGTTGCCAAAATTCATGCTAAGGGCAGGTTTTAGAAGCTTCATATACAGACAACACTCACTTCCCATATACAGAAGTTCTGTGCATTGATATATTACCAGTGGACTTGAACTGGCTTATCTTGCCTTTATTACCACACTGTGACTTTTGACAGATTTAGCAGCTAAGCATGCAAGCGAGTGGAGCATAGGCAGGAGATAATATTCTAGCAATTGTACATGAATGCTCTGCTAGGGAAGGTAGTATGCAATTGTTATGACAATATAAATATTTAAAGAGAGAACCTACTCTGGAACACTTTTTTAAATGATTCAAATTTTCAATTAAATTTAAGATGTTTACTATGAAAAATATTTTAAAGGACTCATTATATATGTTAGTTCAGACATATATATCACATCAGATCACATCAGATATATCAAATTTCCCAGATTTCTAAATTTATTTTTATTTAAATTATTTAAGATGCTCTGAAATTCATATAATTGAAGCGTGGAAGAATGGAATATTTTGAGATTAGTAATCTGGTCATTCTCATTTCAAAGTAATTACTGCCAGCTTCAACAGAAATCAAAATAGTGCACTACATGGGAATCAGAGTATATCCTTCTAAGAGAGTTTGTCGTGACAACTCCCGCTGCACTTCTAAAGAGATCTCTTCTTATCTTGTAAGGATGCGATATCTGGTCAAAACTCATTCTCAATGTTCACATAACCGCCTATGGTTAGTATGGGTTCTCTATTTCTTCTTTCAAGAAGCAGTTGTAGGATGCAACCGATATTTGTAGGTGAGTATGAGAAATCAAAGGTTAGCAAAGTAGTCCCACTTCGATAGCGTTAAGTTCCCCGGCATCAAGCAGAGATAAACTGTGATCTGTTCCGCCTATTCACAACTGACTGTTAGTCAAAGACAACCGTAGAGGTGTTTCACAGCTCCCCCTTTCGCTCCTATTTATTGGATCGCTGCTTCGCAGTTTATTATGCAAATATCAAGTTGTACGAGTATTTTGTACCTTAGTCAAATTGCCACAGCTCGATTTTCTCGTACCATTACTTTGGCTGAAATGCGTATTAGAGATCTGGCAGTTCAAGTGATAGATACGTGACCCAACTATCTAATTAAAAATCGTCACATACGACAAGCTTCCAGTTAGGAAAAAATTTGTGTTACAATGTAACGTCTCACTCTGCTGGTTGGACGAGTTTGGTCATTCTTACAACTATTTGGAGGTAGTGGACGCTTCAAATTTGCTGTCGAAACTATTGTTTAGCAAGAGTGCGGTCTAAATTAGCGGAGCTTCGGGGAATTATGTTAGGATGTGAGAATGCTCGTAATAGTGAACTGATGGTTCGTTCTTAGGGGGGCGTTCTCCGCAGGCATGTTGCCCTAAAAAGCTAACTTGGGAGTAAGTGGAATGAGCGTTTGTAAGCCAATAAAATGGATTGCTCTCTTATATTATTATGAATAAGATACCAGTCCTCTAATATTTCCAAATGTCTTGCCTTGAAAGCGGAAAAAACTTAAAAACTTTAGTTCCACTGACACACGATTACAGCGAATGGATAATTAGAGTTGTCATACCTCTTTTTCCTGATGGTTCTTTTGCAGAAATAGAACGTTATGTTTTTTGCGCGTGCTCTCTCTCTCTCTCTCTATCTCTCTCTCTCTCGTTTTCTCTGTTTCTCTCGATTTTTGCTGACTTTTCTGACAAATTTTGTGAGTTAAAAAAAACCCAGAAATTTCGTTTCTTGTACTTCAGACCTGAGAACTGAATATTGAGGATATTTTGAATAGATGATATGACTGCTCTAATACAACTATTCACCCCTCATATTTTATCCCAAACATAATATAACTCCGATTTATTGTCAACTTCAGTCGCATATCGGCTTTGGAGACTGGTTTAACATTGTCACAAATGTGATCATTCACGTGATTGGAAGGATAAAGACACTGAACCCTTACATCGTTTGGCTGACAGGCTATTTAAGAATCATATCTATACTGACTGTGCCACTGGAGCATCTGAGAAGGATTTATACCCATATCCCACATTCATCTGTGCATACTCGTATCATTCCGTTGGTATCAGTTCCGACTACAATCACGAGTACGTACTCCTTATCCCAAAACTCTGCAGCACCATCTTCAAAAATATCCAAGATTTTGTTTTTATTATTTTCCTACCACTGTCACTTGCACAATTAGGAATATTTATCACTTTTCATGCAGAAACTAAGCCCAACTAAGCAAACAAATTGTTTCCGCCACCGAAAGAAATGGCTGAGAACAAAAACAAAACGAGAAAATAGAAAACAGAAAAATTATGTCAAAACAGCGAAAATGGTGGCCAACCTATGCCCGCATGGAATGAAGTGAATTTGTAAATTTCACTTTGTTAACTCTGCAATTTGTGCAAGATGTGAAAGTCAAGCGAGCAGAATTGCGAGACGAATGGCGCCAAACACAAATCTTCAAGTCAATAAAAATGCCTAAGAAGGCCACACACCGACAACGATGACAATAACGGCACAGAACTACAACGACTACGACAAGGATAACGGCCCAGCGAGTAGTGCGAGTATAGTTTTTGGAGCGCATCACATTTTCATTTGCTGGCGGAATCATTTTCATGTTCATTTCCAGGCGGCTGTTTTATTGTTCCTTGACTTGTTGTTGTTGTTCTTATTCTTGCTGTTATTATCATTACTCTTCCTGTTGTTGTTGCTGTTGCTGTATTTGCAATTTTTTCTTTTTGTTCTTTTTGACAATTTAACGTTTTGCTGTCGTTTTTATTTTCTTGCCTAAACAAATATGCTTGACTGACTCGTATTTAGCGTGGCCTTTTAACACTGTGCAATGTGGTTAGACGCGCAGGCGGGCAGGCAGGCAGGCAACATTTATGGCTTCACAGGCATCCTGTCCCTACTTGCTACTGAAACTACTCTCAACTTTACTGGCCAAATACTTTTGGCAAATATTCGTATGTAGTGCAATAGGGCTGCGACTGGCTCTCTGCCTTTCTCTCGGCAAGCATCACGTTTGACATTTCAACATTTTCATCTGCCGCAACAAACAAACAACTAAACAAATGTCAATGGAGACGCCATTCGGCCATTAAGCTGATAAGAAAGTCCCGAACTGTTGGGCCTGAATTGTAGGCACATAAACCGTTAACTGACGCCAGTGCCACTTACGCCAGAAATAACAACTCTCTAAACTATACTCGCGCCAATGCGACAACTCCTGCGATCCTACCAACTTGATATGGATGCGTCGTCGTATGAGGCAGGACTGTTCGGAAGGAGGCAGGAAGGTCGAAAAAAATAAAATCAAATCAGAAAAGCAAAAGAAAATAAAATCAAAGCTCATATTTTTATTGACAAAATGACATTTTTTTGAAAGTTATCTTTTTAGTTTTGTTGTTGTTACTGTTGTGATTGGTTGGTTGTCTTTGCCCTCTTGCGCCCGCTGCTACTGTCAGTGGCATTATTAACGCACTCATTTTCTACTTCGCTGAAGAAACTGTTTTACTGAACTGCTTCTTCTTCTTTCCACTTGTATTACTTTTCATGAGTTCTTTGTTGTAGTTGTTGTTGTTATTCTTCCATTTTGTTTTTGTAGTTGTTATTAGTGCTTTTCTTCTGCGATTTATGCTGTTTTTTTTTATCATCTGTGTGTATTTTTTTCTTGTTTTGAAATACTTTTTGGTCAATTGATTCGGTTAGTTGGTTTCTTTGCTTAAGTTAAAAATGTGCGTATGGGCTTTTATGCGTGTGTACAAGTGAGTGCGTAATAAGTACGTGTGCGAGTATGCGAATGTCCACGTTCAGAGCTGACATTACAACTTTTTCTGTTTGACAGCAAATTTTTATTGCTTTCAATTGAGTTGCTTAATTTTGGTACATTTATTATTGTGATATGTCCTTGTGATAATCCGTAACAGATTTGTGAGGTAAATCTTATTAAATCTCTTCAATTTGCTTTAAGGAAGTGGTAGCGCGCAGATATAAAGGCACTATGATACATTTCTTCTATCAATTTACTATGAGGTGGCGGAAAGGGCGGTGTCTATATTCTCATTAACTATGTGACTGTTGATAGCACAGGTTTCTGCAGTAAATTTTCCGAACTAACGAGGCCTGAAATATGTGATGCGGGCTCAAACTGCTTAATGCATTTATCCCAATATAAGTTCTAACTTTTTGTCTATAGAAAAGCTGCACACGACCGCAGAGGATAAGTGAAGTCGAGTCCTAACTAGGTACAGATAATTCTGAATATAAAAAAACTGCAAGTTATGGTACCTAATAGTTGAAATAGAGTTATCCAATTTGCTTTCAAATTTCATATTCATATCATTTGTAACTTGCCAAATACGTCGCACGTATTTTTACCATTCACAACAGTTATTTTTAATTAACAGAACAACCTTTGAAAACCTCATAAAAGGACGACCAAACTTATACTACAAAAATTACCAATCTCCCAGTCCTTTCCTAGAAAAATTATTTTGAATAATGATGCATATTTTGTCTTCAACAAAGAAGTTAGCAAGCAATACTGATGCAATTGGAAGAATAAAGACCCGCAAGTTATCGAAGACAGGTTCATTACTTGCTACGACAGTTACTATTCGGAGAGGTTTTGGGTCATCCAGCGATATTGGTAAGGGAGCGACTGTTACAGGCAACTGATAATTTAATATAAGTGGACCGATTTTATTAGATTTTTATCTGGAAGTTATGATTTAAGCGTATACGATATAATGATACTTTTACGTGAAAAGTTTGATGCCCCTTTAATTTCCATTTTGAAGGCAACTTCAATTGGCAACTAACTTTATGGTGTTTGACACCGCTAGAATTCTAGAAAGAACGCATCTGAGCTTATGATCTGCAAAGTCTTCATTCACTTATAGAAAGTACTCGTAAAGAGGATTCGAATTGTGCGAAAATGTCCATTGAAAATTGATGTAAAAGTATTGTGAGATTCAAGTGTTCACCTGGGGATGTGATTTGATTCATATTGTGATTGAGGTATAATTGAAAGTACCCAATTATCGCTTTAACTGACCATAATCAGGAAGAGTATAGTCCTATTTTAGTCACGCAAAAAACTGTTACCAGAAGTGGGATAACTTTATATGAGTAGTATTCTGTTTGTTAGGAAAACTCTGCGGCTGAGAGATTGTTTCAAGTCTTTTTTTCTCTTCAAAATATAAGTATAAAAGGATGAGTACGATTACATATTAGTTTATTTTTAAATAAAGTTTTTGTCTGATTGTTGTACCAGGCTGTTCCTGCCTTAATCCCCAAACATTCAGCGATGTTTCAACTGTCCACACGTAATATTGCATCCTTAAACTTTTCGTTGATTTTCCTCTCTTCAAAACTTGTAAAGTTCCCGTCACTGAAGTTTTGAATTAGCGCATACATACGCATACAACGAATATTTTGCTTATATATCGAACCAATATGGAAATTAGGATATGCTGAATAAGACATTATTAACATTTACCCACTGTACTACATTGTTAAAGGAAAATGCACAATTTTTATTAATTTTCATTGGGCAGTAACTGCTCGTCTCTCCATTGTACTTAACCCAGAAATATTTGGGTCATTATGGCTGCAATAAACTAAGAAAAGGAGCGAAAACAAGAAAAAAAATAGTACACTAAAACGCAATTTTGCAATAAAACCAATGAAACTGTATGTCATAACGAGTGTTTCTGGTTTATTTAATTTTTTTTTACTTATACAACCCAAGAAGGAAAAAATCCTTTCACACACACATTCCCACACCCACCACTGCTACAAGCAGAGTCACAGTCAGAGTCAGTCCAACCTCAAAATTACTTAATTTTTCAAAAATAAAATTTCACCCACAAATACCCACATAAATACGCCCGTCAATGGGTGGCGAACACAAACACACTCGCTCGCCACACATCACGCAGGAGGGGGTAAGCCATTTTGTATACCGTTATGCATGTAGCAATTTCCATTAAATTGCAATAAAAACGCAAAAAATAGAAAAATTATGGGCAAATAATAAAATTGACCAGCCAGGCGAGTTATGATGTGTTTTTCCCTTCGCTTCTCTGCCGTTTCGATGGGGTTGTGCGTATGTGGTAATTGTGCCTTTTACGATTGCCATTAATGGCTTTGTTAGTGTGCGTGAATGTTTGTGTGTGTGTGAGAACGGTTGCACGCAGCATGTCATATTTGCGTTGACATCTATGCGTGTTGGCTCGTTTGCGATCGTTCCCTGGGAAGTTGAATTTGGTTTCTTTCATTCGTCCTCAAACATGTGTGCGTATGCGCTTAATTCAAGGGTGCGTATACGTCGTGTTGGACAGGTATTTCACCTACATTCTCGTACAAGTATGATTTCATGTGTTCACTTTCGTGATTTATTAATAAATGGTTTTCGCATTATAAATGCCCTGAAGTATGTGAAAATGCAAAATAGTTGTTATAGTTGTGCAACACACCCTTTTAATTAATATATTTATACGCATTAACCACCGAGAAAAAAAAATAATTTGAAAAATACGAGTAAAAATGAAACAAGGAAATTCTTATTAGGAAATTACGTGGAAAATAGGTTGATAAAGCTTCACCTACAAACTAGAGTATACATACGTGTATATTAAAGGAAATATTTACAATAACGCAAAAACTTAATTAATTAGTCTTATAAACCAACACGGGAATGGCATTAGACGCATACCTACCCTACATTCCTGTAGCTGCTATTGCCCCTCCAACATTTTCTTCTGGGCTTTCACGCATTTGTAATTTATTGATTACTATTTTCAGTTAGAATGAGGTGCTTTGATATGAGAACTTGTGAAATACTCGTACGCAAATCTGAAGTGATACTGAATTACTTACTGAGTTGATGGGATGCGACTATAAATACATATCAATGTTAACACATGCACTGTGTTTCGTTTGATGTTCCTATTGCAGTCGAATACATAACTTTTCTAACAAATATTTCGAGTTATTTGATTTCACAATTTTGTTTATTTTATGCGAGTAAATTAGTTTAAATCGATTTTTTGGTCCTATATTGTCATATATCAATCTCCAATATTATCATATATCAATCTACTGCCCGGACCGTCTGTCTTCACACGATCAGCTTATGCCAACTACCGAGTTTTTTTCGCACGATTCGGGCTCTACTTCTATTACTATACGAGACTCATGCACAGAGTGGATATTTTCGGGGCTATAATCTTAACCTGTCTCAATCCCCTCTCTCAACCCCACTCTCAACTATCTCTCACAACCATCTCCCTCAAACCCCCTCTCAAAGCACTCTCTGCTTCTACTCTTACAACCATTCTCATTCCATAAAATAAGAAGCGGCTTTGTACTTTGAATATGAAACACATGCGAATCTCTTTTCTCAGTACGTCCCGTGGTCATAGCGGTATGAATGTTCTCTGTAATTATGTCGGGATTTTCTGGATTATAGGTGCGTATTTTTATGTAATCCCTCAACAAGGAGAACTCTAACGGTGTCAAATTCGGTTATCTAAGTTACTAAATGCACTCGTCACACCTAGAAATGAAACATCCATCACACTTGCCACATATTAGAGTCATTATATCACGGGTCATGAAACCATGTCTTTCAGATTAAAAACTTCTAATTTCGGTCGGAAACATTCAGTTATCACAATAGGCGCCGTTGGCCGTAGCAGTCGTTTCAAGGTCATACTCCGTCACCGCTCCAAATGATAAGTTACGCAGCGAATATAATTTCCTTGTTCTCATAATTTAAAAAACAATATTACTTTGAGATCAGTATCCGGAATCTTCTTTAAACGATAGGTCAGCACCTATTTATACCGGTTTTTCATAACATTCCAATTCCTAAACGGCACTTTGGAGCATTGTTCCTGTAGAGTTCTCAAATTTTCAAGTCCTATGAGTAGCAAACGATTTCTAGACGATTGCAAAAAGTTAGTGACAATTCTACTGTCGAATAACTTGTTAGAAATATGCTACGATAGAAAACTTTCAGTTGCTCATTTATCAGAACGGAATTGTTCGTACGCCTCTCACGGCTTTCAATCATCCTTCAGTTAAGAATACTTGCATATCAAGTGTTTTAAAAGAATTTAAATATTTTGCATCAATTTTCCCATTAGCACACATTTTTAAAAAATCATGCTCAATATGGTAAACTAATCTCGTTCAAATTATTCTCGTTGAACTAATCTCGATTAACTAACTTCGAAGTGGCTGCCCATAAATTGGTAGAATGAGTTAATTAAATGTTCGAGTAACTTCCTAAAAATATCTTGCATACAAATTGTCATTACGTCATGATTGCACTATTTAAACCTGCTCCCACCAATTGCCTCATTACAATTTAATCTCCCAATTATTACCTAATTAATGGTCATATGTTTGACTGCTTGCATAATCAATAAGACAGGCAGCGCTAGGAATGGGAAATCACTTATAGTTCTAAATGCATATTTGGATTTGTAAACAAGTCTTGTAATCTTTTTCCATATGAAATATTTATAGCCCTCACAAGTCAGCAAGTTTTCTTTAATCAATAATTTGTTTACTTGATATTTACACAATAATAGCGCTTTCTTACAGGAGGATGCAATTGAGTGGTTCAATGCTCTATGAAATATTACACTTACAAACATTGGGATACTCGAATTGTCAACTAATTTTTATTTATAGAAAATATAATTTAATGACAAATGTAAAGTGTAAACTGTCAAGAACCAAGCCTTAATTATACAGGATCCATATTGTGCTATTTACAATTGCGTTATTATTTTTATAATCAACTCTCTCAAAAACTCTCTTCAACTGAATTTGTTTAGAATATGTAACCAATTCTGAACTTCAGGAAGTTTAATATCCATTGACACTTTGGGATCGTTACAAAATTGCATATATGTAAATACGATGGAAACTTGCTGTTCACAGTTTCCTGACACTAAAAATATAACACTTATTTCTCCCAAATGGATCAATGTGAAATACCGATCAGAAATATTCCTGGAATAATATTGAATTTTGAACAAATTGTAACTGTAGAAAAATAGGCTGAATAACAAATCCATGACAATAAAACTTAACTAATCAATTACAGGAGAAGACTAACTAATAGACTGTGGCTACGGTTATTTTATGAGAAGGGCTTCTTTTCGTGGCACAAACAGACATTTTTTAGTGTTCGAGTCTTTGTAGTGACACTACAAACACAACTATAGAACAACTAAATATTGGAATACGAAATAAAATTATGAAATTTTTGGAGGCAATCCGATAACATCCATAGACAATTTCGTTTAGAGAGGTGCCATGATGAAACCACTTGTCCTCATCAGAGATCCTTCAATGAAAGACAAATTTTCCCCAAGTAGATATTATGTCTCAGAAAGCAACAGGACGCCAACTATGAACCCTCCCAGCAATCGAACCTGGGCTTTCTTTCAGCTATTACATTTGTCTATCCAGACTGACATTGATTATATTTCATTTTATATTGGTGTATGAGCTTGGAGTATTCTAATAGAATTTCGAATATTACTCTCAATTATTGGTTTAAAAATTATAATAAATTATAATACATTATGAACATACAATTTTAAGGAATATTCATATTAAAAATTATATATTTTTTTTTGCCCATCACCGATAATTGAAGTGCAAATGTTCTCCCCATAGTTCTGAGCGTACGAAATGGTGGCCTCTTCAATGCCAAACAACGCAAACTTTCGTTGGACTGGTACAGCCTGGCCTGCCCGACTGTACTACGGAATGACCTACGGTACAAGAAATTACATTCACAAGTTGAGAGCGCTGGGGCAGGCTCGATCATTAATTAAAATGTTGTCATACCAGTTTTTTGCCTATGGCAGGCGCTGCTGCTCTTGTTGCTGCTGCTGCTGCTGCTGGTGATGTTGCACCAATACAAAGAAACACAATACGTGTGTAAGAGAGATAATCAAGAATATTCACTTACAACAACTATGCACATAAATACTCGTAATTTGTTGTTGTTTGTTGTTGTTGCTGTTGTTGTTGCTATTTAAATTAATTCTAGCAGCCCAAACAGCAAAGCGAAACCGCACGCACGCCCCTTCCTCCGTCCGACTGACCGCCCGTCCACACGCATTCTCTGCGTTTATTGCCGATCGCCGTGATGAGGTAATCGCGCAGTTTGCACACACAATCGCAGAAAATACGCATTTTTATAATTAAATGTTCGCGTGTGCGTGAGTGCGTATACGTATGCGTATTGTATGTGCTTTATACCCGCACTCGCACTTCTAGACCATGGTCCACATGTAGCCACTGATTAAAAAAAAAACTAAAACAAAAAAGATTTGTCAAGACTGTTCTAAAAATACGAGACGGGTGCGCATTTACGCGCCGACTAAAAGCCCTTTGACATTTTTTATTTGATTTGAAAAGAATTAAAAATCAGCCACAACGAAAACTGCGAGTACAGAAAACATTCGGTTGAACAAAATATTAATATTTAAATAAATACTAAACAAAATGAAACTCGTTTAGAAGTGTTCTGAATGCGGCTGTTTTCGTACATATTGATTAAGAATAATTTGCCGAAGGCCCTTTGCCGCTAATTAGCAGCAAGTTTTCAGATTTCATTGAGAATACTCGTATGTGTATTAAATTAAAATTGTTTTTGTGCGGTTTTGCAGCCACTTTTACAGAACGCAATTTTTATTTAATTTTAATTAACTCTTCGCTGTTGGTCAGAGATAATTTTCAAATTAAAGCCAAACTTGATCCAGGAAATGCTTCGTAACCACTGCAAAGGGCAAGCGCTGAGGTAACATGTTAAAATTTTCCCTGTTTTCTTTGTGGCTGGTGTTGATTTTGTACTGGAAGCTCTACTAGTGTATTCATTATTCATACCATATTTTTGTGGAGCCTTTCCTAGTGCCTGGTAATATATGCATACAATTTTTTCGTTCTTCTTTTACTGCTCCATTCGAAGGTTTTTTAATTGCACATTTAGGAATTTTTCGCTTGACCTCCTCTGTGGTATCCCGCTGACCGATTATAATATTTTTTAGTTGCTGCCCATTCCTGAGTCTCATTTGATAGGTTAAAGTACAAAAAGGGAGTCTAATAGTTTCTTTGGTGGCGCTAAATTGACTTCTGCAGGCAACCCCTTTTTATTACATATACGAGTATGTAAGGTCTCTGAAATCATGTTTATGGAGTTGATGGTGGATATATGAAAGGTTGAAAGGTTCGAGAGATATTTAAAAATTTTGAAATGATAATAAAACCTATTCCAAAGATGGTCAACCACTGAAGTTTAACACTGAACTGAGAGCATTATAGCCAACTGCAGATTATTAAACTAGTGCCCCTTTTCTTGTATATAATAATAATTGTATTATTGTTTTTCATAAATAAATAAATAAATAATAGACCACCATTTTGCATTGAAAAAATTTGCAATTTGTTATTAAATATACACCCCTCACTCAGGGTATGGTTTTGGGATGGAGAACTCGATTCCCCCGATTAAAGAAGAGCCAACATGGCATTTTGAAAGAAATCTGAGAATAAATGCACTTAAAACATCAAAATCGCCTCTGATACTTTTTTCTGGGTGCCCCTCTGAAATCAACCAATATATAAGTTTACGACGAAATTGTATTTTCTATATTCATGACTAAACATGAATAAATGTTATTTGTTGTAACTCGTTTGTGATAAGTCATTACGAACAGTTGAAAAGCGAGAAGATATTAATGAAAAGTAATTGGTGAATATTCATAAATAAGGAGTCATAAATAGAAAGTCCTAATGAAGATAGTTTAATAATAAATCGTTGTCAATGTCCATTCTATTTTGTGCACAAGCACTTCACCAGTCATAGACCACCATTTGACTCTTGGTTCGTATGGGACGTATAAGTTCATAGCAGCTGCAATCAAACAAACCTTCTTTTTTCGGTACGTTCTTTGATTGTGGTTATTAAATCTTCAAATTGGTCTGAATTTTGGATATACAAGCAGAACCAGCTTCTACGACGGTGGCGATATGGGCTGAAAGCAATCCACAACAGATATTACAGCGTCGGACTCCAAACTACTTCGAGAACCTTTAAGAACAAGCATTAAACATCAACAATTATTAAATTTTTTGGTATCATATTTGTTTGATATCGTTCTAAAAAATATTATTTTACTCTAGATTTATTGGATTCAATTTACTTCCCCGCGATCTAAAAAATTAAAAAGCAAAATTTTCTAAATAAAAGTTGTCAGTTAGTATGCTTTGTTTTCTCATCGTCTTTAATTCAAAAATTCCTACAAACTGGGCTATTTGTTATTGTATATTCTCCTCCCTTTTGGCTTATTGATATTTAAATTGTTCACTGAGTGGTATTGCTTCCTCCCACACACACAGCCACACTTGCATATTTCCTACAAAACTCAGTAACTGCCTACTTTTATTTGTGTTTTATGCAAAAAGGAAGTTAAACTTCTGCACAAAAACAAGTAAACGGCAATAAATGTTAAGAGAAACCCTTAAATCACCAAAAATACACTCGCACTCATTCTGTGTTCAATGTTTACAAGGATATTTGTGGATATTTTTTATATGTTTATTATGATTTTTTGTTGTTGATTGTTTTATTAAGCGAAATATGTAAATAAGGCGAAAATAGGCTGACGCATTTTAGTACTGTGCAAAGAATTAAATTGTATGACGTGAAATAGTTTATTATGCACACAAATATGCGAGTTGTGCGTTTTGTTTGCAATATTTTATGACTTTCTTATTTACTTTTTAATTTGTTTCAAGTGTAAAAAGTTGTTCTAACTATTCCAGTAAATTTATTGTTATCTATTTCTTTCTTTTTATTTGTTCTGCGGTTATGCCGCCATTTCGAAATAAAAAGAAACACCATTTTTTAAACACTTTCCGGACAGGTTTGCAATTTAATTTTGATTTGCCAATTTTTTTTGGCTTCTTTTTTAACACGTACTTGTCACATGAACACACATACACTTATTCACTGCCTTTCGCTCTTGCAAGTATGTAGTTCGCTCGCCAATGCGAGTGCATTTAGTATAAGCAAATTCAATTTTAAAAAAATTGCATACAGTGAAACAAGTTTTTGCGATAAGAGCGCACTTAAATTACACACACAAACAAACTGACTAACTAACCCACTCACACGTCTCTTGCAAGAGAGAGTGAATGCAAGTGCTGTTGGATATGTGAATGCTCCCTGGTTACTCGTGTATGTGCATTCGGGTACTCAAATTACATAGCAATGGGCAGCAAATTATATACAATTATTGAATGGAAGGAATTTCGGTAGGTAATTTTATAAAATTATTTTATATATTATAAATGATATAATATATATAATTTCTATGTTATAAAGAAGATCGAGCCAAAGACAGGGCTATTGAATACCTCAGCTCTTGCCAGGAAAATTTTCGAAACATGGTTAACAGATTAAAATTGTTGATGATATTTTCAAATAAATGAGATTCCTGAACATTCATATCTTATTGTGAGCTGTTAAACTCCAGAATCGCTATTATCTTCTTGTAATATCTGATTCACTTAATATAAGCCTACAGAAAAAAATATATACGCACGATATTTACAACCAGTTAATGTCGCCGTTTTGTGAATTTACGACTCCGAAGCATATTTGATACAATGGTGGGATTGGGTAGATCACTTGTGTGACGTCCTGTGGTTTCTTCTGGAAAAAATTACCTTAAAAGATCTATTTGAAGTTAGTTCAAATGTGATGATTCTGTTTGTTTATAAAATCGTTCAGGCAAAATTCGGTTCAACTTCGAACTGCTCTAAGCACCTATCAGCAAATGTTCTCCTCAAATTGTCGTTTGGTTTAAGTACTTTTTAAGTAACTTTTGGTCCAAAATTTGCTTATTTTAGAACAGGTTCAGTAATTGGGTTGAGAATATAACGAAGTCACGGAAGCAGGCTATATTCTCGTTTGACCGGGCGATTCGGAATTTGTCCAGATTGGAAACTTTCCAGTGCTCAATTGTGAAATTGCTCACACGCCCAATACCATCTTCTCATCTTTGGACAAGAAAGATGTCTCGGACAAAATATCAATGCATTACAATTACGATTCATTAAACAGTCGTTCGAGTGACACTCCGTATAATACAATACTTTGAATCGAATTTCATAATCAAGTACTTGTAATTAAAAATTAGTAGCTTCGGAGCTAAAAATTATTACCTTCCTCTCTTAGTAAGAGAACAATTTTGTTTATGTGCAATACTAGTGTGTTGTGGGTATAATATGTGCTTCCTCAGAACTACTCCACTAAGTACTCGTTTTTAACTCGCGAGCTCCAGAAGAATCTGGTCTATAAACCTTTACTTTCAAACCTATTGGACACATCAGCTCAATTCCTACCCATCACATACGAGTATCAAAGGACAATTTTAATTTGCTGTTGAAAATATTGACGGTAATAAAATGCATCATGTGGGTACCTGTATGGATGTAGGTGTGTTATGTGTAATGACACAAAATTGTAATTCACTTAAGTAGAAATCAATTAAAATATTATAAAATATGCCGGAAACAGGAAACTACGAAACAAGAAAGTTAAGTGCAATTTATGGACAAATGTATTAAATAAAGTGATGTCAGTAAAATAAAGTAAAATATGATAAAAAATTCGTTAAACATAAAGTGCCTTTCAGTAACAAAGGAAATTTATTTTATGAGCAGAACAATGGAAATTTAATTTATTAGCAGAATAACCGAGGATGTATTTAGCGAATTTATACGAGTAACTATAGAATAATTCAAAGAGGAGTTAAACTTCTTTATAGTTATTAAATTTAAACTAAACTAAATAAAAAATAATCAAAACTCAATATTTGCTATTTGTGTTGATTACGGAACGTCAATTAAAGTAGTTTAATTCACGATAATTTACTTAAGAAATATTTTATAATAGATCTGTTTCGCCAGATTTCCTTATTTTGGAATTCATGCGTTTCAAGACAGCAACTAATTCAGAACAGACTTCCTATGTTCGATGCCCAAAGTAATCGTGTCAGTAATATCTAAGAAAAATGTACAGTATTATTAATGAAAGCCTTTTTTCTGTAGGGAGGGGAAATCTTCAAAAAGACACGAAGGGGTACGCACCACCCAAGAGTACGAGATTTTTACTCACTAAAACCTAACCTAACAGCTACGCTAAGCTTCAAAGGCCTGATAGCGATAGGAAGGGTATACACATATGTACAAAGATATACAAAGAGAACTACTCACGGTTTGAAAGAAAAAGTGTTATTTTCGATTTCAACATATGTTTGGATTCATTCAAAAAAATCTCCTCCGAAACTAAATTGAAATCACACACTACGAAACGGCGCAAAATTTGAATAGTTCTGATTACAAGGATGGAGATACAAGGGAGTGAAATTCCTTGTTCTTTTTCCAGGAGCATTAAAGTGGAGAAAGCCAATCATAAAACGACTTTTTATTTCACTACTCCTTAGTTTAAACATGCATTATACGGGTTTTTGAGAGAGGGAAGACGAATAATTTTAAGACGACTCACAGAAGAGGGAAGTAGAAAATTGGAGTCCCATGTAAAATAATCGGAGGCAAAAGAATAAAAACCGCTTTTGAACTGATTCAATAGCATCAGAGTAACAGGCATATCTAGGACACCAAACAACACTTGCGTATTCTAATGATGTTAGGAGAGAAGCCTTCCTCATGGTTATTAAAACTTACAGCAGTAGGAAAAAAGAGAGAAGAAAGATTTTATAGATTCTTGTCCCGTGATTAAACCAGAATATAAGACACCTGAATGAATAAATGGTATCTCTAGAGAGTAATAATAATGCAAACAAAAATAAGCTTATTGTTCATATTATATCCCAACAGCCCCCTTATAATAGTATATTTCGAAGAATAGATACATATGGAGTTCATAGAAAGTTTTTAAATACAGTCAATTTGCTGTTCGGATATCCTTAGAATCAGACAACTTTGATCACGGGTAGATAGACCAAAACGATCATACTTTTGTTCAACAGAAGCTTTGCTTTTGCGAAGTAGTGGGCGTATTTGTAAGTATGGGCACCTGAGAACTCGTAAAATTTTTGTCGGGAACTTGACTCGACAGACTCCTGGAATAGTTGTAAAAAGATAAATTAGACTGAAAAAGATAAGAACTGTTCTGCTGTTAACTATGTAGAAGTAAACTTGGAAGTAGAGGAAACTATTTCATAATTTAAGAAACTTCGGATTAGCAAACATTACGGAACTAAATTATTTTGCGTGTAGATTTTGAGGCATTGTGAATTGTTATGATTTATTATTGCAATTTGATATTCATTTGGTTTTAGAGGAATTCAAACATAGTTTGAATTAATAATTACATTATTTCTCTGCAGCCGCAATTAGCTCCTATAAGGTTGTTTACTGCTATATCCATCTTTAATCACTATCAAACTACGCGTATTCGGATAAATATTGGTCTTTCATTCCTTCCTCAATTTATGGGTAACCTTGACTTATATACTCCAAAAAAGATTATAAAAATAAATAAAGGAAAAATAGAACAAATTTGGAAAAAATTGCACAAAATTACTCACACTATCAGAAAACTATTTTATCTTCAAGTGGAGCTGATAAACAAATATATACAAACAATTCTGACCGGGAATAATTGAAGTTCTCGCATATTATCTAATAAAGCTATCGTTATATGTATTTTCTTTGAATTTGCTTCATAAACACACAGCATAAACTAAACTCAATTATTCTAAAGTGCATTGCTACGTACGAAAGCCCAAGCGTACTCGTACATGCTTTTTTCTTTGGGCGTAGAATAAAAATTAACAAACACGATTGCATAGGCAACCATTGAGCAAGAAACATCATTCATTGCATAAATGCTGACAGCAGCAACAATCGCTGCGACAACACAACAAAGCACTGAAACTGCATTTAAGTGTGCTGCATGGAAAATGTCGCTCATACTTCTAAACAAATGAACGCACGGATGCACGCAACCACACACGACACACACACTCATACATATGCACACTGAGAGAACAAATGTGCGCTGCATGCATAAAAATGTTTGAAATAGAATCAAACGGTTGCGGTACGGTATGGTATGGAAATTAAAGTGAATTAGAGCAAGACAGACTGGGGGTTAAAAAATTAGGTCAGCCGCTGAAATCAGTGCTGAAGCATAAACACATCTAAACAGGCCTTACACACAATCATACATGCATGTGTACTCACACACTAAACGCAGCGGGCATAAGAACCCAGTAGTGAATTCGGGGGTTCAGAATCATCAACCACTGAAGCCATTTTCATACCAGCAAGAAGTTAGTAGTAAATCATGTAAAGCTAATATGTCGTTTATAACCCTGACACGACAATATAATACAATATCAGCGAAGGCTTCTTCAACGACCCCTTTAAATTTAGCTGAATCCCAGAATAGATCGGCGAGACCCGATGAGAAATCATGCCATCATTACCAATCTTCGCAGCAAACAATGCTTATGACTTAAACCACCTAAACCTACTTAAATCAAATCTATTGACGGATAAATGAGAACACATTGTATCGATTGTCGAAACATGAACTATATACGAGTATGATAAGTCAAAATAAGAAATGCAATTATTCGAAAGCAAAATACTGCAAGGATTCGACTAGATAAGAATAACAGATATAAAAACCATATAATTGTCGAAGACGTAGAACTTCAAAGCTTGCGATGGATGTGGTAAAATTAATTGAGATGAGTAGAGTCCGTAATACGGACGGATAGGTCACCACCAATCACAAAGATTGTCTTCGAACGAAATTCCTCAGCTTTATGCCCCAAAATTCGCAAGTCCTTGTGTGAAATAAACCCGACAGGAGCCTTATTGATGACAGGAACATCACAATATATCTTTTAGGGCCGCAGTGTATAATACCCTCAATCGAATCTAATTGATGTGAAAGTGCATACTGCGAAATACTTTGTCATCGCAGCAAAAGATTCATATATGCGTAACAGCGCTCTTAATTTGGATTACTTGCGCTGAGTTGTTTCTGTTGGGGTGGGTACGCAATTAAACATAGCAGCGCATCGCAACGCAGCAGAACGCATTGCGTATGTGAGAACGCAAAGAACGGTTTCTGAATCAAAATATATTTCAAAACTCAAAAAATCTACGTTTGCGTGTAAGTTTTGTTAAGCGGGGTGGGTGGAGTGAAGGGGTGCATATTCTACGAGCTATGTAGTGTGTATGTAAGCACTCATAAGTACATTTGTGATCTGTATAGTCTGTCAGTATGATATGTGTTCATAAACGAAAGTAACCGCGTGCGTGTTACTCCGCTGATTTGTTGATGTCACTGTCAGATGGACAGGGGTGGGCAAAGGGTATATAAATGTACTTCATATACAATAAGTATGTATATTGAATTTCTAGCCATGCGGCCGTTCCGCCTAGTTTTTCCATGCTACTGAATGGGGTCAGTGCAAGTATGGCAGTGATTTATT
Organism: Clusia tigrina; assembly: GCA_920105625.2. NCBI lineage: Eukaryota > Metazoa > Arthropoda > Insecta > Diptera > Clusiidae > Clusia > Clusia tigrina. Next base: position 13,854,715 of record OV050033.1, on the reverse strand, counting down.
TGTCCTTTTCTTTAATAAAAATCTCCTGGAACTACTCCTGAAACGGTGTTAAATTTAAGGTGAAAATTTGCTACTTAAATAGGCAGGCCGCATCCTTTCATTTGATAACTCGCTGCACAACCCTCATATAACCATTTTTATCTCCAAGCAGCATCAAAGAAAAATACCGTTTAAAATTACCAACAAAAAAAATTCCTACCTTTAACATATTTGTGGGTCATGAAATGAAAATTATCTTCCATAGTTTCCACTTGAGAAAATTTAGTTGAGAGTAAAATTAAATAAAATAAAGAGCAACGCTTCCTTAAACGATTCCTCTTGAATTGTGGCTGGCTGTTTGGATAGCTCACTGACTGAGTGACTGAGTGGCTCACTGCGTGCCCCAAACAGCCAAGTGAACAAGCGTGCAGGCAGGCTGAATATCATTTTCTAATTTTTACATTACTTTCTTATGAGTGTGTGTTGTTGGTTGCCTTTCAAAGGCACGGCATGGCAAAGTGCGCGCGAGCATCCCCTGCTGAATTAGGTCGTTTCACTTAATAATCGATTTGACAAAGCTACCTTATTACCCAAGAAAAGTTCGTGTGCCCTCTTGTTCGACGAAGTCTGCCATGGCAAATATAACAAATACGTACAACAACAATACAACAACACTTTATTGTGTAATAGAGCATTAAGTTGAAGTAAAAAAGTAGCAACAAGCGCAGCCACCAGCCCAAAAAATGCCAACTACGAACGAGTATCTTAAAAAATTATTACATTAGCATACCGCATTTTGTTGGGTGTGTATTTGTATGGATGCATGTGTGTGTGTGTGTGAGTATTGGCAGCATTATTTGCTATATGCCATAGGTAGTTGTATTACGTGCAAAATGTCCTTGAACCCTTTTTTGGAGTCCTTTTCTTTTTTCTGTGCACCGCTTTCAGTCATTGTTTTAAAATTATGGCATTTCATATTCCGGATGCTTGGAGTGTGAGCGGTCTAACTTTAAATTTAGAATTAGTCAATTATTCTTTGAGAGTTTGCTAAAACATGTAGGAGTGACCTTTAAAGTATATTAAAGATATGTGGGATGGTCATTATTCTATTGATAGAATGGACACAGTAGAAGTGGGTGTAATAGGCAGAAGCGAGTCATGACTCTCGTGTTTGATTAATTCGTTACTTTATTACTTAAACACATTCGATCATGAGCAATGTTCTCATTGCGTTAGCAAACGATTTGCATGACTTACCTATGAGTCGCTTTCCATAATCTTTCACCTTTTGCACTTAGTCTATTAAATTATATGCTTCCCTTATGTTTCTTACACATAATATATTCTATGAAATACGTTCTTCTCTCATTCCCAATGGTCCTATAATCCACATACTCAGAGATTTGCGTCTTTTAAGTTTCCTGTGGTAAGTCTAAAAACGCAATCATCTCACGGAGCATCACCAAACATCAAGAGGAGTTTTTATCTTGGATGTGTATTTATGTACTTATATTCAAATTGTATAGGAAAAGTATAAAGAAATAAACCACAAGGGGTGGGACATAAAGTGGCATATTGAAAAATTTCCAAAAAGCATGATAGATATACTTCAAGTATGGGAAGCTAACGACACTGAACACAATTGAAAGCATCAACCACTTCTGTCGTCCAACTTCATCTTGCTTTCCTTAATTGGCATTTCTACACATATTAAGCTTCTAGGGAATAGGTTCTTCTCCCGCTGTCAATGGAAGTACTTACAGGAGCACAAACCAGGACAATATAAGTGAACAAAATTCAGAGATGTTCGCTCACGTCATATAAAATCAAGGAGATAAACAGAAGAGAGTGACAAAGAAATCTGCCTAATATAGAAAATCACTGGGTTTGGATAGGAGAGCTAAGCAAAATACTTCTAAAATAAGTAAAGTTATTTGTAGCCGTAATCTGAATAAAATGTCTTGCGGAAATATTTTTCTTTTCAATGGGATAGAAGAAAACATTCCCCCTAAGTCTGTATTCAGAATAGGGATGATCGTGTGCCTTATGGCATAACGATCAACTGGTGCATGAACTCAGAACGTAATCGTTGATAATCATGATGATCACAAATTAACTCAAGTGCCTAATTTACATTCAGTCATGAATGCTTTAAAGAATGGGAGGACCTCGCGTAACATTTTACTGGAAACATTGTGAGAAAGAAACATTGATTGTTCACATGATCTTAAATACGGGAATTTACATACAATCATAGAGAAACTACGATGTAGGGAAGAACCCAAAATGAATGCGTATGAGCCAACCAACAGAAACCCACAATGGCACAAATTATCAGATCTGTCTTCTGTTTGCTATCATCACTATTTGCTGTCTAAGCACCTTAACTGAAGAATTCAAATTTTCTTGTTATTCGATAAAGGTGTTATACATTCGTAAAATTCTGGTGCTACCCCTCCTTCCGTAATGGCCTTACAAAGTGTCTGAACTGCATACAAGCTATAATCTGAACAATTTTCCCTAATAATATTTGTGTTAATGATATCAGTTCCGACTACTTTTGGCCTACCTTACATGCTTCTAAGAGTGTTCACTATTGATTTATTAATTTCTGGTCATTTACTCCAATACGGTACTGCTTGCATTTTTCTACAAGGAATGACGTCATTTCGCTAACTAGCCATTTAAGTGTCCTTTACCTACTTCGTTGACATTTGACATGCCTCTCGTACTCTTCTGTTGATTTGTATGTTGTTTTTACTACGAATATGGCGGTCACGTATTAACGCCTGGAATCCTAGTAGGGTTCACCTAAATACAGTGGAAACATACCAATTGGCTGAAGTAAGTTGATGCTAAAGATTTTTAAAGCATTTACTAAATATGGAGCGGTAACAAATAGACAAACTTTTTCTTAAATTTACAAAACATTTTTTCAGCTGAAAGCTGCCCAAGTCGAAATAATGCATTACTTTCATCAGGCAACCCACGCAGCAGAGAAAGACATTGCTTGAAGTGCGTACTATATACATAATTGCCAAATAGTGGAGTACATAGTGCAAAGTACATAACAAATAAATGCTAAAATTTCACAAATACACACCCAAAGAAAGCAGAAAAACAAAATACAACAACAAAATACCCCACCAGCAAACCGAAAATGCTGCTTAAGCGCGCCTACATACATTCTGCAAAAGTGCGTTTCTTAGCATTTTCAAATGCGATTGAAAAATAAAGCAAAAATTCAGTTGATTCAGGGGGTAGCGGTGCTGAAAGTGGAGCGAGCAGCGGCAAAGCCAAAAAAAAAATAGGCAACACTAACGCGAAAACAAAACAAAACCAAAACACAAGAAAAACGAAAACCACCGAAACAGCAACCAAACGAATTCTGCAATGGCGCTCGTGTATTTCAAATGGCAAAATACGCAATACACGCAACGAGAGCAGTACAGGCAGGCAGCCAGCCAGCGCAGCCACGCATCTACGCACTGCATTAGTATGCGTGCATATACTCAAACACACACCCATGCACATGCTTACTGGCAATAGAACGATGGGCGAAAAACCCAAACGCAATAGCGCAGAGCTTTTGCTGCTTGCCTAATTCGCATGCGGCATGAACGCAACAACAAAAAACAGTAGGAAAAAAATATTGGCGCCTGCTGCGCTTTTGCTGCGCAGCAAAACAAAGTTCACAACAATCACAACAACAACAACATTCTCCACACTCGCTCGTTTGCTCTTCGTTGAGCATTCGGCTACACGTGTTTGTAAAATTGCGTAATTCGTTTTAGTTGTTTTTATGCAAGCCGCATCGTGGATGCGAGTACATTGGTGTGTGTGTAAATAGGCTCTCTCTCTCCTCTCTCTCTAACTTATCCTACTCATTTTTGCTTTTTTCCTGTACGTTTCTCATAAATGGTAGTTTCCCCTCGAAAAAAGCTCAGATTCATCGAAATGCACCATTTGCGTTGCACGCAACCCTGAAGCAAACATTTAGGAGAAGTTTGCACACCCTATTGTGTCCACAGCATGCGATAGATCTTTATTTTAAGGGGAAACAATAACTAACACTGTTTAAAGAGAGCATAGTTGTTGTTTTACATGTAAAAATATGTTCAACATGCGTTAAGCATAGCATTTTCTGTTTTAAAGTAAGAAAAAACAGCATTTCCCATACATCCGTTCCAGAATCGCTTCGTTCCCTATCCTTGAAATGAAATTAATATTTTGCTTGTTCCAATTCCGCCGTTCTTAAGAAGCAAACTATTTTGTGCAGCAAATTGTTTAATATTTATTTGCAGAGTTGGATTTAAGATTATAGAGCACAACATGAAGGCATATGCATTAAATTACACTATGAGTTTGACATATAATTTATGTTTAACATGTGGTACTCTACTCTATGTATGATAATTTAAAAAAACTGGTTACAATTTAATAGAAACAACATTTTTTACATCTAGCACAGGTAAATATTCGTATGGCACTTTTTAGAGTTATGTCACGCCTCATTTGAGAGTGGAAAAACAAAGGATATCTTTTTGGTCGACCTGTTGGATATATTCCTATCCTAATACATATATTCGCTTTGATGGCACCCTTATGCCAAATTTGATACTGTTCACAAATTCTTACGTCTCTATGTCCATTAATAAAGCATATTCCCTTTTCTGATATGCCTCTTATGCGATCTGGAGATCACTAAATCGGAATGTGAGACAAAATAAAAAGTCAATTAATTTTCCCATTGATTCCTATTTATGATATTACAGTTTTACAACAAGCACCCCCATACATCACCACAAAAAAAAATATCTGTCGATGACATGAAAGGAATTAACATAGATTTCTGATCCTAAATATTGCTTCATCAGGATATTTAGATGATCTTTATAATCGCTAAACGGAGCATTTGACATTTTCTGCTAATCTAAATTTGAAAAGTCGGTTACTAAATTTTTCAACTATTTAAAGGAAAATCCTTGATTTCAAAAATATATAATTTATTATATATTTAGAAAAAGTAAATTAAAATAGATGTATTCAAATTTACAAAATATGTAAATTGTCGTAAGTGAAGTTTATTATAAAAATGTAGAGAAAATTTGTTCATTTTTATTTTAACAACTTTTATAATATTACGTATGTATGGATTTACATATACGAGTATGCATGCACATACATATATGCATATATTTATATCCTATTTCTCTCATTTCCTTAGCTCTGATGGTGGGTAAAGGGCAATTTATCACATTCATCCTACTCGTATTCGTATGGCGATAAGGTTACAGTGCAATTTGCATAGTAGGGCATAGAGAAATTTTTTGAAAACCCACCCCAATAGTCGATGCTCAAAATGCACACCTTAATCGAAAATACACACACATAAACAGATAGTATACAAAATCAATTTTAGGCAAAGCTGATATTTTAACCCTTCCATTATACAAGAAGAATATACTACATAACATAAAAGAATAAATTCATAATTAATTTTAAACTAAACATAGTTTAAGTGTGTTTGTTAATATCTTTATTTCGAGTTTATGCGAACTGTGTAAATCTGGTTGCTGCATATACCCACAATCTCTGAAACGCCAAACTGCACGCACTGAGGCAAGTGCTTTCAGCAGCAAATTTAACGCATTAGAGAGAGAGAGGGAGAATGGAAACTAAATAAGAACCTGCTCTCAAATGGTGCTGCAAAATATACTTTATTATACTCTCTCTCGTATTGCTTAACTGCTGACTCACAAATCGTTCACAAAGCACAATATCCCAGTGAGAAACGAGGAAATCTAATTAACAGGGAAATGTGTTAACAACTCGGTACACACAAATTAATATACATTTTAGTCTACTTCATACTTTTCATTAAAGCATACACAGACTTGGAAGTAAGTTACTGACAAAATAATGAAAAAGAAAGTCAAAACTGAAAAACATAAACATAAAATAATTTCAAATTTCAATTTAAAAATTCACAATGCTCAAAATGTAATTTAATTTTGTAATGCTGGAAATGAATTTTAAAATGTAATACGATAGAACTGATTCTTAACACTTATAAACAAATCGCATGCAATATTCATACTTGAATTCTATATAAACTAAGGGAAATAAGTTGTATTATAATCGCATTCAATAACTATTTATTTTTTTGTTTTTCTTTGATTTTGTCAAATGCGTATTAATACTCTAAGATGACCAATTATTTTTTTTTTTTTTGCTTGTTCAAAGCACACTTTATATTATTGGAATCTATCCTAGAAAACGTTTTACCGTTTGACTGCTAGGTATATTAATATTCAGGATTTAATTGTTTTTAACTGCCAGGTATATACGTGTTTATTATTTCTGTGATTCCACTGATATCTCAAATAAATTATCTGATATAGAGAGTAATGCATAAAAATAATTGCATATATTACACTCGGATTTAATATTTCACAGCGCTGCATTCCGTGCATTGTATATATTTTCATCATAGTTGTATTTTCACACAAATCCATTTTTGAATAAATTTATTGCTAAATGTACATTTATTCGCATTTTACATATCATATAATGGTTCAAGTCATTATTCGATCTAATTCCGACTGGGAATCTTAATTCGTGCGCTCAAATCTGCATTTCCAATGCAAAGGCCAACCATGTTTGTTAAATGCGGCGGTGTAGTAAGCAAGGCATAGGCAATGCGAACGAAAAACATAGCAAAAACAAAAAAGGCGAAAGCAGCGCCAAAGAGCGCACGAATTCGATTGACACCGAAGCCGGGAGAAATAAAAATAAAAAGTTTTCAGGCAAAATTGCTGCCATAGCTGCGCTGCTGCAGCGTTCTGTTGCTGGTCGTGCTGTGTTGTTAGTATTGGTGTTAGAAGCTTCACTGCGCTCGCTCTCTCATTTTATGGGCTTTTCATTTGTTTCGGTCTTATTTGTTTTGTTGACAATCTGCATTTGTGTGTGAATTCGGTGAATTGTGTTGCGTTGTATGCTCTCTTTGCTCTTTGCACAGTACACGTTGACGTTGCTGCTGCCGTTAACGTTGACGCTGTGTGCTTTTTGTTTGATGGTGGTAAACGCAATTTATGAAATTGATGTTCATCTATTCGGCAAAAGGTTTCGGAGGTGCGCAGAGTGTGCACTCGTCTCGTTCGTTCGCGTAACTTAACGTTTTCTAATTTTTCAAATAACACATCTAAAAATCCAAAAATTAAATTTGTTCCCACAAAAAGAACAAACGAAATTCAATCGAAGAAACGAAACAAAAGTGAAAAAAGAATTCGTTAACAAAACAACAAAGAAAATTGCAAAAACAAACAAACATTAACAAAAACGGACAAAATTTAACAACACAACACGAAAGAAAATGTAATTTTTTTTAGTTTATTTTTGAGAAGTTTTTTTGTTTGTTTGTAAAAGTTTGAAATTTGTGTTTGAAAAACAACTGCACAAAAGGCAAGAAAAATTCAATGCGACACGTTGAAAAAGCCGTGTAAGAAATCGGCAGCAATCGCACTGAGTAGTTGGAAAATTTTGCGTATATTGTCCAGCATAGCAACAACAACGTGCACGGATGGCAGCAGAAGCAGTATTTCCTGCGAAACGGCATGCAAAAATTTTCGTGGAAAAAAGTAATACTCATTTTTTAAAAATTTTTATAAACAAATTTTCTAATAGAAAAAAGCAACAATCAATCACAAAAAATTTGTGAATATGTAAAACTGTGTGAAAAGTAGAAAAAGTGCATTTTAGTAAGGAAACTTCATACATATATAACTGCAGCGTATATCCGCCGCGTTTCTCGTTAACTTCGAACGTATGAAATGAAATTTCTCCTGCTCTGGTCCGAGTGTGTGCAGTGTATGTGCATATGCCCAAAAAGGGGGTTGCTACGTTGAGCCGCATGATTTTTTTTGTTTTGTGTTTTGTCTTTTTTATTCCTGAGCCTTTCGTCGTTGCTGAGACTTGCAACTAGTACAAAAATGCTTTGTAGCTTTGTTGAGTTATTAATGTCTGCATTATTAATACAACTACAACTATAACAACAACAACGGCAACAGCTACAAAGCCAAAAAAGCAAGCATTAAAGGAAATCGTGCAAGCAAAGTGAAGTGTAGAAACAGCATAAAGCAACCCTCTCCTCCTTTTTGTGCCTGCTCGAGTACTGCATGCAAAGTGTTTGCGCTCCGTGTATGCATGTGTACCGTGATTCTATTATACGTGTGTGTGAGTGAGTGAATTTGAAAATGCAAAATGCATAACTGCAAAGAGACGAAATAGTGAAAAAAGAAGACGTAGCATATAACCAGCCATAATAGATGGCTGCAAAGCGGCATGGTTCCGCCACAAATAGGAGGACTGAAGTACCTGGAATTGCAAAATTTTCAATGTTTTTAATTACTAAAATAAGAATGCAATTAAAATAAAGAGAAAACAATTATTTTATTGTGACTATTGTGCGTGCACTGTGAGGGCCGCTTCCTGCTTTATCATCACACTTACTCTTCAAATTGGAAATTTATTTTGGTTTCGCGGTACAATTGGATATGAATAATTTACGCGAAATTCCTATTGGAATTTCAAGGATTCGTTTTATCATTTGTACTTTTAAGTATTATAAGTTATAAATATGTGTCAGTCATGTAAGCAGTGTCAGTAAACTATACATTTAAGGATAACCGCTCTTATACCCACTAAAATTGAATACAATGGGCATATAGAAGCCGATTTCACACTTTTAGTAAAGTTCTTGGTTAGAATTATGCAGTTTGAGACTGAACAAAACTTATATGCAAAGGGAGTATTCCGTTACCTAATTAGAATTGAACTTTCTATATAACAACGTCACATATGAAGATATCTGTAAGCGAAAATTATGATTTACTAATACAGGTTCTTCCGATGTGCGACAAGTTTTTATCAGTTGATCCATCCATTTGCTGTCCTAATATATATTTTCTTTTTCGGTGGGAGGAATAGAAAAACATACTGAATTTGTATGGTTGATTATCTGATATAATACTTTTCATTAATTATATCAGTATTTAGACATTTTTGGTGGGAAATATGCGAAAAAATAAAGGAAGAGAAAAAAACTTTAACAATCAGCGCTAAAATGATTAGAAAATCGCAATTCTAATTGGAAGAATGAGACACAATTAAAAAATCTCAGTTCTGACAAGAAAATGCTAATCAAATATTGAAGATGGGACTTAATCTATCACGTCATAATAAATCCAAAATTTTTTAAAAATTGTTTTTAATTCATGAAAACACATACAAAATAGTAGTGTCGGTTCAAACATTCCATCTATTTTATCTCTAGTTTTCAATATGTGTTAGGAATTATTCCCACCAAAAAAAGACAGACAATGACAATATTATAGCACAATGTGAACTTAAAAAGCAAGTGAAACAATATATTTCAAGTCAATTGCGGGTGAAACAATATTAAATCCTATTATAGTAATTTGAGTACACATTTCTTTTATAATTACAAATTTTTATTTTGTCTTCAAGGGCAACGCGAAAGCTCAAAACAGTCGTTATCAAACACGTGCCACAAAATGCTTTAATTTTTAATTACTTCTGTTTTTGTTTAAAATTTTATTTACTTACTTTTCGTGTTGAGTTTTCTTTTTTAATTTTGTGTGGTTTCTGCCTTCTGTAATTTTATTTCAATCATTTGTTTCATGAAATTTGCAGGAACTATCGCTACGCAGACTGGCATCTAAAATATCGGAAATTAATAGATGCCATATGAAATAACAGTAAATAGTTAATTTATTCTTCGTAGTTAACACGAAAATGTCTTTTCTGTATAATTTTACTTTTAACTGTAGTGTACTGTGTACCCGGCCTCCTCGAGTTGCTGAAAGAATCATATGTGTCTTTTGGGGAATAGAATATAAAATTGCATGTCGTCATTGATTCAAGTTATTGAGTAAATAACTTAAGACACCACTAATTGTGCCCACGTTTTGTTAGATTTAGTATACATTTTGCATTGGATCATTTTGTTTTACTATAAAAGTTTTGGATTTGAAATTGCAGCCAATTCTATATTTCATGACTACGGTTGTCAAATTTTTTTTTTCTTGAATTACATTTTCAAAACTTTCCTGAGTTTCAAAACCTCTATTTCCTTTTTTGAAACCTTTTAATCTCTTTATATTTGGAAATGTTAGTAATCCTTTTATCTGTTTAGTCATTTTTACACATGAATCATTTGAGTGGTTTTTTATCTACATATGTACTTGCATCACATTGAATTATTTGTTTGAAATCTTTTTTCAATCGTTTTATATTCTAAATCCTCTGTTTAATCATTTTTACAATTGCAACACAAAAACTACCTTTTTTCTTTTGAATCCAGTGTTCTTCCCTTAATCGGTTGAATCCTAAGTATGCAACATCATGAGTTTTCAAGTGTGTAGCTTCGGCATACTCAATTATTTTTTGTTTAATTTTAACCTTCAAATTTAAACAAAAAAAATATTTCTTTACAGGTAAAAATTCTTAAAAAGATGTCAACATTACTGCAAAAATGTTGCTATGAATATCGAAAAGTGCAAAAAGATGACTTTACTAATAATGCACATAAAAAAAATTGTATAAACTAAAACTTTGAATTTTTAAAAACAAAGATGAGAAAAAATAAGCAAATTTAACTATAAAAAAAAACTTCCATAAATTTATGTAAAAATTGGCAAAACTGCATTTTGGCTAAATTAAAAACAAAAAATTAAAACTATAAACTATTTTTGGCAAATTGCTTATAAAAACAAAACCGAAAGTGACGTTAAGTTAAATCACAAAGAACAACAACATTTCTATATAAAAAACAACATTTAGTTCCAAATAATTTCTGGACTAATTAACAAAATTTAAAGGACTACGCAACAAATAAATGAAAATTAACGTCCACACGTAACACAAAACCTAACAACTAAACTACTCCAGTTTTAAAGTTAATGTAACGCTAAATTAAAAAAAAAAACCAAAAAAAACAAGGTCTAAACTGTAAAAACACAGAAAAAATCAACAGCAAATAAAAAAATTGCATAAAAATTTAAACGTAACAAATTGGAACATTCTTCAAAATTATTGGTTTGGACTTACAGCAAAACTACTACACGGATAAAACAACAACAACAGCAACAATTGTAACAGCAGCCGCCGCATTCAAGTAAAACAAATACAAATACATCAGCAGCAGCGTTATAGCATTGGCCATATTAACAGCTACAACAACAACACAATTAGCGATAATAACAGTAACAACAACAACAGCAACAAAGGCAGAAAATTGGCAGCGTGTGTGTTAGTTTGCATAAAAATTTCGTTTCGGTTTTTGAAATAAAAATTAAGGAAGAGGAAAACAAAAACAACAAAAAGAATTAAAATTAAATAACGCTAAATAACTAAATTTAAAAAAAACAGAAACTTCTTAAGCACAAAACAGCTAAAGGAAGTTAAACTGAACTTTGTATAAATTAACTGTAAATATATATATTCAAGAAGGAGCTTACTCTATATAAGGACTAAGCAACTAAGCATCCCACTCCCTAACAATTCGCACTTGCCAGTAAACATTGGATTACCACGGAAATTGCATCAGAAAAAGGTGAGTTGGAACTACATATATATCCTGGTATGAACATTTCTTTTCAGCGACTAGATGTGGGTTACATTGATTGGGTTGTTCAACGAACCCAGCTAATTTAAACGGAGTAGCCAACAGTGGTCCCCTTAGTTAAATATTTCCACTGGGGTGATATCAATTAAGGACTTAGCATTAATTAAGCCGGGAGTACCACCGGGATTCAATAATATTGTTTGTTTATTAATTTGAAATCTGTACAATTTATAGTTATTCCTTGAAAACAAAGTTCAGATGAAACGGCCCAATTTAAGGCACTGAAATTGGTTCTATATCGCAATGATTAATACAATTAAAGTGCAATGAACAATTTAAGTATTGTAGTTGGAGTATTTTTTCATCTCTTCCCAGGAATACTAAGGACGTTACAACCTATAAAATATTTAAAATGGGTTTGCTTTTATTTAGAGTTCTGGTAACTGTGGGTGGCTTGGTTCGATTGTGACCATATAACCAATTTACTCGAATGTTGTAATTATATTATGATTATTATGCAGAATGGAACTCCATGAGTTAAATAGAGATTTTAAGAAAGGAATGACACTGAAAATAATTCTGCATTGTCCTGCCAGTAGCCACTAGAAGATGACTAACACAGGACGTAACCTCAAGTGTAACATAAGTAAATACGAATTTTAACATAAATTCACACCCAAATGTTTTGAAAGTTCTAAAATTTCAACGGCGATGTCTTCATAGATTAAGTGAGGCTATATCCATATAGAGTTCGTATATAGAATACAGAGAACGGATATAGTCATATATAGTACGGATATAGCTATATACGGTTCAGATATTGATATATTCCCTATAGATAATATAAACATCCAAATATGTTTACCTCCAACATTTATAAAGTGGAACGTTCTGTCAGAAGTTTAGCTGTTCTGCAATTCCCTTGATCGTCCAAATGATGTGACCAACAAACGAGATAGAAAAATCAGAGCATGATTTACCATCATTTATTAAGTTTCTGCATTATTAATCAATAAAGAAGTTGGTAATAAAGAAGGTGGAAGAATCGGTTAAGTAACTAATAAATTCATGGATGTGATTCCCTCTGCATTGCTTGTTACATTGAATTGGGAATCACTTGCCCCAATGATTCGAAGGACTCCTTGCAATAGTTACATTTATACATATTAGTGGAAAAATAAATATTGCAGTAGTTTTTTCAAGTTCTACGAGTAATAATAAGTTACTGTCGTCATGTTGTGCTATTGAAGAAATATCTACAAACAAATTAAAAAATAATCAACACAGAATATTGTAAAAACTACAGGTAAATACGGGGTAATATGTATATTGAAATTGAAAGTGTAGCGGAAGAGGGTTGTCATGACAGACTTGATGAAGAAAGATCGAAACTGAGATCATTCGCATGACCATAAACACATTTATGAATATATTTATCAATGTACTGAATATTCTCTATTTTTGCCAGAATTCCTGTTCTTATGAATTCAGTCTCTTATCAACATTTTCTTCTAAGTTAATATAGTTTTTGAAAGGTGTAATATGTGCACATATATTTATTTCCAATAATAGATATTACTACTACAAGAGCATATAATGCTTTAAAATGCCTCTAAGTAATAGTCAACTATCCAATATAAGTATATTGTATATATATGTGTTTAATTTTATCTTCAATTATTAATAATAATCTTTAATTCGCACTACTATATATACATTTATATTCCTATTCCTGTTTGTATCCTTAACGAATATACGCAGAACAAATTGAAATGATTTTGAACAATCAGAGCAGGGTAAGAATCCATTTGAATTACGCAGGAAATGCTGTTGGATAATCGCGATAGGGCTGGCTGAATAGCTGTTTAATTTGTTCCACATTAAGTTAAGATCTTAAAGTCACACTCAGTTGCTTTCGTCTGTGACATTGCTTTTATTTACTTTTATTATTTAGCTATAGTAGCAGATCCGCGTGGTGGTTTTCGGGTTTTTCTTTTAATGTTCTTGAAAATTTTTCAAAAGATGGTATTCTTCTGTGTACGTTTAAAGAGGCAAACGAGGTCATTAGGACTTCGTTTCCATTATTGACAACAGCCAATCGTTCAACGATGTTTTTATAATATATACAAGTTTATACATTTAGAGAACTCAACTGTTCAATCTGTCAATAAATCAGTTATGAAAGACCATCTTTAGCTCCATGGAAATTTTTCAAAAATAAATTTAGTAGCAAACTGGTGGATCCGTTGTTGAATTGTGTACGCACTCCAAACGCTGCTCCACTTAAATCAGCAATACTTGTGTACCATTCAAATTATTATTTCCACTTAATTATGATTGTAGTTGCAGCAAAAATGCAACCGCCATAGAAGTTCACGGAAACTAGAGCTGTGTGGAGCTTGGAGAGATTGAAATAAAAACCGAGCCGCAATGCTATGTTAAATGATGATTTATGTTGCCTTAATTCCGGGTTTGTTGCATATTAATGCCAAACATGCATAATTATGGCCTTTAGCACACCCAACACAATTGTTCAGATACACGCATGCAGATCACTGTTTTGTATTTTATGCTTATTTTGTGGTAGTTTTCTTATGCATTTTTTTTTTTTTTAGAAATTGTGCATAAATTATATGGAAAACATATTAGACTCGGAGTTGGTACTTTTCCGGTCTGAGTCCGCCCTGGACGTGGTCTCGAAATGGGGTTTTCTTCCTTTTTGTCACTTGCAATCAGAGGCTTTGGTTGTTATAACAGATTCTTATAAACTTTAATAATAATAATAACTCATGTAAAGGATAATAAAGAAATTAAGAAACAAGGAAGCACTTAACATTCTTTCTTTATTAATTTTTTTAATAGGATTTAAATAAAAGTTTATTTTAATTTTAAATTTTTTGTATAATAATGTAAATATATAAGTATCATAAATATAAAATTGGTTTTGTTTAATTATTTTTTCCTTAATTTTTATAAATTTTTTTCATAATTTTTCTATGTACGCATTTTTGTGTGCTGCGTTTAGCTGCACGCAGTTGAATGCTGGGCCTATGTTGACCTACTTTTTCCATTTATGTATTATTGCGTGTATGTGCGTGTGTAAGTAGACTTGTATGTGTCTGTTTTTTGTGTGTGGCCCTTCCGCATTTAATTAAATGCACATAACGTCGACGACATACTTCGTGTAATATTTTTTTATGCGTTATGTACGCATGCATGTCTGTAGCCCAATATGTGGCTAGCTAGCGTGCGTTCTTTTGTCGTTAGCTGTGCGCGTTTGGCTGTTGCGAGAGTTGCAATAAAAACGCACTTGTTCGAAAGTGGGCTGAAATATGTATAATGAAATCAGAAATCGGTTATCATGCGGCAGCTTTTCACAATTCCCCATGTTCCTAGGATAGCTACCAAAAAAGCCATTGTTGGTGTAATTTCGTTGGAAATTTGAATATGAATGAGTTTTTGATGCATTCACGCATTCGGTTAATTAATTGTGATGGAAGGGTCAGGCGTGCTAAGGGAGGGGAGGGAGAGAAGGAGAGCAGCGAGTGAGATAATAAAACAAAATGCTGCGTAATTTTTATTGCGCTCTTGTTGCAGTTAAAAGCGATTCAACACAAATACACGAATATGCTCAGTCACCAACACACTCGCATATATGTCGTGAATTGTCAAAAAACCATGTTGCTTAGAAGAAATCTGGCATAAGTGCACACTTCGAAAAATGTTAGTCATTCTGTTTATAATTAGAACTAAGAGACTCAAGTTCTTGTTGTGATTGTTGTTGAGTTTTCTTGGCAATTGTGTCTAAAAATCTACATTATTAGCGCAACAGTCCAGGGCCAGGGCCATTTGCTCCAATATTTCGGATCAATTTGTGCAAATCAAATTTTATCTGCAAATATAAAGATTTGGCTCTCAAGTGGCAATTCTATCCACATGTGCACTCATTGCATTGGTGCTTTGTGAATTTTTACAAGTGTAGCTGCAAATATGTATCTAAGCGTTTGGCTACTCGCTCGCACGCCTACCCAGTAGGCCTATGCATATATGTACATATGGATGGATACATATGCGTACACATCTGCAATCTGGCAGTTGGCACATATGTACACTCGCTCATTGCTGCTTCTATTTGTAGTTGGCTTTTTCGTACACAAATAGTTGGCCAATTTTTTTTGGTATATTTTTGTTACTTTTTCGAAATGGGTGAGGCAGGCAGTGCTACTGCCCGTGCCCGTGCTCGTGGCAGGCTGGCAGTTTTGCATGCGTGCAAGTGGCTTTTGTGCTAGTGTTAGTTTAAATTTGTCTGCTTTTCCCCTGTTTTTTTTTTTTTTTGCTATACTTCCATTTGTTTTGTGCTTTTTTTCTTAGAGTGTGTATATTTTTAGTTGTGTATGCGCACAGTTTGCACAAATAGAAACGCATTTTGTAGCTTTTTTGTTGTGTTTGAGTTGAGGCATTGCGTTCGCTTGTGTGCGGCCTGTGTGCGAGTGTGTGTTTGTGTATATTTGAGAAGTTGCATGAATTGTGCAAATATTGAAAACAAAATGAAAGTTTATTTCTATTGATTTAAATTGAAATTTGTGGGCATTTCCTGTTCGTTCTCCTTTATATGCACATGCGCTGCCATTGTTGAAAGGGGAAAAATACATTTTTTGTTGTTGGATTGAGTAAGAAAAAATATTTGACTGACGCTGCATTGAAAGATATGAATTTAAAATATTTTATAATATTTAAGGTGTTGCTATTTTGGCATGGATTTTATATTTACATTGTGTGAATCCGTTTTTCCCAATTGACATGAAAAATCAAAATTTATAACTGGCACAGAATGTTAACTTTGGTTGTTGAATGGTTGCACATCAATTGAATGATTGTGAAGCCATTGGGAATTTATTAGATATGCAAATACTAAACATTTGTCAAAACATTATAATATTGGTGTAGTTCAGATTCGAATACTTAGACGTGTATGACAGCGATGTCCCCAGCGTAACGTTCGGTTCGTGAGCTTAACAACAATTGCAACAACATTAGCATACTAGGCAAGGGTTTAGGCAGGTTCATTTGCAATAACCAATTACGCCACGTCAAAGCAAACACAAGTAGTCAACTGAAAGGCCACAACTCTTACACCACATACACAATTCGCGCAACTTTAGTATAGAGGACAATGAGAAGGAGTTATTGGATGGATTGAGGAGTTGTGTCACGATTTAGATTTACCATTGCACTAAGATTTTTAGAATCCTGGTTTAGGTTTATGGGTTGTAAGCATCATATATGATTGCATATGAATCTTTATACATGAAAGATATACAGAATTGTATAAAAACTTCCTTGCGATTGTATTTCTTTTTCTCTCGTGTACGAAAATTGGACTATACAAGGTGAAGCTTCCTAAGTCACCTCAGTTTTCTTCACTAACTAGTTGAATTAGGAAATGATTAAAACAATTTTTTTTAGAAGTTTTGGTAACTCAGTCCAAAATATATAGGACAGTTTAAGTACATCTTGTGTGAGTAAAACAACACCAGTGGTACATATTTCTTAAATTAATATTAAATTTTAAAAATTATATATAATTTCCATTAACATTTTTGTGGTTTTTTTGTAATTATATTATGTAAATCTTTATGAATGTTCGTTATAATTATTTTAAAGAAATTTACTTAATATATCTGTAAATAATAATAAAATTCAATTGCAAAAGTATTTGAAATGAAATTCTTGAGGCTTGTTTCTAGTTTTGCCATTTTAATGGCGGTATTATTACCAATTTAAGTGCTTTCAGAATTAGTGGGGCAATAAACGAGATGTAAAATGTATAAAAATATAAACAAAACGATTGCATTTCAAAACTTGCGAAACATGCCAGACTGCCAAATTACAAAATCTGTTTTTTACGACTGGTTACATCACAACAGACAAAGAACACATTGACTATTAAGTGGCTAAAATAGCACGAATGGCAAAAAAATAAAAAATTTTAAAAAAAATTTACAGAACAAGAAAACATTATCACATCATCATAGCATAAGCGAATGCGTACACAAATGCAATGCAACAACGCCAGACAATATTCACGCATATCTGAGAGATTGTGTCAGCCACTTAAAAATCAAAAAAGAAATAATTAAAAAAAAATTTTTACTAAAAAAAAACTCACACATTGCGCACAAAGGCACAACAACACAGCATTGAAACGGCGGCTCAACGCAGCGCGCATCTAAATTACTAGGCCCACAATTAAATTGGCCCAGTGGTAAATGGGGCATAGGGGGCAGCAAGCAACCACACTAGCAGCAACAACAACACCAACACCAACAACAACACCACCAACAACAACAACAACAATAAAAGCGGAACCAGCAGTGCGTGCACAGCAACAACATATTAAAAACACACAGAAAAAGGAAAAAAGTTTTTATAATAAATAAGAAACCTTGAGCTCGCACAACATAATTAAAAATGTGTACTCTACGCAGCAGTGGAAAAAAGCAGAAAAAAGCTTTTTTTCTTAAAACAGAAAAAAATTCGTTTTTTTTTTCTTAGTCGCTGCCATTCTTCGTCTACGCACAGCTCGCAAGCAACTTAAGTCAGCAGGCATACCAACGCACTAATTTATAAAAAGCGGCAAATGCAAAAACAAGGTTGCCGCTTGCGCCTTCAGCAAACCTAGCCGCCACAATAGCAGCGATGACTACAGAAACACTACCGCCGCCAGCAACAACACCAACAACAACCGCAGCAGCAGCAGCAGCGGCACATAAACAACATAAAAATAACTACAACTGCTGGCATTGCATTTGTGTGCGTGAGATTAGAAAAAAAGGCAAGAAAGCAGCAAACCACTGCGCTAAAACATTTCAGCACAAATGCACACAATCAAACGCAACGCATAGAATTGCGTATACGCACGCACCACTCACACACACGCACACTGCTTCATTTACACATCCATAGATATGCGATCACATTAGCGGCTTGATAATAATTGCTGCGCGTGTGGGTTGGCTGGCTGGTTGGTTGTGCTCTGTGGTGTAGCATTTGCTAACGCTGGCGACGAGCGAGCTGGCGAACAATTAAAAGCAACAACAACAACTACACAAAGCGCCATAAAGCTCTCTTGCGTGAGCTTTTAGTGCGTACGAATTCTTTTGCATTCCGAGTTTTTTTTCCTTCCTACCGACTGATCACGTATACGCCACGCATCTCATGTGGTTTTTGTAGGGCAGATGTGAGTTTGGTTGCTCTTGCCCTGCTTTAGAAGCTCACGGAAGAGATTTTTTACTCTTTTTTTTTAACATATTGATAATCTAGTTTAAACTTTTTTGTTGTAAAATTGATTGCCAAAATCAAAATTGAAATCAAAAACTGCCTAGATCGTGTCACTAGGCCAATTCAGTTCTGCACATTCGCACACATTATGAATGGATATCTCGTCGTCTTCAAGACACACTCGGACATTCAGCTTTGTTATTCAGTATACTTTTATACAGATAAGGTGATAACAGTGTGTACAATTTCGACCTCATTTGCCCTGTAACGTCCAATTTGCTATATTTGATAATCTGATCACAGTAACAGTTTGTTTACAATGCCCTGGAGCTTTACTTCCACTGGGATATGCCACACGAATGTAGATAGTCATTGTAGAACTTGTCGTAGCCACAGTGTTCCACAGAAATGAGTTCGTCTGCCACTGATCTATCCCACTGCGGATAGTTCTTCCGAAATATCTTTTATTTCCATCCTCCTATTGCAGGACATCCAAAATAATTTGTATTTCTTTTTACACAATTTTTCATGGGTCTTTGAGTGGCTTTTGTTGCTTAGGTTTTAATGTCTTCAAAGTGCGCAGAGAATACACGTAATCAGATCTCGCTTAATACCCAATACAGTTGGATTGCATCAATACCGTGAAGCTCCGCTTGGTAAATGCTGAGGCCAAAGTTCAACTTGAATTGGAGAAAGAGGAGAGTATAAAGTGGAAGGAATGTAGTGGCTATAACCCTTTTCAAATCCTTTAGAACTGCTTTATATGTAAAGTATAATACAGAGTCGGAGTCCATGTCCAAGTCTGCTTATGCAAAATTAGAGAGAACCAGAGAGCTGTTCACAAGTTTAATCGTTACTCTATAGACTATTAGGACTCACGAACGCTAAATTACATTACGCTTTGGAAATATTGCAATGGAATTGACTGAATCAATCCAGATCTTTGATGTACGGGGTAAAGGAGAGGCAATGGTAATAATATGGCAGTGGTAATATTATTGCAGTGGTAATAATATGGTAGTGGTAATATTATTGCAGTGGTAATTCTAATTATTTATTACTGGACAGATTTCTGAGATTCATAAAATATTCAAGGAAGTTTGAAAAGGTGTAACTTCCCTTCTCTGTCACTAATTATCTATCTTCCCCTCCTACTTCTTCCAGGCTTATAGTACAATGGTTATCACTTGAGACCTCCTCCTATGGTGGGTCTCCGGCCTACCCTAATTATATATATCAAATACTATTCAGAAACGTATCACGTTCATTGGAAACACTTTCAGTTGCATTTGAATAGTAGCGCAAGCAGCGAACTGTTGCCTGGAAGGAAATGTAGTCTCAACATAATACCAAATCTCCTGTATACTGAAATCAGACAAGGCGAATGAGTTACTATGTTTAAACGGTCGGATGGTTCCAACTAAACTAATTGCAATAGTTTATTGTACTAACAATATAATTGCAGATTAATTGAAGTAGCAATGGCTGTAATATCACAGCCCCAACAAGTAGTCAACGTAGTAATGAGGATATGGCGGTAAAGGCGCCACAGGCCACCTCGCACATCAAAACTCGTTGCTACACGCTACCATACTCCTACAATGAACCTCTTGAAAGGCACTTTTACAATTACGTTCAGTTGAGCTTTTGACATAAGTACAATCAAATGAAAAATGTCCTTTAATTTTAATTTGAGGTCGTTAGAATTGGAAAAAAGCAACTCCCCTAAGCACGCGTGCCTTCGGTGCCTCAATGTATGCCACTTCAATAAAGAGTTACTTCGAGTATTATTCAAGAGACGCACTTCATTAGATTTATTGTACAAAACAACACGAAAAATAAAATGCGGTGCAAAGCCAAATCCCAATGTAGAGTAAAGCGAAATCCGTGATGGATTACGAGGACTCCAGTGAAAAGTCGCAGAACATATGGAATTGTACTGACTCTTGTTGAAGCCTTCAAAGCAATAATCTCAAAAAAGCACCGTGACAATGCTAAAAAAGAAATCACAGTTGCCTTTTTCAGCATTTAACTCTGATTTGCATTCGATCTCCCTCGCAAAAGCACGGCACGACACGGCACTGAAGTAGGCAACCTCTCTGCCTCTGCGGCTTTCGTTGTTGTTGCATGCAATCAGAAGCTTGGAGAAAAATGTGGCCAAAATCTGTAACAAAGGGACGGCTCTGGAAAGCAGGAGAGGAGCGGGGAAACCATGAAATTGAATTGCTACTTTGAAGTGCACTCACCCAACAACAACCACAATAGCAGCAGCAACAACAACAACAACATGAAGCGCGTAAAGCGCATATCAATGCCAAAGCTGGCCGAATAGGAAGGGTTACAAAAGCAGCAAAAACAACAACATCGTTATTTGGCAGCTTGAAGGTTTGGTGGTTAACGGCGCTCGGTCGCACGAACCGTTTGCCATGAATTTCCCAATTCCACCTTCACTAATTACGAATGCAACTTGGGAGCACTTTTTTCCTTCATTTTTCTGTTTTCCTTTGTTGGGATTTCGTTGCAAGCGAGTGACTCCATCGAAGCCAGCCAAAAAGAAAATCTCTGCCGCAGATTTTTATCGTCGACTACGGTTGTTTGTGTTGTTGTTGTTATAGCCGTTGTTTCCTTTGTTTTTTGGTAGTCATTCATTAACGAGTACATATTTGTTTTTTTTAAGCGTTTGATCGCGTTTTTTTGTTCGGCTGCCGCTCCACTCGCTCCGCTTTGTTCACATTCATGCTAATGTTGCAAGGCGCGGTAGAAAATTTGAAGTGCATTTGCTGCCTTTGCTTGCCTGCCTTCTTCAAACGTTGTGCATATGTGTCGCGTGCATGTCAAGTTGCGGCATTAAATGTGCGCCGTAAGCAGCTTTGCTGCTGCATATGCGGCTTGCGTGCGTATTCACCCGTACCACGGCCCGCGTTCGAAGGTTTTGGCAGTTTATGTTTATTAAATTTACCCCCTTTTTACGTTGTTTATTTCTTTGGGTGTATTAGCTACTCCAAATTGTTTTCATTTAGGTATGAAGCTTATTATGTTGAATGAAGAGAGCTTCCAAAAATTATTATAAATCTTCATTTCAACAATGAACACAAATTCTGTGCATTTAAGTGGCAAAAAAAAGAAGGAACGAGGAAGCACGTTAGAATTGAGCATTGTTGCTGATGTTGTTTTTGTGACAGAGGCAATTATAAAGAATTAAAAATCAATTTGCGTGTATTCTTAACTTGAGAGAAAATTCTTAATTACCCCCACTCTTATGTCTTTAATTATGAAAATATATTTTTAATTAATAGAAAATTAAAATTTTATTGAAGTGTTTCATCATCTTGAAGAAAAACATGTAATTTTGTACCTCGTAATTTGAAGTCTTTGATTCTGAGACAACATTTGCTCCCTTCGAGGCTCTCGTGTGACATTTACTCGGTTAGTAGGAGAGATTATTCCGGATAGAATGATTTAGGAATTGTTCATTCCACTTGTATAAACAGTGTATCAATATGAACTGGAATTTTAATTATTAATAGAAGTCCTGTTTTACACCTGAAGAAAATTTCAATCTAGTTTGGAAATTAACAACAGTTTCAATCAAGTTTTCCATAGGAAATTTATGAAATTTTATAATTCCGCTCTGTAATGTCAATTCTCATTTCGCTTCTTTTATTGTGGATTGATAAAATGCGAATTTAACTGAAATTTAACCAAAATTTAAGTAAAATTTACCTATAAACATTTCATATCAGCTATCAGCTCCATTCTGGTATGAACATTTCCAGAATGATTCAATCCAGTTTGAGCTGTTACAGAAACGGAATAATTGGGTCAGATGGCGTAAGCATTATGAGTGTCTCTTACTGACTAAATACCTATATAAGAAATATTGTGGGACTTCCGAATTCTACCTGAGGTTAAGTTACTTAGAGGAGAGGATATACATAGAACAGACATAAGCCCCTATATTTCCAACATATACTTTCCAAATCTTGCTATTCCCAAGAGGTCCGAAATTGATTCTATGAAATTTGGCCCAGATGCCTAAAATTGTCACAGAATGGTGTAAATAAACAAATTTTAGAATAATCAGCATTGAAATTGAACTCAGTGAAGTTGTAATACCGCTACACGAAATGCATTGCGTATTTTGTTCACAACTTTCTATGTAAACACTATAATGACATTGCCTGTATTCCCAACATAAACACACACATATACACTTAATCACTCACGCACACACACATGCATGCTCTATACAAACCCACACACATGCACACATCTATGCAAAACAATGCAAAGAAGAAATATAAACAAAAACGCACTCAAGCCGTACAAAGAAATGCATTAAATTACACGCACTCTAGACAAATGGGTGCCATTGATGGAAACGGCATCATAATGACAACAACAACAAAACAAAAACAACTAACACCACCACCACTAAACAACAACCACAGCAACGATAAAACGGCAACAGTTTCTTGCTGCAAGTAAGCGGACCCAACGCTTTTTCCTAGCTGAGAAAATGCATAAATTAAAATACAAACAGAAAAGGGGGGCAAAACTAACAGGGAAATGAGTGCGCCACATACTCGTGCAACAAAAACAACAACAACAAACAAGCAAGCATTTTAAAATATATTAAGTACACAATTATAGAGCGACGCTGCAGTCGCGGCACGCAAGTGTCGATTGGCAGCAAATGCGGCATTTCTGCGTTATATGAAGATCTCGTTAGAGATGCACGAGACGGACGACCCAGCACGGGTAGACAATATTGTGCAACGAGGCATTGCATGTGAAGTTGCCGACCCAGCACACACAGCAGCTGAAGCCCCACTACCACTTTAGTCTCTGGTAGCACCACCTCCATTGGCCGCCAGCTATACTCGTACACACTCCCGCTCCCGCTGCAATGCATGCATGCATGCACATTGGCCACGAATTCAAATTGCAGCACATCAAGTTGCGTTTCAGTGTTATCTTACGTAGTTGTTGGTATTGGTGTTGCTGCGGTGGTGTTGGCTGTTGCTGTTTTTGCGTTAGAAAGTGTCTGTTGTAGCAGCAACACGGTTGGCTGCTATTTTAAGTTGAACTGTAAGGCAAACTTTTTATGCGTGTACTTTTTTTAAAAGTTTATTTTTGCTGTTAACGGTTTTTAGTTGCTTTTTTGTGATTTTTGTTTTTATTTTTTTGCTTTTTGTTGCATTGCATTAACTGTTTTTTTGGAACCAAAGCAACAAGCTGTGGCAATTTGACTGACAAAGTAAACGAGTTGCTTTTAGTATGCACGTGTGTACTTCTTTTCATGTGCGTGTGAGTGTGTGTACATGCACTTTGTTGTTGTATATGGAACTGATGTAGTTGTAAGAAAGCAATTATACTGCTTTAAAGTAGTTGTTGCATATGTTCATGTTCAGAGTGGGCAATGAGACGACGCATGCGCACGTCTATGATGAAATACTTGGCGCACTTGCAGCAATTTCCGCGGCAAATATTTAACATAATATTTTAGTGTTACTAATTATTTGTAAAGGCCTTGAGTGGTGGGTGTCTCTCATGTGGTAAACAATACGTTTTTAATTGTCCTAATCTTATTATTAATTATCTGATTTTTATTTAAAAAAAAATCTTACAAAATTTATTTATTTTAAACTATTTTCATTTCAGGTAAGCAAAAGTTGTCTCCTTCAAGAGTATAACCTTTCTCGCATCTTTGCAAGTAAGTTCAACTAAATAAATTAGAATTTTTGTTCTTATAAATTAAAATCATTTAGTAATAATTAATGTGCCACTACACTTCTTGGGAAAATGCTCCTCGTTTACCCGTTCTTGCAAAAACCATATTACTTTTACGAGTTTTATATATTATTCTGATCCTATAGGTTTTGTAATACATCTACCACCGACAGGACTCTGAAATTTCTAACCTCGAATTGGATGGCCCTGTATTTTGGTTAATTTTTATAGGTATCTGTATATGTTTATGGGATTGTACAATATTTCGTTTGGTGCGATTATTTTTTTGCATTTCTCTTCTTTCAAGTAACCAAAGAATAAAAGTTTTTTACATGTTACTCTAATACATGCAATTATCGGGAAATATCACGATCAACACACTTCCCTACTTCGGGTATGGGTTTTCTAACTCAACGATTAATACCTATCAAACAATGTCAGTTTATTTATCTATAAATTGAGCTTCCTTTCTTCAATTTAGAAAGAACAAAACTAAACTGTATTATATAAATTCCAATTTTGTTTGTTGTGAATTTTTGTTCGTCTTTACAATTCTTAAAGTGTTTGGTCACACCAATGTTATAAAATGGGTTTATTTAGTTAATAATTTTCCATCTTCAACGACAATCTCTCATATCCACAGCGAACTTCGCATGAATGTCTGCTCAGTAATAACTAAATGAAGTTACTATATCCAAGACAGGCGTCAGTCATCACTCACACACACAGACACCCACCATAAGGTTCCTGAGTGCAACTGGCTGTGAAATAGTTAGCAAATCTTACTGAAATCCCTCTACAACAGATTCTCGTGCGGCATTCAATAAGTGCCCGAAGCCTTGCAATTTTTACTCTGGCTATTTGCGTAGCTGCACTCCCTGTCTGACTGCCACCAACGTGCACCGTCGTCTCAAATTGCATTAAAACATAATTTTGCTAAATACTGAGCAAAAACTGAATCCATTTATGCACTTTATTTGCCGTTGCCATGGCTGCTGCTGTAGCTGTCGCCGTCGAAGCATGGTGGGTTGGCGGTTTGGGTGACCCTAGCATGCAAATGCCACCACGGCAGTTAACACGACGCTCCCTCCCTCCGGAGATGCTTGCTACCCGCCCACCAGTGCAATTTGAAAAATGTTTACTTTCTTTTTTGCTGCCACTCTACAAAACCATTTCTTTTTTGCCTTTTTTGTTTTTGCACTCCTTTTTTTTGTTGACTCAACTAAAACAACGACTTTAGATGATGAAGTTTAATTTCTCCACACTCCCCGGCAAGGGGCACTGCGCTCTTTGCCGCCTGCCGCCTGCCGCCTGCTTGCCTACTGGCCCCGGCTCTTCTGTCACTTCAAGTTTTGCATCATTTTATTGCTTTTGCAACATTGCTTTATGCAACCGTTCCCCTCCCCACACACATGCTTTGAAACAATTTTTTTTTGTATGCTCACATACTAACTAAATACAAAATTTGCTATGAAAAAACATTTTTTTTTAAAATTTTTGTATTTTATTTTTTAAGCGGGTTCGTTATTTTTCGTTTCCTGTTTCAAAAGTCTACTTCCGCTTGGTGTTTTTTGCATGATTTTACCCAGTTGAAGTTTTTTAAGCTAATATATAAATGTACCTACACAAGTATACATAAATGAGTATGGCTACGTGTGAGTATTTGCGTGTGTGAGTATACAGATGTGTGTGTGCATGTGTGTTCTGCAGTAAAGTTTTGCATTTTGTTCGAAAGGGAGGCCCACAGCAAGCAAAGCTTGGATACGCTGCACCTCAAGCACACTCATACGCTTGCAGTGCATGCTCGAATGAGTATTTGTGCATGTGTATGTGTATGCGAGGCTCTGTGGCATGTGTGCATATCAAGATCTCTGCTGTTGCCATTGAGTGTGTTTGGTGCAGTGTTGGGCGTGTTTTTGCTGCAGCGAACTTGCACCAACAGAAACAACGGCAAAAAATTCTTTGCTTTATGCGAAATATTTTTTTGTGGGGTTTTGTAATTGAATAAATAAAATTCCGAGGCTTTTAAGTGGAATTTATATCAAAAAGGATGCAAATTATTTGTTTGTGGTTTCAGGAATCTCATTTACTTTAACTGGTTGTACGAGAAAAGTGAAAAATATGTTGAATGAAATAAAATTAAAAGCCTGAACAAATACACAGTTCTAAGTTGGGGAAATTCGAGGCTTTAGGAAAGTAAATAATGGCGATCCGGTTAATTGAATCCCTGAATACTAGACCCGGAAATACACCGTCATGAAATGAAGTATAAGTTTACATTTGATTTATTGAATATCAGGCTGTGTGGCTGTGGTAGACAGTCTAGTCTTGCAGTCAGACATCGATGGGGATCAATGCTTGAGTGCTTGGAGATCTCCTTCTTCGGCGGTTTTCCGGCCTACCCCACTTCTATTCTTGCAGTTGTGGCTCCAAATGCCGCCCAGACCAAGGTCTCGAAATTCTTCTCTCTAAAGATTTCTATTCGAGATGAATACATTATTCTCCCAAATCCTTGCAGGTTTTTTTCATTGTGGTGTGTAATAAGTATAAGCGGTAAATACAATAAATATATAATAATTTATTAAATTGTTAAAAGATATTCATGTCTACTGGCGTTAATCCTAGAACTATCTTTTTGGGACTTTGTACAACACAAACATCTTAAAAATCTTCAGGACAATAGTTGGTTTCGGTGGTTGATATGCATCACAATTAGCGCTACAGCGCCGTTTTGGTACCACTTTCTCACCGACGATCGGATGCATAACCCACCCTATAGAGTTTAGGTAACAGCAATTCCTTCGGACTGACCTCCGAGCAATCCGATAAGTTGTCGAGAAAGAACGCTCCCAGAAAGCTATACCTTGTCCTTGCCAAAGCCGGGCACTCGCAAAGATAATGGGTGAGTGTTTCTTTCTGGGTTAAGTCCCTGCAGCTTCTGCAGTAGGTGCTAAAGGCAACATGCAGTTTCTCTGAATGAATAACTACGCACTAGTGCCCAGTGTTAACTGCCGTGAGCCGTGCCGTTTCAGTGCGATCTTTGATTTTCAGTAGAAGTGAACGTAGAAGCAAAGCTTGCCTGGAAAAAAGTGCAATAGGTCTTTGTAGATATTAACCCTTAACTGACCTATGCTTGTATACAAATAATAAATAAATAAATTAGAATGATTGTTAAAATGTGGCCAAGTGTTGTCTGAATGATAAATATTATAGCCCGCTATATACGATTATAGGACATCTGCTCTTCATAAGACATTTACATGCTTTTAAAAAAGTCTCACATAATTATGTGGAAATAAGCTTTATAATAATATAGAAAACTGGTGACTCCTGGACATACCACATGTACCATGTACCTATGTATTAACCCCCAATGTACCGTTTTAAGGGTGCTGTTACCCGATATAAGATTGTTGAAACATTAAAACCCACAATTCGAATTGCACAGATTCACTCAATCCTATTTATATGTTAACATCAAGTAAATCGCTTCATCCCAGTAAAAAGCCCTATGCTTCATTAGTATTTTGTCGTTAACGCCACTGTTACTCTAAGTGAGAACGATAACGCACAGTTTCTCAAACGAAGAGACAGTTCCACGATTCTGCAATAAGCACATCACTATCGATTAAATTACACAGTAACTATTAACACCCTTGCCAGCTTGTCAAGGGAAAAGCATCACCAAACACTCAACTCTAACGTCCATGAAGAGTTATAGCGAATTGCATGTGAAGCTGTTGTACAACAAAATAATTTCCGTCAACCAACTGAAATTCTACACTGATGCAGCCTAGAGCAAAAGATTAAAAAAAAACAACCTAAAAAAGGATCAACTGCATTGCACACTCATACCACTCATGTCGCTGCACACTCCTCAAAAAGGAATTAAAATATTTTATCTACACTCCTGCCGCCACATGTACACAAACGGCAGACGTACTCATCCACACACAAAAACCCATCCATACATGGAAACAAATTCATTTATTTGGCTGCCTGGCGGCTTGCATTCATGTAGCCTGGCAGCAGCCACTCTAGTGCACGCCCACTCTACCCCTGCCACTACATTTTCCGGGCTGTGTCATGTTGTGATTATGTTCACGTACACTGCAACATTTGCAATGCGACACCAATGCAGCCAGCAACCAGCCTCGTGGCGTACAAGTAAACCCACAATTTGCCAGCTCGAGTGCATAGGAAAAGCGTTCTTTGGGTGCACTTTTCCGCAATGCAAACGTGCCTCTGCTGGTAGTTGACGTGGCTGCCTTGCTGCACTGTCGCTTTATTTTAATGACTGACGACCACACACACACACACGCGCACACATTGGCGTCGCTTCGCTTTCTGCCACAAGGGGTAGTTGTATTTTGCTTTTTGTGTTTGCTTCAAACGGATGCAGCTGTGCTGAGCCGCAGCTCCAACATCAGCAGTTCCCAAATATTGTAAATACTTTACTTATTTTCAAATATTTGTGCACATTTTTCACTCCACCGCCACACCAGTGAGGGTTGCATTCATTTTCTCTTTCCATGTCAATCTGTGCCACACCACCCCCATACTTCCTCTTGTTATTTTGGCGCATTGCACTATGCTGACTGCCGCATACTTGTAGCTACAAAAGCCCACCCAGCCGTTCGTTATCCTCAGCAACAACAACAACAACCTTAGCATGCCTTGGCATGCAAAAGTGAAAGTTTTTGCTGCTCCTTTTGTGCGTCGCACGAATCGAGTCGAGTAGAGTCGCGTCGCATCGCATCGCAGAGACGAGTACGTGAGTGTGTATTAGTCGGGTTGGCGCATAGTCTGCAACGCCATTAGTTCGTCATCGTCATTATCATCATAACCACCATCATCATCATCATCATAGTCGTCATCATCGTCCTGATTGTCGGCCTCGTCCCCGTCTTCGTCGACGTAGTAGATACATGCCCGTGCACACTGCACAAGCTGGGGCTATGCGGCGCACTACTCACCCCTGCTGCTGCCGCCTGCAAGGGATGACTGCATGCACGCTCCTGTCCTGTCGTTCTGTGCCATTGTCGCCGCCGTTGCCGCGCGTGTGTGTTTGGTTAGATGCGCCTCTATTTGCTTTGGTTCAGGGGCAAGTGTTGCTGCTTTTGCCTTTCTACCATGGCGAATGCTTTACCCCCATTGATTTTTCCCGAGCTCACTCTACGTGCAGCTCCGGTCGGTATGCTGCAAAGCGCATTGCAAACCCTCTCCGCCACACACGTACATACACTCATGCAAGCACGCACACACACATTCAAATTAAACACAAGTGCATAGAAATGAAAATTCATTTTTACGCTAGTTTTTTCACCCGACTCGATAAAAGTCCCGTCTGTCTGGCAAGGAAATCACAGACGATAAGGAAATGAGGAAAATTCATTTCGTATTCGCAGTGCAGTCGGTCCTGGGTCTCTCTGCCATCGCCGCAGTGTGTGTGTGTGTATTGGGTGGTTGGGGGTTGTAGTGGTCCGTGGTGTTGTTATTTGTTAGTGGAGTAAAACGTAGTAGCATTCGTTGTTGTTGTTGCTATAGTAGTAGTAGTTGTAATAGTAGAAACGTAGTAGCAGCAGCACCAAAGCGAGTGCAGAGGCGGTCGTTTTGAGTGCAGTTTTGTTGGCGGCGTTTTGTTTTTGCTTTTGCTCCTTGTGCTGTTGCCGCATTAGTTTCGTAAAGTCTGTTGGTGGTGTTGTTTTTGTTGTTGTTGGTATTGTTGTTGTTGCTTTATTTTTCTATGCAGTCAAACAAGTTTAGCGCGTTTGACGTGGCTTCATTCGTAGTCGTCGCAGTCGAGAAGGGTTGGTAATTTGCTTGCATTTCTGACTAACTTTTCGTCGTACTATCCGTGCAAGGGGGCCTTTCTGTGCTGTGTAGTAGTGTCCTTTTCTCTTTTTTATGTGTTTTTTGTTGCAACACTGGGAGTGTGCAGAGTTTTTGTATGCATTTGAAAAATTTATATATTGCAGATAAAAGTTTTCTGCGCCTTCTTCTCTCTGTATACCTACGTATGGCTCCTTGCTAAGCTTGTCGTTGGCGGCTGCAAATGCCGGAAACTGGGTTTGAGAGTCTGTCAGTGAAGTTAATTCCCAAAATTAGCCGTTGTTAACGTCTAGTTTGGCAATAAGTCTTGGAGTTAACTAAAATGCGGAAATGTTGTTTGGTGTTTTGCCACTGTTTTAAGTCTTTTAGTTTAAGTTTAGGCAAAATTTTGTGCTGGCCAGGAAATCCTGCAGTTCCATAGCATTTATAAAAAACTTTTCACAATTTTTGTATCCATATCACTACAAAGCAGTCACTTCCCAACCGCAGTTGTCTCAAGTTCTAAGGAGAATAACTGTCTCAGAACCTTATTGTGTATTAATTGATGAGCATTAAGTGAGATCATTAGGCTACATTGACGGGGATCTATATCTGAACAAAATTGTATACCAATGGAGTAAAGTGAAAAATGCAGATGATATATCGTGATAGTGGTATCTAGAAGAAGAATAAGAAGCAGCAAGAAATCAGTAACTATGGAAGATAGAGTAGTCTCAGGCCCTACTTTCTCACGAGCAGTATTAAGCAGAGAAAAGTGTGTAGTAGGAAAACGAGTATTATTAATTCTCTGAGTATGGAGATCAGCGAAATCGATTTTAAATCAACGGTTTTTTAGACGCACCCAACTTCTTCATCCGAAGAAATGTTGGCGATTTTTCATTTGAGTCTCTTTTCAGGATTAGGACTTCCCATCTTATTGGTTCGAGCCGTATCTCCTAATGCCTTACATTTCTTACCAGGGAACGGATTAAGAGATACTATAAACTTGTATGGGCATAGTTAGCTCTGATTTGAATAATTATGTCTTATGAATTTATAGACTCTTGTAAGTGTATTTAAATGATAAAAATAACTTCAATGAGATTCGGAAAAAGAAAGCACAATTTAACTGAAGTGTACCTAATTCAGCTCCAGTATAGTGGAAGAGCAAGGAGTGTTGTAGCACGTTTCCTTACTTATTAAGTAAGCGTTTTTTTCGACAGCTAACTTTATTTATGGCCATCTAGCATGCAGTTCTCAAAAACGAACTGAGCTTTGCATATTTACATTGACTATACCTGTGATCATAAATTGAGAGTGTTCTCCCTCCCTTCATCTATTCAAACGTCCCTTAAAAGACAGAGAGGGAATTTTATTGGATTGAGAAGGGATTGGAAACTTCTCTAAACTTGTGTAGCCTATAAATCGTTCTGACCATTGGCCACTGCAGGGATTCCAAATATTAAATATGTACTTGTATATTTTGAACGTTCAGTGTGAAATTTTGATCCAATGCTTCTTTGTCTTTAAGTTGATTTATTGCAATATTTTTAAAATAAGTGTTACAATTCTTTTTTACTATAATCTTAAATTCTTTATAATATTATTATGTATATTTGTATTATTATGTATATTTGGAGTTATAGTACTTAAAAATTGACACATTTTCAAATTGCACAGATTTGTGGGGGTAGGGGCCCACGCAAATGATCAGTTACTGTTGGTCATAGTTATTGTAACAATGTGGTGATAATCATCTCAAGGGTGTACATGGCGCACATCGTGGCTGGCACAAGCCGCCACTTTCACTTTCTTGTACAATAGAAGTAAAAGTTTAAAAGTTTTACGCAGTTTTTTTCTCTCCATGAATATAATGTAAGTTGGCTGCTTTGCCAGGCAAACAATTTGCAGTAAATTGCATGCCGTTTTCTGTGCTTCGTTTAGCTGTAGCTGCGGCTGTGGGTGCAGATGCGTCATGATTATTTTGGCTTTTACTTGGGTAACGAAAAAGTTTTGCTGCACGGGCAAACAAAGCGGTAAAGTAACAAAAAATGTGCACAAATTGCTTGGCTTGCCTGCTAACAAAAGCGGCGTTTTTCTATGTGGATGTTTGTGTGTATATGAATGTGTGTATATGGGTGTGTGGGAATTTCAATGGGGCGACTTTTGACAGCCAGTTTACTTGCTCTCCCCCTTATAAAAAAAAAGTGAGTGTTCAGTACTAAAGTGTGACTCCGCTGCCGCCTCCTACCAAAACCACTTGTAAACATTTTATGAAGTTATTTATTGTGTGGCACCTCAACACACACAAGCTAACTCATTTACACACACAACCAAGTACATGTGTAGATGCAAAAGTTGCCACACAAAATTATTAAATATTTTTTGTTTGCGTTTTGCTGGGTGAAATTTATTTGTCTGACTGCAGTCGTCAACGTCTGCGCTTTTAAGCGTTTATTGTACGAGTATTGTTGAGGTGGTGGAGGGGGTGTTGTGGTACCAGTAAAAAGTCGACATAAAATAAAAATGTAACAATTTGTTTTTTATTTACATTATTTTTCTGTTTTCAAAGTTTTTGTTTTCTGCGTTTGCGAATGCATTTGGCGAAAAAATCCGAAACTGTCTCGTATTTGTGTGCATGTATGCGACATGTTGGCTGCCAGCTTACGTGTGAGTTTGAGTGTGTGTCGTTGCATGCGTGTGGCGCTCACAGAAGCTCTCGCAATCGCCATCTCCATCGCCATCGCCAGCGATGTTGTCGTTGTCGTTGCCGAAGAACTGAACTGAACCGCTGCTGCACACATGCTAAAAAGGAGTTGCTTCCTTCGTTCGTTCGGTCGCTGGTTCGTTCGACTGAAGAAACCGAAACCTTGAGCAATTTTTCATATAAAATAAACATAAAAAGCAGAAAGCAGCAGCGTAATTTTTGCATTGTTGAATGAAATGTGCGCGCTACAATGAAATGAAAAGTGAAAGAGCACCAACAGCGGCGGCAAAACACCAGAAAAAGTTATAAATATAAAAAAAATAAATAAAGAAAAATAAAAGACATGAAATGAAATAAAATGAAATTTATCTTGAACTTGAACTTGAGACGAAGACGATGACGACGACGCGTAATACTTGTGGATATTAAATATTCGTAAACATTACGACGACGCCTTTCTATACGACTTGGTGTGCTTATATATGTGTGTGTGCATGCATGTGCGTATGCTTGTGTGCGTGTAGATGTCTGTAAATGTGTGTGTAGGTTGACTGTTATGTAAAGCAGTTGTTGCCCCGTTGTTATATATTTTCACAAGCATCACGTACGCTCCACATCTGAGGTTATTTATTAAAAAAGACACACACACACATACAAACACTCACGCACATTCTGGCAGCCCAACGAAATTGGAAAATAAAGAAAAGATATTGGTAACAAGTTCAAAGTGAACCTCATTCACATAAATTTATTTGTTTACCTTTAATGGTGAGCAACTCGCTTCTTTTGCTATGCTGCTCAGCTGTGATGGTGTGGCGTTGCTGCTTACGCATATTGGTTTGGTAGTGGCGCTTATTTCATTGACCTATCTTCAAAACAGAACAAGAATTTTAATATTCTTCAAAATTCTCGTATGTCGACATTTTGTACAGGGCATAAATGCCACTTTACCGCTCCGGAGCTCAGCAAGTGGAGCAATCTTCACGCACCTCAAAACATAATCAAAAGTTTTCCATAAGTCTGAAGCTCAGCCATTATTTTAGCTGGCTGCTTATACGATTGACAACTTATGGTTGGGTCCATTCTGACATCAGAGACTTAATTCCTTGGTATATCTATAGATAAGACTATCCTCATCTTAAAAAAAAATAGGGGCATCACAATAGATCTTTCAGGTCGCGGTGTTTAACACGATTAAATAAATCTTATCTATTATCTGCTTCACAGTATTTATGCTAGAGGAGCCTACGCAGTCCTTTGCTTATATAGTGTGCCATATCTCCACTTGAAACTATGCGTTAAGCAAATGCCATCAACGAACAAAACATGTTTACAAATATACCCTCAACGAAATCTCATTGATTAGTTTCTTACAACAACAAACAGTTAATTATTTGAAATATTTTTACTATCCGAAAGGGAGTGTGAGTAATACTTCACAATCGTTTTGATTCAACATTCGTACTCCGTCCGTCTTTCTCTGTGCTGGCAATTCCGAAACGCAAGGGAAGAAACTTTGGCAGGAATATTTGCAATACACTCCTATACAGTAGCGTCTCACTAATCTGGATATGTTCTAATCCGAATCCTTCTGTAATCCGGACTGACTGAAAAATTAAAAATTTCCATTATGTCCCTTCTAATCCGGACCGGCCCCAGTTTCGCTAATCCGCATCGCATGTTATATAGTGCAATGATTATCAAAAAGGTCGCATACACAGATAACTCTTGTGGAAAAAGAAAATATTTTAATTCAACTGAATAATGGAATTAGGATAAAAGTTTTCTTTAAAAATTTGAATATGCCTTTGGGAATCCGGTTTTAATTGATTCGGATTAGCGAGACTCTACTGTGTAAATGAACTGTAGGGACAGTAGTTCTGGATCAGAGCTTGCTACATCTCGAATTATTCGATAACAACCCAGTTTATGGTGTTACTACCGGAACTCAGTATTTCCGCTCACTACCTGAACTGTAATGGACAATAAACCAAAGGACCTCATAATAATAAGGAACACATCTGAAGTTCATAGGAGAAATTCATACAAAAATTTCATGAAGTATATGTCATTCGTTTAGGATTCCACAATATTGTTATAACTGCCATCAATCACAGTATATCAACATAATAGAGATCAATCAATCGACCGATTCGCGAGTATTCGAGCGGAGTTGGCCCCTCATTATTTAATTGAGCTTATTTGAGGAATATAATTCAAATAGGAATTCCATTGAAATGCTGAGGGGAAAATTCCATTCGAATATTCACGATAGTGATGAACGATTCATTAGAAATAGAAAAAATTCTATTAATTATACCATTTAAATCAATATTTTTTGGTATATGAACGTGATTCATTGATTTTATGGACAAGCATTATTTAATTGGTCTGTATATGCTGAGAATAAAATTGGAGATGTCTACTAGAAATGGGGAACTTCGCCTCCAAAACCTGATTCTGGGCCATTTTCCGTACTGACGACTGCTGAAAAATGCGGAGGAGTGGAGCACTGGTTTCTTCCCCATCTATATCCGTGCATCTGTGAATATGCTATTGAATTAACTGGACATAATTTCAACTCCCAGTTTTATTAAATTTGTGCTTCAATAAATATTAATTTATAGATTGTTCTTCTTGGCCATATATTACCAATAATCCTACTATTAATTTCAAGAGGATAAAATGACGATATCAAAAACCTCAATCTTGAATGTATTCTCTCAGGTAGTTGCGGCTTTTCTATACGACCAAATCCTTAAATAATTAAGTCTCTCAACATCCTCGACTCAAGCCACCTTGAAGTTTCCGGTTTTCGCTGATTTTAATTTACTTATGTTATTTAATATCAATTAATTTCTATTGCACGGCATCGAGAAGAGTTTAATTCAAATTTTGCTAATGACCGAAAAATCTGTAGAACATGTTTTTAATGAAATTTCATATAAATAAACAACAACAACAACAACACCAATGACGACGGTGACAATTAAAATTACTCACAAACAAAAATGTGCATTTTGAGAAACCACTTCGGAAGAAGCTGGCGCAAAAAAATTTGCAAATAATTTCGTTTCGTTTGAATGTCATCATCAAAGTCATCGCATACAAAAAGTTCAATCAGAGAGAGCCTCGGAGTCAGTCGCATTCACAAAACTCGCAAACGCAGTCAGTCGCAGCCATACCCGAAAAAAAACAAACTTGAATACTAACCAAATTGGAAAAAAAGTCGTACACGTAAAAAAATAACAGAAAATGGACTTGAATGCAGTACAAAATGAGATAATCGCTAAATAAAACTTTTAGATAAATATTTGCAAGTGGCAATTATTATTGACGGCGGCGACCAAAAAAGCAACTTCAAATGGCAGGCTTAGTAAGTTAATGCAAGACGATCCCCTACCCCAACCCATTTAGATATATTCTAAATCGACAAATGGCACTTACGAAAAAAATCGCAAAAAACGCATTACAAGCAATTTTAAATGTTTATATTTGTTATTTGCTTATGAGAAAAAACGGAAACAGGGTTTGGGGACTTCAAAAAACTGAAAGAGAGCGATACGATATTCGTTTAGTTGCGTATAGGACGGTAGAAGTGGTGGAGATCCGCCGTATACTGATCCAAAAAAAAAAAATGAAATAAGACCACAGTAGTGGAATCTATTTGGATAATTAAATTGGCCAAGCCACCTTCTTTAATGAACAACAATTTGCTGCATTTACTGAAATATAGGTATGTTTACATAATACGAATACTTTATGGTATAGTGGAATTTTCAATTGGACAGATTTTCAGAGTCCGCTTGTATAAGCAGAAAGGAAATCCTAGTCCAGGTCCTTTTTAAGCCAAGTACAAGTATATATGTTTATATTTATATATACATATATATATTTATATATATATATATATATATATATATATAAATATATATATATATATATATATATATATATATATATATATATATATATATATATACGAATATATATATATATATATATATATATATATATATATATATATATGTATGTATATATATATATGTATATATATATATATATATATATATATATATATATATATATATATTCGTATATATTTCGTAGACATTTACAATGAACTTTACCTCAGAACTCAGATTTCAGTCTTTTGTTTTTACCAAAGAACAAATGATATGTACAACTGGAATCATGTGAGAATTTCTAGGTCTTCATATTGATATTTTCAGCCGTATCCTTATATCCATCTGTTCTTTTTTTATATATGTATATGATTGTTCCTTACAGTTGCATTAAGTGAGCTAATTTATAGACTATGATCAGCGACAATATTTACAGTGTTAAACGGGCAAGAATCTGTATTTTAACGCGATTCTGGATTATGAAACAGGAGTCCGATATCATATCATAGACCAAAAATTCCAACCACGCCAGCAGCTGCTTATCTCAAATAAAGGATTTCCAAAAAAAAAATGGTAATTTCCAATTGAATAACTCTTCACTACATCTCTGAATACGATAGTAAGAGACGCGGAAACTCTTTTGAAACAACATTTGAAATTAGTTATGATATCTAAGATGCTTCTATTTGTATGGACCGCAACAAAGTTTTGCTTCAGAACACCAGAAGAACCGTTTTTATGCATTGTTTGCTAGAAGAAAATTTTCAATTAATTGTTAGAAACTTTATTGGGTTTATTAAGAATCGATGCTTAATTTTATGTATATTGTATCACTTAAGCAGAGCTTTTTAGAGCCTGAGACGTGACAACAGTGCCAACTTAGTAAGAAGTGAGAAGAAAATGACAATAAACTATTGTTACTATAATGCAAGCCTGGAACAAATATACATACATATAAATGACTTCGACGATAAACGAATAATTACTTAGATTCCCAGCACAAGCAACTTGAAACAATTAAACACACAGACTATAGAGTGTAGGATATTCAACGCTGCCAAAATGGTTGATGAAGGCAACTGGAAATTTACGAATGCCCGCGCTGCGTTGTGTAAAAAGCAGCAATAAAGACTTCAGCAAATATTGCAATAGGCGAGTACAAACAATGGCAGCAATCACACCTCGCCTCTAGCTTCGGTTTGCTTTAAAGTTTAAACTGTTGCGGTTGCGAACAGAATTGTACAACGGTTTATTTAAATTTATTAAATAAATATCGCTTTCCCCAACAAAATCATAAATTATAAATGTTGACATAACATTAGAAGATCAATTCAAATTCAAATGTCTTCCGTAAATATTAAAAATAATAAAAGAAAATTAAAAATAATTGTTCACGTCAGAAATCTGAGCAGTGAGCGGCAATTAAAATTAAAACATAATAAAATGAAATAAATATTGTCTGCTTATTCCGCTGAAAATACTCAAAAATTGCCTGTTAAGAATCAGCGGGCAAAGAGGCAAAACTGCACATAACTGCGACACTGCAATCTTCCAAGAGTGCCCGGTTCCACGAATCGAATAAAAGCAACAAATAAAACAATTTGATTATTATTTCAGCGTTGCTTTTTTATTGTATTTTTTTCGTTTTCCAAATAAATTTTTAGGCATTGCACACGAATGCGAAGAATGAGTGAAAAATGCGATTCCCAAAAAAGCAAACAAATATAAAAGTGAAAAATAAAAATAAAATAATAGACGGTAGAAAAAAACGAAGCGTAAAAACAAATTTTAGAAACAGCGGAGAATGAGAGAGTCGTGGAAGTGGGACACTTGTGTGCAGCGAGTTTTATTCCGTTTGTTTTTTTCTTTTATAATTTTTTATTTGAATTTTTTCGGGCGTTTGTTTTCTTCCCCTCCGTCTTTGCGCTTTTATTGTGTTATTGTATTTTGTTGGGTTTTTTTCGGTTGGCGCTGCAAACGTGCTAATAATTGTTTAAGTGTATACTTTTGTACGCTTATCTAGGGCTGGAAGGCGGGCGCGCAGCTTGGAGCAGTTGGCACTTTGTAATGAATTTGAAATGTGCACTCAGAGCAGCGACAGTAGCAAAAAAAAAGACAATTGCCAAAAAAAAAAAACAAAAAAATCGCAACTGAAAAATGGCATTTTTATTTACTTTCAATGTCAGATTTGCTCTTTATATGCAGCACACATACACAAGCACATGCAATTGTATTGTTTCAAGTATCGTTTCATTGCAAAACGCCGCAATTGCCAATTAAAGAGAGGGTGGTATATGCGGCGAACCCTTTTATCCTAAACGTATCTCTCCGTAGTGTTGTCTCTGGTATGTCCACTAGCTTGAAGTAGTCTAGGGGTATATTCCTGAGCATAGCACTAATTCTCGATTAACCCGCCAGCTTTAGATGATCACGAGTGTCATAATGCAACCCCACTGGATAACTCGTTGATGGTATAATATTATGAGAGTTCATAATATTTTTACTATCTAGTCACTATCTCTATATTAGCCTGTTCTCACTCCTTCTATTTCATACTATTTCTTTCTCACGCTTCTGTCTGCCCACAATATGTGCAAAACTATATTTCATCGGATTTGTAGCCAGATTAGTATATAAATATATGCCCATGCCCAAAATACAAGCAGTACAATAAATACCATCTAAAAATGATAAAATATGAGAGTACCTCCGAGTCCTTTCGAATGTTTTCCAAATTTTACAGTCTTCATAAAATTAATATTTTAAATAGATAAAAGCGGATAGTAAATTATCCTATATACATATGTATATATTTAATATACACCCTCTTATCCTCTCACATTTTCTATCATCTCCCAATCTTTTTCTCTCTCATCTTTCTCTCTAACCTTCTCTCCTCATCTATCATTATGTCGCTCACCTTCTCTCCATTTTCGCTTCTTTCTTTCTCTTTTTCTCTCTAGCTATCTCTCTATCTTTCTCCCTCTCCCTTTTTCTCTTTTTGTCTTTCTCCTCTTTTTCTCTCTTTCTTTCTCACCCTCTCTTTTCTCTCTCTCTGTCTCCTTTCCTATCTTTTTCTCTATCTTTCTTTCTCACCCTCTCTATTTCTCTCCCTCTCTCTTTCACTCTCTTTTTCTATCTCTCTTTCTCGCACTCTCTTTTCTCTCTCTTCCTATCCCTCTCCTTTTCTCTCTCTCTCTATCCATCTATCTCTTTCTCTCTCTTCCTATCCCTCTCCTTTTCTCTCTCTCTTTCCATCTATCTCTTTCTCTTTCTCTCTCTCCCTCTCCCTCTCTCTTTCTCTCTCTCCCTCTCTCTTTCTCTTTCTCTCTCTCTCCCTCTCTCTTTCCCACTCTCTCCCTCTCTCTTTCCCACTCTCTCCCTCTCTCTTTCCCACTCTCTCTCTTTCTCTCTCCCCCTCTCTCCCCCTCTCTCCCCCGCTCTTTCCCACTCTCTTTCTATCTATCTCCCTCTCTCTCCCTCTCTCTTTCTCTCTCTCTCTCCCTCTCTCTTTCTCTCTCTCCCTCTCTCTCTTTCTATTCCTCTTACAATTTCTCTAACGTTCTGTCTTTCACCTTCTCTATCTCTGTCATAAACTCATCATCTCTCACACACGGTACTTTCACTGTCATATTATCTCTCTCTGTCACACTCCCACGTTGTCTCCCTCTGTCACACTCCCACGTTGCCTCTCTCTGTCTCTGTCTGTCTTCCTTATCTTTCTCTCTGTCATACTCCTACCTTATCTCTCACTCTATATCGATATCTTTCTCTCTCTTTCTGTTTGTCTCACTCTTATTTTCTCCAAATTATTTAAAAAATCTTAAGGATAGAGCAGAGTACATACTTTCTGTACCTGTTTCAAGAACACCATGGGACAATCTCCACTTCCGAGATCTCTATATTTTTCCAAGATTTTCAGGAGAGTTCCTGGTCTCTAAGTAAGGTACTCATACCACTTCCATATAACACAAAATCTTTACTATATTAAATCTAAACTTTAGATTTCAATATCTTAAATTCCACGATTTATTTAATTATATGAAAATAACGGAAAGAACTAAAATGCCGGAAAGAGACCCGGGTGAGCATCGCTGGTTTATAGTTGCACACATTTTTAAAAGTTTTTCGTGGTGTTCTTTTTTTATATTATTTTTTGTTCACAACTTTTTCGGAACTGCAAATTATTTAAAGAAATTTGTCGGCAACACGTTTCAATGTGACAAATTTTTCTGCTGCATAAGAATAACTTGCTTCGCAGCCGCAGGCGCATTTATATACTTCACATATCTAGAAAATTAAAATAAAAACACGTATACGTATACGCTTTAAAAAGCAGCAACAACAGCAGCTACAAAAACAACAACACCAACAATAGCAACAAATATACAAATTGAAATGGTTAAAAAAAATTGCAACCAAGGTCACCAATGACGAATACAGAAATGCGCTGCGCTGTTGCGCTACGCCGAATAATATTGCAAAGCAAAAAATTAACAGCAGCAAAAATGTACCCGCGAATCGCATGAACAACAAAAAAATTCGAAGTAAACATAAAAAATATTTTAAGCAAACGCGCATTTAATGTACTCTTTGAATTTTGTATACACAAGTGTAGATATATCCGTGTATATATATATACATACATATATATAGCAATACGTGAACCTAAAATAGACGCAGTAGCGGACATACATAGCTAGTTTCCAAATTATATAACATAATTGTAGACAGGCTAAAAATATAAAACACAATACCAGAAGTGTGGCAATTGGTGCAGATGCCCTGCTCCTTGCAGCAGTGAGTGCGAAATGATCTTGCTGCATGGTAAAGCAGGCGGAGCTCACAATCGCCTAATTGAAAGAATGATCGGAGGACGTTTCCATTCCAGTAAGCAAGCTATTTTTTAGATGTGGTATTGATTGGCCCAGCCTCCCTCCATTTAGACAGAAAAAAAAAAAATGTTCGGAAAATTATCGACCGATAATTCTCTGGTTTTCAAACATTAAATTGCTTGTTTTAAGAAATTGAGTTCGGAAATTAAGTAATTGATTTAATAAATTATTAGTTGGCAGAAATTGAATTTTGATTTACAAAATTGTCGATATTTTAGTACTTCATTAATTTGATTACAGTAACTGGATTTCTTAATTTCAGTAATTACTTGAATTCAGAAATTGTTTTTTATTTAATTTCAGCAAAATAATTACTTAATCTCAGAAATGTCGTTTGTAATTACAGAACTTGAATCGATCTATAGAGATTTTATAGAACAGAATTTTTTTACTGTTGAAAGCAAATTAGTTTTTGAAGTAAAGTCTTTAATTACTAAATCACAGTAATTAATTTGCAAAAATTGGTTTCTGCCTTAAGTACTTTTTAGTAATTACTTCATTGATTTTGAGTGAAATATAGTCTTTCTGAAATTCTTCTTCTGCCCGTATTTTAAATTCATTTATTTGTTTTCAAACATTTCTAAATTACAATTTAATCCTGCCTAATCCTATTTTCTTATTCTCACACTTTATTAAAACTGAATAAATTTTTGCTGTTGTTTTTTTGTGTGAAGAACATTTAAAACATACCCTATTCTCACCTTTTGAAATTGATTCCAAGAATTCCTTATTCTATGTACATGTGTATCCGTGCCCTTTTGGTAGGAATTCCACATAAAAGGATCAAAAAGTATAAGAAGGAACACAAAACAAACATAAACAAAGCCGTCCATGCTCCTCGTTCGTATATTGCTCTGCACACATACAGTTTAGCGGTCGGGGAACAAATAAAAGCGCGATCGACAGATATCCTTGAGAATGAATAAGCTTCTGGCTACGATTTTGTAGTTACCGCATCACGCATAGTACACAAGCAGCGTCAGTCATGCCCAACCAGTCAGTATTGCCAGCATAGAAATAAACAAAAACATAGCCAAAAATTTGCAACAACGGAAAAGATAAATCAAAAAGTAACACACAAATACAACAACAAACACAGAACAGAAAGAACCAAACATTAAATAACTGCATTTGACCTTGTTCTGTTCGAGATGTCTTGTTGTTGTTGGTGTTGTAGTTTCAGTTTAGAATAAACATGAAGCATATAACGCATGCGTCAACAACAGCACCAAACAATAAGGAAAAAACAAAGCTTGCCGAGAACGACGCATTTAAGCAGCGGCACTAGTGCTGCCAACTGTTTAAATGCTAAATGTATGCGCATGTGGCACAAACAAACAAACACACACATACACCGAACACGTATCTGTGTCTTCGCTAGTGTGCAGCAATTCTTTGCGTGCAAATAACACATTTAGATAGCGCATAAAGCGGGAAATGCGCCTCGAGGATCACTTTTTTATTGCTCTTCAGTTCGCTTATTTTTGACAC
This sequence comes from Clusia tigrina, assembly GCA_920105625.2. NCBI lineage: Eukaryota > Metazoa > Arthropoda > Insecta > Diptera > Clusiidae > Clusia > Clusia tigrina. Next base: position 13,811,266 of record OV050033.1, on the reverse strand, counting down.
AATTCGTTGGAACGTTTTGCAGCCGAAACAAACGACCGCACAAAATGAATGGCAAAGCAAGATAATCATTTATTATTAGTTTACTGTCTGTTAACACCCTACTACAGGCGCGTTCTTAGACAACTCAACAAGTGTGGAGGCGGTTATGGTGATATGAAAAACGTCTCTCATAATGTTTTGCTTGATTCTCAAATTTCTCTACGCCTGCGGATCCTATCAGTATCGACAAATTAGTTCTGTACACAATATGTGCGATTACTAATTAGAGGACAGAAAGAGAGGGAAAGACACACACAAATTTTAAATTAGTAGAAAACTTATATTTCCAAGAATAAGAGAATAAAATATTATGTAATCTGCTGTTTGCTTTGCTTCTGAATTTGAATAGAAAAATATGCCATTGTGACCCGAAGAGAAACAGTTTTTAAGGTAGTCATGTACAGTGTATAGTTCAACAATATTGGATTCCTATGTACACAATAACAAATGATTTGACGAGAGGAATATTTAAGTATGAGAAGAGAAAGAAATTTTTGATCATTATAAGAATCACATTAAAGCTCAATGTATGTAAACAATAGATTGTATCAAAAATAACCCTGTAAAAATGTATGCAACATAATTCATATTCACATAATTTGAAGGAAGCTTGTGTTGTTCTGATTTGTACCGCAGAAACGATTCGTTACGGCCGAATACAGCATTTTCTAACTTTAGTGCTTTTGTTCACAGTATTCAGTCCTTTTGTTGTGTTTTTCCACTTCTGTTTTTATCGTTTATTCTCTTTTTAGCATATTTCGTTCGTTTGCAGCACAAATGTAGGTTAGATTTATCAAATTGGCCGATATGTATTTGGAATATTTAAGCGGTTATGCAATGGATAAGAAACGAAACGTATTCGATATGCGAAAGCCCGTAAAACTTCTTCGACTTATCTTTACATGAAATACGAAAGAAGCATTGAAAAAAACATTTTCTACTATTGATCAAGTATGTTGTGGTATACAGAATTGTAAGAATATAATTTATGAATCTCTTCTTCACGTATCATTTTATTTCCACTTAATATGGCCCAAATATGTATATAAATATATCTTATTTGTTGAATATTTACTATATGTTGTCTTCATTCCTATTAACTCTTCATTTACCTTATATCTCAAACCTGCCGGTTGAGCGTTTCTATCGTATTATCATCGCCATTTTTACGTTATCTTGTCGTGCATTTCAGCGACCAAGCAAAGCGAAGCAAGCAAGCAACGCCGGTGCAAATTGTTTTTTTTTTTTTTGCATTGACTTAACTTGCTCATGTATTGTTGTTATTATGCGACGCTGCTCCCACACATGCAGACCAATTGCACTTGTTTAATTATTTTGTTTTTCTTTTTGGATTCGCCTGGGGCCTTGCATTTGCAAGAGGGAGTGAGTGAGTGAGGCAGAGCAAAACGCCTGTGTACATTAATATTGCTTGTGTGTTTGTAGTTGATATTGATTCTTTTGCTCTCTTTGTGTAGGTTTGCAAATTATTTTGCACGATCGTGCGATCGTGGTCGTTTCAATTAACTTCGTATTTAAGTTCGTATTTTTGCTGAATTTTAATTCGTTGCTGCTTCGTGCATCGCACGTGTGTGCATTTCGTAATTTATGCAAATCCAACCAATCGCGTAGTCCGACGCTGCATGCATGCAATTTATGCAAATGAAGAATTTAACGGAAATTTTTGCAAGAATATGGAAAAAAGGTTATCTTTGAGTTATAACAAAAAACAAATTAATTCATTCTTTTTAGGTTTCGAACTCCATAAGGAGGGACTAATATGAAAAAAGTGTAATTCGCAATTTTGAGGAATTTCAACTGTTTTTAAGATAATTTAGTATCCACATTTGGGATATCCGTAAGGACGTCTGACGGTAGTGCAGTTTATTGGATATGCTTGCAACTGCTCATCCTAGTTTTTTTTTTCTTCCAGTCCAAACTCTAAATATATCAAATAATAATAATTTACTGATAATAGTAACTTTTGTTCACGAGAAAAGCTTTTGACGTATTTGCTCACATTTAATTACAACAACGCCTACGCACTTGTTTGTCTCAGGTAATATTTATTATCCGCAAAACCGAAATATTTGGCATCAATAACTTTCTTCCTGAAAATTGTATTCAATTGAATTAAAATTACTTCGTATTGAAATAACTTTCTATTAGATACTCGACCGTTAAGATTTAGAAAAAAAGGTGGGTCCGGTTTTGATGACCTTTTGAGCTAGTTCAGGATCCATATGAATGATTGTTCTGCAGATACTGCAAATGATAAACCAAATAATTCATGCTCAAAACACCAATTTGTTCATATGTAAATAAAAATTGTCGGAAAATGTTTCCCCCCATTACATTCGAAAGATTTTATTCAGAATAGTAATGAAAAAAATCCAATTGCAAATGAAACTACTTACGATTGCTGATAATGTGAACGAATATATCATTACTATACGATAATTTTGCTAGTCCTCCAGTAATTCCAAGCATATTTTCTAACACCCGTGCCTTTTCTAATTTCCATAAGTAATTTGCATATAAATCAAAAGATTTCCTGAACTTATGCTTTATTTCGGCAACAATATCTTGCTGTATGTGAAATAAAACTGCAATCAGTCAAAATACTTTCCCACAACTCAATTTGACAGATGAAAAACGAGCCGTGCTACGACAAGAATGCAACTGAATGCATGAGTGAAAGTGAAATGGCATTTTAAGGGTTGCTATTATTATCCTCCGCTGTGGCCGTTGGGTTTGGTAAGGCGAAAACCTTTCTTCCTCATTACGCTTTCACAGTGCCGCCAGTAATGCGGTGGGAAGATGATGATGCGATGCGTTCTTTGTTTGCATGCTGCTCAAAATCTATGCAGCCAACAACGCAGAAAACGCAACAAAAGCAATTTTATAAATTTTAAATTAAATAGTATCGCTGCAGTGTACCCAATCTACTCGTGAATTGTACATATGTATTATGCCTACATATTTTTTTACGCCTATAGAGTATTTTTGTATACTTTTTTCCGTGTGTAAAAAGTACACACACGCAGCCTGTCGCATGCAGAAGGATGCAAGTTGAAAACGCAATTTCTACGCTTGCATACAACGAGATTAAACTTAATGCCGCACAATCACAACAAACAACCCTTAACTTTGCCCTTTGCCATGTGAGCACATTAGCGGCAACAACAAACACACACAAAAAAGGATGGAAGAGGGCCGTGCCACGCTTGACTGGCTCGGGTGGCTGGATGCAGCACAGCACACAGCATGTTCAGCACGTGCGTTCATTGCATTTGTGCAACGTGCACGTTTCGTATACGTTATTTGTACATAGTTAATAAAAGTAAAATCCCCACCTAACCAGTGGGTGCGCCGTATGCTGCTTTTTTTAATTTAAGTCTTACATTTTTTCCCCTCTGGTGTGCTTTGAGAGTGCAGCGGAGTATACAATACAACAAATTGCAACCATTTGAGTTAAGAGTAGCGCATAAGAGGCGGCATCAGATGAAGGGGTGAGATTTCCATACACCGCGAATGGTTTTAGCAAATGTGCAAGTGTGTCAGTCATGCCGTAAAATGTTGTATGTGGCTGAAGGCACACTACTTTGTTCATATATAATAAATTTGATAGAAAACCACAACCATTTCGATAGAAAAAATGGATTTTTTGATTTGATTGGGAAAAAGTTGGATTACAAGATGTTAAGTGCAAGAACACTTTTATGGCGGCATTAACTCCAGTTATTTTTGGTTGCCAATTTTATCCTGACTAGCATTTGAAATTTTGTTTGTCACTAGTATAGAAAAAATAAAAAAAACAAATCTCAGTGCACTCAGCAACTGGAAGGAGTTTGAAAGAATCACCACCCTTGTGCTGTCCTATTGCTGTAGAAGGGCCCTTCAAAGAAGCAGCAATGCTTCTTGATCGCTGCTTAAAGTTGCGTTATTCATCTTCCTACGAAAATATGCAAAATGTTATGTATTAAAAATAATTTTTAAATAACCATTTTATTAATAAAAAATGTACTGAAATGAAGTGCTTCTGGAGAACGTGTGATGATCGTTTCACGTTATCACGTTTAAATTTATGTTTAAATGGATTAGTGAGAAGAAGCACTTATAAATTTGTAAGGGACTGTTACTATTCCGCTCCTTCGATACTGGCATGTGCGAAACACCAAAGCTTCTCCTTTTCTTTTTGAGTCAAAGCCCTTAGTTTCTAGCATTCACTGCAAAAAATCATTTCAAAACTTAACTAAACATGAACTTAGATATTCACGATAATAATAATAAAGCATCGATATGCATCTGGGTTGCTGATTGTGTGAGCACACCAAATTTCTTGTTATAGGAAAGATATCGTTGCATACTTTTTGGCCCATTGACTTCTAATATGATATAGTTTTATTAATAAAATTTTCTTTGTCAGATAAAACTAAAGTTAGTATTTCTCTGGATACTGAGAAAAAATTACCCTTACATTTAAAAAATTCCTCTGTATAAGAAACTTTAAATGTGTATAGTAAAAAACACGGAGGTCTACAGCGGGAGGTTGTGTTACACCCATCAATTCAATTTTGGGAGTAATCTTTTTAAATTTATCTCAGTTGAATTTGTATTTATAAAATTTAAACAAAAAAATTTGTGTTTTTAAACTAGACAGAGCACTGTGCAACGATGCTTCACGACTTGAATTCCGTTTTGCAAATGCAGCTGTGAAGAACAAGCGCAGCATGCAATTTTTTCCGGTTTCATTAAAAGAATAAATAAATTTGTTGAGTGAATTGTAGCTAATTATATGGTAAGAGCATCCTTTCGGCTCAAACGTGCGGAGTAAATTAAATTGCTGCTTTCAATCGTAGCGTCGTTGTTATTGATTGGCGTTCTTCAACTCTCTCACTCCACTCTAGTTCTGAAATAGGAAGATGTTGTTTTTACACAACATGACTCCGGCCTTTTCATTGCTTGAAGCAGTAATTAAGCAACCGAAATGTTGACCTTAGTCAGAAAAATAAAATACCAGCCTCAGGTGCAGCAGTATCAAGTTCTCTATAGTAACAGGGAAAGATGAAAGTGTGGCTAGAGTAGGGGTTGAATGGCCAGCGAGTGTATGCTTCTTAGCAACGAGAGCACTATTAGCAAATGAAACACATTGAAGCTCTTAATATTGAAAAGTCGAAAAAATAGATAAGATTAGCTTAGGTAGGAAAATGGGGTATAATTGATTTGATTGAAGAGTGCTTCCCTAAATGCGTGTCTTGAAGGAAGTTCTATTTGAACAAAAGATAAAGTTACATTTAGCAATTATGTGGAGAAATTGATTTACAACTAATTTCGCAATTTCCTTGGTTTCGGGGGTCTTAGCATAATAGCAGTTGTGAAATACGAACACTTCCAAAGAGTCGCAACATTTCGTTGAAGGATCTGCCCTATTTTATGTGTCTATGCCATTACACAAGGTAACAACTAAACCGGCTTCGCACCCATTACGCCCAGCAGTTAATATAAAATATTATAGACAATTTCTCTCTTAGCTGTGGTCTTAACTCGTCCAATATTCAGGAGTGGAATGTCCCCCTTTTGGTCATTTTTTATTGAAAAATTAATTTAAAGTCAGACACACACTAAAATAGAATACAGCCTTCGGAAGAACCCTCGCGAACAAAGTCTAACTTGTTAACTACGCTTAGGATTAGCAAGGATGCTATTGTCACGCACAAATCTACGGAATGCTTCCCGTAATGCATGTACTCGTTACATATTCCTACTATGTATCCAAGGTTGCATTGATATAGGTCACATTATGGAGTCAGATTTTCTGTGGCTCAATTTCTGATCTTCTCCAAGTTTAATAAAAAATAATAAAAATTTGAAAAAAACATTTCCTCAAAAGTATTCTCTCTGCTGCTGCTGTGGTTGCTCCTGCTCTGTCTCCTTCTCCTGCTGCTTTAACGAAAATCCTGCCTATGGCAGCTTCATAGCTAGTTTCACATTGCTGCATTCTGCCTCCTCATCCCTTAAAGTGAAGACTGTAGTGTTTTTAAGTACAACATTTGCTGCATACACACTTCACTCTGACAGAGCTCCTCTAATATAGCAACAACAACAGCAGCAGCAACAGCAGCGGCAGCAACAGAAACAAGAAGAACGACACAGAGGCTTCTGCTATAGAATTTTATATAACACCCCCACTGCCAGCGAGTGGGTAGCAAACAAACAACCGCTCGCCTGCTCGTTGCTACTCCACTTCCACACTCCACACTGGGCATATTTGGTTCGTTGATATTGTTGTTGGTGTTGTGGGTATTGGCGGTGGTGGGGGTACGCTTGCATCTATCTAAACGTGCGTTCTAATGCGTGTGTACTGATGTGAAACTTCCTTCTCTGGGCGGTGTTGAAGAGCAGCAGCAGGAGCTTTGTTATCACACAACACGGTAGAAAGGGGAAGACTTACAATTTTCGGGTTTGCCATTTGCTCTTGTTGTTGTGATTATTATTTTGTTGTTGTTGGTGCTGCTGCCGCTTCTGTTCTTCTTGTACAGATGACTGTCATTTGTGCCTATGCGTTGGATTGCGTTACGTTGCGCCACGTTACGAAACGTTCGTTGCGTTGCTGCTGCTGCTGCTGGTGCTGATGTTGCCGTTTCACTTCGTTGATATCAGGTTATAATATATTTTTCGTTTATATATATATATATATTTTTTTTTTGTTTGTTCTGGTGCAAAGGACTTGCGAGAGCCCTAAAAATTCTGCTTGCGTCATTGAAGTTGAATTTTCTTTGAGCGTGTGTGTGTGTGTCTGAGTGTGTGAGTGTATGCGTTTGTTGGTTTTTTCGCCTTGTTTTTCTGTGGGTGAATATTTTTGTGTGCGTTTTTTTGCAAGTGCGTTTTCCAAATAGCAGCGCCTCCAACGCAGCAACTGTGCGTGTCATGAAATGTTGTTGTTACTGCTTGTGTTGTTGTTGTTGTACATATGTACGGGGTTCGGTACATATGTACGTAGTCGGGAAAATAACCTCTGGGTGCTGGCGATGGTGTGGCTGCTATTGCAGTAGTGAATTTTTGTCTTCCTGCTGACGCGTGTGTATGTGCTGGCAACTGAGTGGGTGTATGCGTGCAGGCGTGCGTGCGTTCGTTCGTTCGTTCTTTCGTTCGCTTTCGTTGTGGCGCAAGTGAGTGGCACGATGTCAGTCATGACGCTGCTGGCGCAACGAGTTGTAAATGGGCTCCAAAAATTCGATGCACGTATATGAAGGCAAATTGTGTATACGCATCAGAGGACATTTTTCCAACATGAGTAATTGTTGTTGTAACCATTAAACAGGAGTTGGGGTAATTATTTCGTCTTGTTTTTTTTTTTGGGCGCTTTTTTTGTTTTGTTTGTGTTAAGAGCATAATTTCCTAATTGAATTAGTTACAATTTCTGTTGCACTCTGCACTTCAAAGTTAATTAAGAAATACCTGAAAAGAACCACACTAAAAATTTATTAAAAAGGAAGGAATGAACTTCACCAAGCTCAAGATATTTTGTTTCTGTTTTTAGCTTTAAATTGTATATTCATGTCAATTTTCATGATCTTTGAGTGCGTGTCGCTTCTGCTCACCGCATTTTTATGTAAGTTGTCATTTATTATTTTGTTTAAAAATTCTTGCAATCTTCGCTGTCTCAATGAAACCCATTAAAAAGGTGACAATATGACAATGTAAAATTGTCAAACTGTCTCTGCAACCCCTGCCCAGTTCAGTTCTGTTCTGTTCAATTCTGTTCGGCCTGCCACTCCACTGCATATGCCTGTCCTCACACCCCATTTGGCCCAATTTTGTTGTTGTCGTAATGCAAACGTATGCCTAAGGATTTTGTGTGGCAAGCAGAAAGAAAATTGATTTTCTGCCATGCAGCATGCGTCGTATGCGTTCGTTCGATGCGAGTATCTATTTTCGTGGGTTTATTCCTTTTGGGCTTTTCCTACCTTTTCCCGAAAAAAACCAAAAAAAAAAAAAACACCAACAACCGACAAAAAATAAGAATACTGACAGTAACAGTGAATGTACGTACGCTACTTAAAAGTAGTGTTATTTTTTCATTATCTTTACGTTTGCTATGCTCTCAATGGGGGACTATTGACTTTATGGCTTTGATGTGGAGACTTTTATTTTAATTAACAATTTTGTATAAATCAAAATGAGAAAATTATAATAATATTTTCTATTTCTTTTCCAGGTAATTATTATGCACAAAAGTAAGAATATGATGTCCAAACTATTGTCTTCTCATTATTACTGCAGTAAGTTATACTTTTTCAATAATTATGTTCTTCACTTAGCTACCTACCATATTTTTAATTTTGTATCTACATATATGGAAAGTGATATGCGTATGTCGTGAACCAGGGACTTTATTTTATGTGAATTTTTGTAAGGCCTTAGCTCCTGGAACTCTTTCTCCCATTTATATTTCATTCTAAAATGTATTTGAGCTTTCTTGACTTCAGTTTCTAACACCATTAAGCTACAAAAACGTTGATATTGATAGATAGAAAAGTCAATTACCAGAAAAGAACTGCGATCAATTACTGCGATCAATTACTGCCTAGCTATGGCAAGAAAATGCAGAAGGAATCATAAAGCAAAGAAAGATTTTTCAGACCGTAATGATTGCCAATTAGTGGAATAATTATGAGGAAAAATGTGTGCGGATATGTGATGAAACTGGAAGTTACTTATGCCCAGGAATAGAATTCTGTAGGCCAGATTTATTTGCTAAATTAGTTATGAGTATGTGATGACATTCTGGAATACGATTTCTACGATATTTTTCATAATTATATCGAAATTAGTTTATGTTGATAATTACAATCACTGTTTTGTATTCAGGAGCATAAAAATACGGTTTTTGAATTATTGATTGGGGCCAATCGTCTCTTCATACAACAGATTTAAATTCATTTAAAGTTCAAAGTCACTTTTCATATTTTTAACTCTGTTTCACTGTTCGTTGTTGGGCGCGTTTTCATAACTAAGCCTTCAACATTTTTATATCTATGCCGCTTACCATTTTCGGCATCATTGTGATTGTGTCATAAAGCACATCGGTAATCAAGAAATATAATCCTCGACTTTTAACATTACCGAGAACAACAATTAGCAATGCAATACAACGTTATGTATAAGTGAAGGCAACGGTTATAACTGCTTTGTCATGAATGCTGCTATTTCTTAATATACTGTAGAATTTCTTAATTATGACCATCAATACCAAGGTTATAGGATCATTATTCACTGATAGCAGTAGCGATAATGAGGTACGCACTTCGTTTGGGGTATTGACAGTATATAGTTATACATTTTTGAATTATCTCTTCAATAAAATGCCTCCCTTTCCTAAGCTAACTGCACTTAATATCTTTACTTTAGATTATTTAATGATATATCTTTTCCAAGTATTATGACTCCAGTTCCCATTCATATACAAAACAATACCACAATATTGGGCTCGTTAATGCATTGAAAACTCAAATTGGGCGTCCATATGCAACAAAGTTCATGTACTCGTACTCCTCCTTGCTTTTGCATATAAGCCAATACAAAAAAAAAAAAAAAAATCGTGTTGTCCAAATGAAAAAAAAAAACCAAATTGCAAAATGCCCAACAAACATGCAATTAAGTCGTTAATACTTCATCGATTTAATTCTTTATCTGCCATGCCATATCTGGTAACAAAATTTGCCTGTTGTGTGCCCTAAACACTGGCCTCCACCTCCCAGGCTCCAACCCCTCCAGTGCGGCACTGCCACGAGGATTAAAGCATTAACGCGTGCGGACGCTCGACTGAGCCTTCTATTTGCCTTGCAAATATGATACTTTAAACTGCTGCTGCTATCATTGCCAGAAAGATTGGAAAAAACAAGCAAACACCACTGAGCACGGAAATGGCACTGACAATGCCAGAAGGAAGCGCAAGTAAGCCAGAAAGCAAGCGGCAAGTGCTGCCGCCTGCAAATAGTGACGGCGCAGTATGCTAACAACATGATTGCAGACTTTTGATTAGTTTGTTTGTGCGATATGCAATTACGATATAAAGTTAAACTCACTTTACCTGACTCCGCATACCACATGACTGCTTAGCTATGTGTTTATGTATATGCGAGTGTGTGTTTTGTTTTAATCCCAACAAGGACAACTCAGCGGCTGTGACGCACCACGTCAGTGTTTCGTCAGGCGCGTTCTGCAACGTTGTTGATTAAAAACGCAAACATCGAAATGCTCACACTTTAGCGCTATAAAAAATTAAAAACGAGCTACGCAAATATACACAATTCATCAGACCAACAGGGCCAGTCCAGTTGGAGATGGCGATGGAGCCGCAGTTAAAGCCGGAACCTGGTCTAAACTCACTACTCGCCAATTGTAGCCAGCTGACTACAGTGGGAGAGACATGGGCGCTTGACGCTGTAATAAAATCATAACTGACTGTTTCTGCTTCACCAGGAAGCGCAGGACATATACACAGAAACACACACATTGGCATACGTACTTATAAGGGAAACAGCGGCAAAAATGTCTGTGCCTGAAAACAACGAAAATGGGAGCAAAAAAAAAAGCTTTTCTACTTTTTGTGCGTTGTTTTTTTTCAAATTTACGCACATATTGAACTAACGACATGTTCACGTATGACGACTACCCGACTGGCATTTTGAGTACGTACTTTCAAACATTATTGCTACCCTAGCATCAGCAGCACCACCACCACCACCACTACTACTACTACTACTTCACTAAACCCGTCCACCCCTTTAGTGCCTACATGCATACGACCATGCGTCTGCAGGTAAAAACCAATCAAGAGCATCAATAAAAAGCACGTCAATCAACAGCAATGCCAACAATCCTTTCACCATGCCTACTGCCAGTGGCCGCAGCCAGCTTCAACACCAAAGTACCGTTCTGTGCGGTGCTATGCGTCCACTGGCGTTGCTGGGACTTGCGTGGCGCAAGTCTCCACACATGACCCTGCTACGTTAAATAATATTTCCGTTGCTTCTTTGCTGTCATTTGTCTGGACGCAAGAGCTCTGCTCATGCGTTTCTGGCAGTATGCTGGCTGCCGCACACGCACACATCCATATCTATCATGTTTTTTCCACGAATATCCACTCAGATCAAAAATTCCTGAGCTTTGCTGGCTGAATAGCTACCTCCTTCCTGTATGCCTGCCTGACTGCCGCCTGCATACACTGTTGTTTATGTGGAAAAACTTTTTCAAAGAAATTTGTATGCCTCCTGATAAAAGTTGCTCGCAGGAGCAAAGCGTTGCCCAACGTTCGGAAAATCATGAAAATATGTGAGTTCAAAATTTTAGCTAACGCTTACAAAAGAGCATCCACTTCTCCGCACAGTAGACGTATGGCACCAATTCAAACAGTTGGGAAGTTTTTGTTTTTCTTCTAATTTTGATAAATTTCATCAGAGTGTGATCCACACAACCAGATCTTCCGGATTATAAAAAGTGAAAACCGCGACGTTTCGTTTGTAGTTCATATAACCTCACTCTTTCAATGTCCTTGGTGCCCATCTCTGGACTATGTTAAAGTTGTTTTAGTACAAATTATTTCTATTTACTCACCTAGCACCCAACGTAGACACAGCAACGTTGGACTCACTTTACTCTATGTAGCGTAAGACATACTGACTGGCGAATGGTAATGTGCCAGAGAGATCTTAATCTAGATAGAGTGGTGCCCAACTAGTGCAGTAATTCTCACTTTACATCGACACTAGAATTACCATTATTTTGTTCCCAATCTTCCGAGCGTTACTTCCAGCACTAGAGATTTTTTGTCGGCCACTCTTGATTCACATATAACAGCAAAAACAACATGAAAAACGCTTCCAAGAGCAATACCTGAAAGAAAAACTAAAAGAAATTATTAAACCATATGTTGCTGGACGAAGCAATAAAGCTCGCAAGTGTAAATTTTCCAAAGAAAGCGACAAAAACGATACTTTCGATAAACTACAAACAAAATTTGTAAAAATATATTTTCGTGAAAGCAGCATCTAGCTGGCCATCTCTGTTCGAGAAAGTCTTAAATTAGAGTGGCTGTTCTAAGCTTACTAGAAAATATCAAACCCTGAGGTTGAAAACTCAGGAGTTCATGAAAATGGCAACTTGCAATATTCACAGATCAAGGGTCAACTGGCCTAGCACCCTTGGTGAGTCAATCTGACAAAATCGTACGAATGACGTTCACTAATTTGCAGTGTGGTTGATGCTGACTGCCATGCCAACCACACCTCCTCCCCAGACATGCGAAAACAATATTAGCCGCGAAATTGAAAAGTCCAACGGCAGTCGTCATCACCACATTTGCTGTGATACACCCACCCACCCACACACGCATTGCTTTTTTTTAGTCTTGACTATCCCGGCTGCCCGCTCCTTGTATACTAGGGTGACTGTATTTTATAAAATCCTTTCAAAAATAATAACTCAAAAAAAAAGGGAACGTAACGCCCGGCTTCTTACAGCACCACCCACAAATTACTTGATTTTCATTAATTTCATTTCACTGTTTTTTGCGTGCTGGTCTTTACGCGAAGGCGTCTCGTCGTTCATAATGAATTTTTGTTGTTTGCTGTTGTCTCTGATATTGTTTAACCTGGCTAGCAAGTGAAACGTTCATTACGAAAAAAAGGGACTCTCGGTCCGCACGGGACGACACCTTCACATGCAAATGCACGCGCACGCATTGAAATCTAAACGGGCGGGAAAAAAAGCGTCCTGACACCCACTACAATGGGCATAAATAATCTGAGTTTTCTCTTTTCCAACTCTTTGACGCACAAACGAGAAAAAAATATTGAAATTTTTGTTTTACGCAATGACTCAAAAATGCGTGCATTTGATTTGGTATTTTTGTTGTTCTGTTTACGCAATATTCAACGCTGCATGCATAGCATAAATAAACATCCCTATTTGAAAGTCTGCTTATGTGCGAGTAGACTCCCGCAACGTTTTTTTCGTTCCTGACGAAAGGAAGACAATTTCCGCTTGTCGCTGAAAATTATTGTAATGGTTTTGTGTGTGTGTGTGTGTGTTTATGTATACCCTGAACGCATTTTACAAAACATGAAGAGAGAGAAAAGGAGACGAAGGCTCACAAATTTCACAGGAGAATGTTTTAAAATTAATAGATACCTAACATAATTTGAATTAACCTTTTATGTTGGTAAAGTCTCCGCCACTCTTCTTCACAATTGCATTTTTATGTTTGAATATTTTTTCCCCAGTTGCCAGGAGTAAATTTTTTATAACTTAATTTCCGGCTATACTCAGTCGTATAGAAGGAATCTGCTTAGCTTCCACAAGTTATTCGTACATACGAGTATATGAATTTTTAGCCAGAGTCGCCATTATTTATCGAATTATGAGGCAGGAAGATCTGACAAATGTTCCCGCAATTTGCTGCATATTGAATATATAAGAGCATTCGCCTCTTCCTCGAACATTTTTCTTGTCCTTTTCCATTACACTATAAACATTTCAGCCACTCTTTCGTCGATTTGAATTGAACTCGTTGAAAAATAGGAAATATGGGAACCTTGTAATGTTTTATGTCTCCAAAAATATTGTGCATTGTTTGGAGACATTCCGATGCAGTTGTATCACTATTTGCCAACTATTTACCGAACTTCTCTTTCTGGAAACTATTTAACCAGCTTCCATTTCTTTGAAGCTTTTGAACCTCTTAAGAATCTTTATCTCCCTTCAATTCTCGTTCCAAAAAAATAGTATTTAAACTTTCTTGCTTTCTGCTGGTATATATTGTATTTACAGTAAAATCATCAGTATTTTTCTGTACCTATCCGCAGCCCCTTTCCCATCTCTGAATTGTTAACCATTTGCTTTAAAACAACAATTATTCTACACCAGATTAGCCAATACAGTCAAAAGTCAACTTCATTAACAAATCAACTCGTCCTCGGTTGTTTCCTCTCTCTCACAATGTAGTTTTTCTTATTGTAATACATCAGAGCCTGGCTAAGTCTGGTCGCATGTGACTAGCCAGGCCCCATCATGATACTTGAATGTATTTACGAGTACATCGAAACGTTTATGCAAAACTAAATTAAGATTGAAATGTAAAATTGAAAACGTTTTACACAATTACGTACCGATTCGTTACAATACCACGCGACCGATCGACCTGCCTGCCTTAACGCTCAACTCTTGTATTGTGAGTTGGTAAGCTGTGGTGTGATTGGGGGCACTTTGGTTTGCCTGCTCGGAAGTAGCCAGATTGGCCATCATGCGCTGGCATCGATGATTCGAACGCTAACTGCTTAATCGTACACCAAAAAGCACTCTTCATATCAAATGCTTTTTTTGTGTGTTATTTCCCCGACATTGTGTTTCGGCGGCCGTATTTTGCATTGTGCCTGCCTGGCCCCATGTCCTTGTGTCGCCGTTCATTTGTTTTGTACGAATCACTCGACTGCATAACTTACAATTTCGTAAATATAAATTTTAACCAGCATGCGAAACGCACAACAGACTCAGCTCAGCCTCAACTCTGCATCAACTCAGCGCAGCTCATTCGCTGCTGTATGTGGCCCCAAGTTCCTTCAGCTGGTGGGGGAGGCGCGGTATATTACAGCAGTGAAAGACAACCCGCCCTCTGCTCGCTTTTGTCAGTCTTATCACTCCAGCGTGCATTTTGCACGTACTGGCAAAAAAGTCAATGTATGGAAATTTTTGTTCAATCGCAAATCCAATGATGTTCGCTTGGATGGATTTTGACAGTTCCACACTTTCGCGTCCACCCCTCCCCCGTCCAGAAATATTGATGGACAGTTTTTTGTGTGCGTTGCTTTTCTTTTATTACTCGTACAACAACTTTCTCTTGTTTTTTTAACCCTATGAGTTGATGAGCCGGTCGGCCGGTTGCTGGTTGCTTGATTGGTGGGTGAGTCGGCGGGTGGCTGATTTGTTAGGCTCGCATTGGGCCCTTTGAGATCAATTCAAATATACATTTCAGTGTGTTTTGACTTGCTGCATAAATATTTTTCATTCGATCAAATTTGTTTTTTTCTGGCGCTTGCCGAGCTGTCCGTCAATTTGAAACGCAGAAATTGGCGATGGTCAAATGAAATTTTAAAGAATTTAATTGATGAAAATTTTCAATATTGAAATGAAATTCCTCAAATCTATCATACAATTTATTGTCAGCCTCGTGTAAAGGTCCTCGAGTCCAGCTGAGTGAGACGCCTTTGAGGTACTTCTAGTAACCTAGGCGATGGCGCTGCCAGATTGAAGAAGCCAGGGACTATCGCTTAATGCCATAAAATCCGAATCTTATATGAAACAAGTGAAAGCCGAAGTCGAAACTAAGAAAAATATCCTTAGTCTCTCGTTCTGCGACATTGTCAAAACTCAGTATTATAATGAATATTGAAATGTTCCACGCAACCAACTTATTGAATGTAGTTTACATATTTCAAAATGCATTTCAATTTTGAGTTACGTCTGCCAAGAGTGTAACCTTTTATCAATAGGGACAATCATCTCAACAAGTTTGGGCTGATCTCATTGATGAGAATTCATAGCCAATGGGGAAGCAGTACTAGACTCATATCATGCCCACTGCATTATGTCCAATTACTGAGGCATTTCTCTTGATATGAAATTACAATTTTCCATCACAATTTTTTTCGCTTTGCTGATGTTCTCGTCATTCGAAGATTGACGACATGAAGATTAGAGGAATCGTGTCACTAAATAAAAAAGGAAATATGCTGGCTCTCTAAGACCGTTACTGGTAAGGAGCGGCCCACATTTATAACATATTATTGAGTCGTATCTAAGTATGCTCTTGACCAATCTACATATGACCCTGATGAAATCAGATCAAACTAACAAAGAAGCCAATCTCTTAGAGGAAAGCGAAAGTATTGGAGACCCTCCGGAAAAAATTAAAATAAAACTATAAACATAATTACCTATCGATACTTAACCGTTAAAATTATAGTTAATACTCAATTGTAAATGTTTTTGAAGGTACATACTATCCAATATGTTGCTGAGAACATTCTGTCAGTCAAAGGCAAGTGGATTCTTTAATACTACTGCCAGTGAAAAAAACTCTACTTGACTGTTACATCACTATTTTAATTTCTGTTTCATCAACTCTTTCATTGCCTTTTTAAAAGCTCAAATCTTCTATAAAATTCATCATTCGTAGTTTTTAAGAAGCACAGAAATGTGCTCCCAGCAAAAACCAAAAATAAATATTCCTTAATAGGAAGGCATAATAGGGACTATTAGTCCTGATGGACTGCACCTAGTTGTTGCCTTCAGTTTTTCTCAAATGATGGGTCCACCTTTTTGTATGTTCCTCTTTCTGGGCAGAAAATAACGAAACAAATTGTATGTCTACAACGGGATTAATGCATATCCTGAGGTACAGCAGGAGTATTGGTTCTAAACCACAATTCAAGACATCGAACGTGAGTCTGTACGCAATCAGAATGGATTCATGGATCTATGGATTCAAGTGAATTGTATTTCTGCAAATAAAATAAAAATTGTTTTCTCAAATATAAAGAACATTGTGAGTTTTTTCTTCTTATATTTTAAAGTGTTTGTGATATATAAAACTTCCCAATCCTCTCGTCAAAGCACGAGGACACTACTAAAGTTATGTAAATGTCTTACAATATTATCCCTTTGGTAGTAAGCTCTGGTTTTATAAATAATTTCAATGTTTTAGAAATGGGGTTGGAATTACAAATGTTATAAATGCGATGCTGACCGAATTAAACTGCAATTTTCCTCCTTTAATAGACTTGAAATTAATTATTAACAAAAAAAAATGTCCTATGAGAGACTAACGTGTGTTGGTGTAATACAATGAGCTTTGTTAGGAATTCCCACTCATACGCAGCACAACACAATAGCAAAAGAGTCCTGTCATTCCTTCAGATCTCACACCTCAGTGCAGTACAACGAGTTAGAATGAAAATACCTGCAGTTAGCGCACGCAGCAGTAAATATTCATCAACATCACGCCGCTTCCTCCCACTGCCATCTTGTCATTGACCACTCTTCCATGGCATGCACATGGAGCGCACACACTGTTGCCGTACAGTATGTCAAATGGAAATATATCTAATTGTGGAGGATTGGATATACTCTCCCTCTCCACCGCTCTGTTCGCTGCTTATCAGTGCGGTGCGCACATGTCAGGCTGGGCATTTGGGCTGCCATTCGTTAAACAATTGCGTTCGCTATGTATGCGAGCCAAACAGCGAAGTCAGCAAAATTAAAAAATATATTGCGCACAAACACAAAATAACAAAAATACAGTAGCAATACAATTCCTTTAAAGGACGAGAGCAAAGGAGGAAAAAAGCGAAAATGCTACACAAATACGGCAGTGAATTCAAATGTCACTCAAACTACCGCCACCGTCCCCATCAATTCAGCTCAGCAGACGAAAGGCTGCTGCTCTCGCATTGTAATGGTACAACAACAGCTGCTGGAGGACCAGGCTAGGCCAGAATGAAATAGAACAGTGGAAATAAAATGAAAAAAGGAATTACAAAAGTATCGAACGGACGAATGCCTAAAATGTCACCGGCTAACAAAATCGTGGGTTGGACGCACTGCGTTTTGATAAACAGAAACAACAAAATGGACGTAAAAAAACACATTTAAAAACTGAAACAAACGTTTTATGGCTGCTTCGGCCAGGCTACGACGAGCTGAACAGATCTGAGCTGGACTGGTTTTGGACCGGGCTAGAGTGGGCTGGGCTGCGTTACGTGGGGCTGGCTCGATGGCTGCCTCTGACGCATGTATCATTGATGAATTCGCCGATAACAAATCTCAATCAAATGTCAAAAAGGTAACAGACATGCTGTAATGTTACAATTTTCGCAGGCCGGTAGCGGCGGCATCAGCAACAGCAGCAGCAGCAGCCTCAATCCAACAATCCAACCAGGTGAAACCCGCCTCATGTGAGCGGCTACGAAATTGCTTTTGTAAAAAGTTCGTTCCTAGCGTTTGTGCTTGTGTCGCACATTTTAAGCGGGGGTGTGGATTTGACAGCTAAAATTGTCATTTCAAATTTAGACTGTCAAAGACGTCATGCAGGTGAGAAACATGGCGTGGGGCGGTGATGGAATAACTGACTGAAGTACAATCATTTTTGTCCCCCTTTGTAAGACTCCATAAAATATCAGAGCCATTAGCAGGGTATAAAATATAAATATATCTGAGTCTTGTTTCTAAAAAGAGGGCATACCAAAAATTTCGAATATTTTCTGTTGATCTAAAATTCAACTAGAAACGAATACATTCAGGTATTGGAAAATTCTTATTCTACCTATTGAAATCTTTTGTAAATCAAATGGGGGTGGGACCTTGAAAGGGTTATTCAAGACAGTATGTCTACTCATAACATCAAAGCATTGATTAGTGTTATTGATATAATGATGAGTATTGAAGACCATCACGATTTTAGTATTTCTGTTTCTTCTTTAACCTTGTATACTTTAGGGCACTGTATTCTAAAATATGGCTTGTGTAGCCTTTTTCAAATCCCAATTCAAATAAATATGTGTTCTGCAACCTTTATGCATTCAGTGTAACTAAGTCTGAAACTTTTCTGCAAGGAAATGTAGTTTTGAATTATTTCTACATCCTTAAGACCACATTTTCTTTCAGCAAAATTTGTGCAACTGCAGTGCAACTAAACTTTCTGCAACTTTTATGCAACTACTTTATGTTTATGCTTGCTATTTAGGGAAACACATTTTTTCTTGTAGAATTTCATATTTAACAAATTTACTCGCATTAAAATAAATTTTGGGTACATTTTGCTTTGGAGGTAAATTCCACACATGTGCTGCGACAGGGAATGTGAAAACGCACAGCTAACTATGTACCAGTAACTCTCTTTGCTGCTTGATGTACTTTTCTTAAAATGTGTCGTAAGTTCAACACACTTTAATTACACACTCATGCACTCAAAGAAAAATGAGGTAAATATGTACAAAAATCAGTGTTTCCTAAACTTAGAACAACTGCGTTTAAACGAAATTAAGTTTAATTATTAGGCAACGGAGGTTTTGCTTTTAAACGCAGAGCCGCATTTTCATGAAATTGTTTCCATGGCATAGGTACAAATGCTGCATTTTGTAACAGACGTGTCTGCGCTCTTTGCGTGTAATTTGATTTCCTCATTTTTCTTAGTTAACTGCCGCCACCAACACAAAACCACAACAACAACAACAACATGAACTGCAATTACAATGGCCAAAAATCAAAACGGAATTTCTTCCACCAAGTACCGAATACGCCGAACTAACTTTGCTGCACTTAATTTGTAAGTTCCTCTCTCAGTGCTTAATTTCGGCTCGTCATGTGCAGCGAAGTGAAAAATACAGCAACAACAACGCGAACGCTACAAAAACATGCATTTGACATGCACTTTGACACAATTTTTTTTTTTCAATTTATTTTGGTATTCTCATTCAGAGTCTCTGCAGTTTAATTGCCACAATGCGTTCATTACTACCGCCAGTGGCCACGATCACGGTAGGTTTCTACCACGACAGAGCGACCACGGCATATGCGTAATTACCCTTATTATGCGTGACATCACATCATGTCTTGATGTTTTTTTCTTGAGTTTTTTTATATTTTTGTTACTTTTTTTGGAACTTTTGTCATTGTCTTCCTCTGCAGCTAACGGTAATTTCGTTTACATTGTTCTGACTGCGGCAACAAGTTTTTCAGTCTGTTGGCTGACTTGGCTTGTCATAAAATTTTCTCATGCTTAGCTGCATGTGTCTCCAGTCGAGGCGCGTAGATAAGACACAATAGGAAAATTACTTCAATTGAAAATGAAAAAGAAAATGCACCAGAAAATTACACGAACTTCTTTCCAAGGTTTTCTCTTTATTCTTCATGTTTGATGCCGAAATGTCACTCATACGTCGTTATGTGTCTGCGGCACAACACCAGCATAATCACGTGTTATATGAGACATTTTTCGTGATTGAATCCGGGTTTTCTTCTTCTTCGGTGTCGTCGTCGTCGCGTCTATTTAAGCTGCCTTTGTGTCCTGCTGTGTTTTATACTTATTGCTCCTTTTGTAATATTGTTTTAAAAAACTGTTGTAATACTTCTGAAAGAAGTTGACAAAGCACGGGGAGTAATTTTCTTTTTTTTTTGCTGTTGGCTTTTTCTTCACAAGGACCATTCCGCTTTGAAGTTACCCGCGCAGCGTGGTTTTGATTATGGAATTGTTTTGTGTTTGCTTAAACAAAACCAAAAAGTGCACATCTGTAAAGAGCTGAACAGATTCAGATACATCTGTAGATAATTACAAATGGGTTTACATATAAATCAGTTTGCACACCCTTGCGGCATATATTGCAGAGTCCTTCAGTTGCAGTTGCCTGCAACTTTCACATAAATTAATAAGCTATTGGAATAATAAAAGTATTGAAATCCCTCTGTAACAATACACAAATGTAAAAGTGACTAGAAGAAGCTTCAAAGTGCAGATTTGTACATTTGTATTATCAATAGACCGCTTGGTTAATTGAAAATTGTATTATGTTTAAGATCCAGCTGGCGAGATGAATTTCATCAAAATCACTTCAGATGTGATTGTTTTTTTTCTAATTATTTCGAGGCACTATTTAAACATAGTAGAACTATGAAATATTGATTTATTTATAAAAACTACTCAGGCTTTTATATTATGTTTTATTGTAATGGCATCTTTATTGTTATTATTGACCTCTAATTTTATATAAACAAGCTCATAGGGAATGTCTCGTATTCTTAACCGTAAAAAATAGCACGCTCATTATGAAAATAAGTCGTTTTTTGTATGAAATATGTTAGCAGTTTGCTAGGTTCTGGCTGCCCAACATGCAAGTAGTGGCGTTGAACTATTTTTCTGATGGCCTGTTTCGAGATATTGTCTATTCAGACTATTGATTTGCAATTTATCGCTTCCAGAGTCTACTCGTATACATTCAACTTCTCACGTGTACACTCACCCGAAATGCCTTTCGTTTAGTCTGGATACTTCCCTTCTATTCTTTCCATTTTTAGGTTGTCTACCAGGACTGCAGAATGTGCATTTTCCTAGTTTGTAAGCTGCATTTCCAAGGTAGAGTGTATTATTGCTGAGTTCCTGTGACTTGTTTAGGCACATAGAGAGGGGATGTCAATAGAGCATTAAAATTATTCTTGGACGTTGAATTTTTTAATAAGATTGGTTATAATCAACTCTAATTTGAATAAGAAAATTCACATTCCTACTCAAATCTTCATTAGATTAAATATCGTAGTTTTTCTGGTTCAGACTCTCAATTTAGTGCATTTTTTAAACAGTTTAAACTAACTTTAAAAATATATTATACTTCAAGTCGACATAGATTAGAGACTTTGCGAACGCGTTCTGCCAGTGCCATGCAATTTGGTCCCTTTTACAAACTCTTTGAAATTACTTTACGCACTAATTACACACTTTTGGAACCGAAATGTTCACCGCACATTTATATGTACTTGAGTGTAGGTGTACGAGTATATATTTGTATTATTGTTCTATATATTGAGCATGAATTGAATTTTCTAATGAACCCACTCAACATTACATAAGTTCAACTTCAAAAGCGAAAACTTTTCCTTTCGCTTTCAGTTTCACTTTCACTTTTAACATGCTGCTCCGAGTATTTTGTACTAAAAAAGTATGCTCTGTCACCAGCACCGTCACCAGCACCACCACAACTACCACCCAATGTGCAACCTCGGCCCTACCTCCTACAGCCCTTTCAACGACCGCAACTGCAAACTGAAACTTCAAAGCAGCGACGCTAAATTTTCCACAACATGCAACGCGACGTCGTCAATTCACTTCACAATATTAGCAAGCCCCCAGCCAGCCCCACCCTACAATCCTGCCAAACTAAACTTGCTACATTTGTAGAACTTGCTCTACTTATGCTTGGCCGCAAATCCCTTACCACCCCGAAAGAAAGTTAGATTACGTTGCTGCCACTTTGACATTTCACAGCGTTTTTGGCAGCGAATTCAAAAGTAGCAGCAGCAGCAGCACCAGGAGGATTTTTGCTTGAAAATAGCTGCCGAAAATTTGAAAACTTGCAAAAGTTTCTGCTGGGCTCAGCGCTCTGCTGCATATTTGGGGTGAGTTTACGCGTGTTTGCCTCTGAGTGTGTATATACATGTATGTGAGTGTGTGTATTGCTGCGTGTACGAATGTGTGTAGCGAGGCAAAGTATACCGCACAAAAAATAACTGTAGCTAAGAAAATGAATGAAGCAAGAAAACTTTCTTGCATATTTTTTATGCCATGCCAGCAACATTTCTGCTTGCAGCTTGCTTGGTTTACTGGTTTGGGGTGGCTCTGGCATCCTAGTAGTCGCTGTTTAGCTGGCTGGTTGGTTGACATGGGTGGCTGGGGAGTGCAAAGTGTTCGTTAACTTATGTGCCACCATTAGCATCTTAACGGCACTCTGTGCATCGCATCCCTCCCTCTGGGCAGAGAAATTGTGGCAATTTCTCGAGTAGGTAAAAGTTTCTCTACCGCAAAATTTGTGCCTGCAAATGTGAGGATTTAAATTTTGAAATTAAAATTATTATAATTTTTAATGCAATTTAAAGTGAATGAATGAATGAGTTTCATTTTAATTGTTGATGTGGGAAATTTTAATATTTTATGCGTTCTGCTGATGTAGCAAGAACATTACATTGGCATGCAGAATCATTTTATCAAGCGTTTCACGATCAGTAGCCAGCCATCCTTCAAAAAAGCTACAATGGGTTCGAATATAGGCACCAAACGCATCTCGGATGGTGTACTTTATGGAATTCGTATAAAATATCCAGTTTTTTTGTGGTGAATTTCTCAATTGGAGTTAAATTGCCGAATAGAGTTTCTTGTTAAAAGAACGCTCTCCTTACTGGAAACGGAATTTAGTGGTTGTGGTAGGATCTCCTTTGCTTCCTAGTATCAGAAAGATATGAGATTAGAGAGCAATATTGCTTAGAATTAATCAAGGAATTACTACACTGCGGGAATCTCTGATATCCGGAGTTGAACGTTTTCATTATCTGAGTATTCAATTGTCGTAGTGCTCACATCAGTTTAGTATATAGAATTGATTAATTAAATGATATATACACCACGATCAAAGAAATCAGTCAAAATTTCTTTGATTTGTTCGGTCTCGGGTCAATATTGAAGAGTCAGTGCGAAGCTTGATTGGCATGTCACAACTATAAACTCAAGGTTCATCACCAGTTAGGAGACCTTTCATAAATTCACTCATTGAATGATGTGTGCCGCCCACATGAAAAAATGAACTCAAATGAGTGATGACAACGGAATCTTGAGTCATAACCAAATGTTGAGATATATCTCCCTTCACCTTGAGTAATATTTTTCCTTCACCAATACTTTCACGTTAGTCATATTATCCAGGGTCGAATATGTCGTAGAGTGAGAAACTCAACGATTTAGCACAAGAAGGCAACACAACATTTCGGGAAATCTCCCTTATTCCATGTGTTTAGCTAATTTGGAAGATACCAGAGCACATGTTATGTAAGACCAAAATATAGGGCTCAAGGAGAATATTTAATCCCTGATGGGTGCACAATAGATCTTAAGATCGCATTGTAATTATTCCCATAACAATAATAACAATTCTTTTACGAACTTATAAGCAATTTCCGCCCCCACAATGCATGAGAAAATTCATTCTGCTCTTCTTAATTTAACAGACCAAGCGATTTGTATATTGATAGAACCTTTTAGTTTGCTGTAGGAAGATTTCCTCTTCCAGCTGCAGTGACCGCAAGGGAAGCATGAAGAACTGCACCAATCCTACTCAATGTCAAATGTCTCAATCCTCCGTATTGGTTTGGTATGCTACTCCATTGAGGAACCCATGTCAGCGAAAGGCGGGATTGCTGAGTAAAACAGGAGTGGTATGCAAGATATATAAGCTTCAGTGTTTTTAGCACCCCTAATCGCGCTCGCTAATGGACAGCTTGGGTACCTGTGCGTATATCTGGATTATATTTTCCTGTTAGCTATCCTGATTGCCATTAGCTTCCGTTTGAAATGCAAGTTAGTTCAGTCAAGCAGTCCGAATTTGCACATATCAAAGATTGACGTTTACTTTGCATGCTGTGCTTGTCAGGATTGCCGTGACTTTCGACCCTGCTTTGCCAATTTCCCAACTCTGTGTCAATCTTTAAAGCTATTCCTATAGAGACCGCGTGCGAAATTTGCTGCTTAAATTTATTGCGCATCGCTTAAAAGCACCGCTGTCAGTCACACTTAGCAACAGTGTAAATGTGACTACAGGGGCGAGTATTTCAGGAGCAAACTAGTTGGCTTACAATTCGAAATGTGTGCCTTTACCTATTGTAAAGATTTCTGCTTACTACTTGGTACAGTGCTTATGTAATAAAGCGAGCAGTAACGTGGCAAGAGCTTTGTAAATAATTTTCTGGATATTTTTTTACTTTTGGTTGAAATTTATATGGAGAGACTATCTCCTACCCTTAACGCTGCTTTCTTTCACTTACTTTTCAATTACCATACACCGCCACTACCTTTCCTGAACTATTTCACAGGCGCTATTACTACGCTGCAATATTTTCAGTGTCCTCAATTGTTAGTATGTTTGTCTCAAGCAATTGGAGTATCTTCCCAGTAATTTTTGTGCGCGAGTATGTGGTAAGAATTGGAAGAGGCTCTGGTGAATCTTTTGCAATCCTTTTGTCCAATTTTGGTGCGCATTTGTGTGAACTGCTCCGTAGCATTTTTGTGCGTTTTAAGAACTTTTTTAACACGTTTTATATTTCATGCGCAGCACACAAGACGCGGAAATGAACGTAGACCCACAGACTCAGCATACAAGCCGCAGTCGTAGTGGCAACAAAAGTTTTGGAAACGCATTTCATCGTACATATGTGACTCGATTGGGATTGGATTGGATTGGTTCGGCTTGCTTTGCTTTGCAATTTTTATGCCGCATTCAATGCCAATACAATAAAAATTGAAATAGCATATAAAATGCGTTTTAATTCTCATAAAATGAAATCCACAAATTAAATGGAAAAAACATACCTAGCTTAACAAATTGCGCAGTCAGTCGAGAGCGGAGGCTACTATTCTCGGCTGCTGGGGACAGCTCATGCGTTTGATAGTGTGCCTTAATTATGTATGCGTGTGTGTGTGTGTGCCTTAAATGCAATTTAAATAAAAAATTATTATTAATTTTATGCATTAATGGCATAAACAATTTGCTGTCATTTTCTATTAACCTTGTTAACCTTGTGGGGTTGGACGCCACTTTTTGGTGTCGAAACTAATTATATTAATATTTTTTTATTATTTGGTTTTTTTTTAATTTTTAGTTTTTTATTGTATCTAGAATTCCATGATTCACCCGAATTGCAGTGATTCGCTCGAATTTGTTTGTTTATTAATGTGAAATAATAAAATTTGATCTTTTCTATGTCATCATGCATGGCATTTTAGGCAATTAGCATATAAAATGAAGCGATTTTGTGTGAAATTTTTGTCCAAAATATTTAGTTAAAAATGCAACTGAAGGCGAAACGTGTCACCGTAGAGCGGAACTGCCAAAACTACCAAAAAGACAGAGACAGAAAAAAGAAGCCACAACAACTGAGTTAAGAAGATTTTTACTTACTACCCAACATCGAATGTGTTGAAATATGAAATATTTTTAAGTAAAAATTTTTATCATAATCAAAACAAACAAACAAATAAACCGAACCCACAAAGACGCTTACTGCATGTTTATCATCGTTTTGCATTAATGTCGTTTGACAGCTCAGCTCAGCTCGCAGCAGTTTACAGCTTTGAATTATTCGTTTTCGTTTCATTTTTTGTTATTTGCCGCTACGAGAGATGTGCATGAAGTATGTGCTGAAAGTGGTTTTCGTGCTTAAAGGAAGTGAAGTTTATTAATTAGCAAATAATTTAATTATTATAATTTAAAATTAAAAAAATTGTAATAATTATGAAATAGTAAAATGGAGGTGCAAATTATCAATCATGCGAGAAGCATCAAACAGAGGCGTCATTGATAAATTGTTTATAATTCTTCACTGTGTTTTGCAATATATTTTATCGCCATTTAAAATTGCTGATTAATACTCTTCTGACTTCACTATGATGTATTCTAGAAGAATAAAGGATTAGCCAGAGGAATAATTATGTTATGCATATTACCACAAATGAAGAGGAGGAGGAGTAATCGATCATTGCTAGTAAAATGAAGCCTCATGTGTCTTTAAATACAATCCTAACCTAACCATTGTGTAAGCAATGATATCACTACCTATTCTTCTGTATTTTGTCTTATCCCTTCAGTTCTGATTCTCATTTAAGTCCCCATTGACAAATCTCAGCATGATTTTTTTGATCCCTTCGTGTTCTGGGTCCAATTGGCTGTCGTTTAAAGACTTTGATTTCTAATGAATATGTTCTTCGTTGTTATATTTTTTACTATACCTTCTACCAGCTAACTTTACTGATCCATACTCTTTGTGACAATCTTTTCGGATGGTATATGGAGCTGCAATTTCAGCATATCATGCATATGAAGCGAACATATAACACATCCATAATTCGATCCGGGACCCATAGTCAACACCTAACAGGAAGTCATGATTTCATTCACCCCTCTAACAATTACTCATCTTTGCGTAATTTAGTTTTTGAAATGATATTTGGTATCCCTTCTTCAGAGCTAATCATAACATATCTATTGCTTTTTCGTCTGAAAATTATAGAAGGCTAGCTACCCTCTTGTGAGGAATTATGATTCCAACAGGATTCTTTGACAACTTCCCTATAAGAACTTTATTGATTTTTGTAATGAGATAAGTGTTTTCGCCCTCAGATATGATGGCGTTTCCAATAGCAATTTAATATGAATAATCACATTCCTATTTGAATCGTGTTTTCCTATATCTTTTGAACACCTTAGCTATAAACTCTTAGTATTAAATCCATATATTCAATGTTGTATTGAACAATTGTTAATCATTTTATATATAACAACTTTCTTTGATTGATTTAAAAACGGTTTTCTACAGCTCTCCTTGTTTTATTTATTAATTCCTCAGATGCAAAATGGAAATCTTCAATCTTTAAATAAAGGAATTAAGAAGCCACCAACCTGCTCAGAGTTTAAATGTTACTTTCGTTGTTCCAATTTCAATCCCAAAACCAACGTATCGTCCGATACCTTTCTTTAGACATCAATAACAAAATTGCGAGTTAAAAGAAACCGTTTAGAATTCGTCTTAAAACTGCTAACCTTGAATTAAAAATCGAAATGCTTAGCCGTGGGCTCTGCACTTCAGCAACTTCCAAGGAATTCCTTAAAAATGTGCTGCGATTTCTTTCCCCTTTTTATTATTGATGTCTATCTATATTTTATTACCGTTGGATCCTGATTGCTTTCATTTTACTTATGTCCGAATATGGTAGTATATGCGTTGTTAAGTTGCATACAGTTTCGTGCCTGTTGTACATAGAATTCTGCTTAAGTTGTTTATATAAATTTTATCAAATGTTCTCACCATAATTATAATAAATTACAGAATTGATTTATATTTGGCTATATTATTTTCTGGAAACTGCCTATTTTGCAATCTGATCCGTACTGAATTTTAATAAATCAATTACTGAATTTCGGGAAGTTAATTGCTAAAATGTATTATTAGTCTTTGAAGAGCTGAGTCTAATAATTTAATTGTATTAATTTATTTCTACATTTTAGTAATTTAATTGCTGATTTTTAATGATGAAATTGCTGACCTAGAAATTAATAATCTATTTTCTGCTGAATTTTAGTAATTGAATTGTTGAATTTTAGTAACATAATAGCTAAATTTTAGTAATGCGCTTTCTGACTTTTAGTAATTTATTTGCTTCAGTTCAGTAATTAAATTGCTGAATTTCATTAATCTAATTTTTCAATTTTACTAATTTAATTGATGATTGATTGTATTTGCTGAATTTAATTTATTTGCTTAATTTTAGTTAGCCCTTTGATGAATTTTAGTAATGTACTTGTACTTGTAGAATTGTCGTAATTTAATCCTTGAATCAATTGCCTAGTTTCAGTAATTGAATTCCTGAATTATAGCAATTTAATTTCTAGATAAATTTTAGCAATTGTTGACATGTAGTTATTTAATAGATGAGTTTTCATATTGTTTAAATTCAGTAATTAAATTGTTAGATATAAATCTTTTAAATGCCGAATTATAGCAATGACATTTGGTAAATTTTTAATAATTTAATTGCTTGATTTTAATGATAACATTTTTGTTGCTCTGAGAATTTTTCTATAAATTGTTGTTATTTAGATACTCAATTGGAAATATTATTAATTGAATTGGCCAGCCCCGTCTTTACGTAACTGTTTATCTCATAAACACATTTTAAAACATGTACTATCATTTTGAATTGAGTGTTTGGTGAAATTAGTTGCACACTCATATGCGTTCATCACAAATCTCACCGCTGCTGGTGCTGCTGCTGCTGCCGCTTTATTTTTCTAACGATTAAACAAATTCGCGGAAACGCATCCTTTCATTTCGTTTTGCGCTGATACTTTTTTGTTGTCCGACTGTAGCCACCGCCGGATTGCATCACGGCCGCTGAGCAATCTCACCTGCAGTTTCTTGGAATAGCGTGGAGCATGCGATGCTGTCGCGTTGGTTAGCCTACTAAATCGCATATGATGCGTTGCTAATACTAATAAAACATAAAATTTTGTCAAGGTTAGAGAGTGAGAGCGATGAGTTTGCAACAGAGCAGCAGAGTGATAAAAAAAAAAGAGAAAAGAAAAAATTTGTCCGAAAAGATGCAACTGCTGTTTGGCCGAGATACATTTCTGCCTAGATGCGAGTGTGTGTTCGTGCTGTTTTTTGTTGGCTTGTATGCTGCGTTAGCGGCAGGCGGCATTGTTTAGATCGAAATTTGGCAGCATAATTCCAGGAATTAAATCGAATACCTTTTTATATAGCTTAGGTCGAAAGCAACTTTTGCCCCCTCTTGCTGCTGTTGCTGTTGCTGCTGCTGCTGCTGCTGTTCTTCTCTTGGCTTGTCGTGCAGCAAACTTAAAGGCTACATAGGATTCTATCGTGCGTTTGTGAAGTTTCGGAAATGCCAGAGTGCTTCTGATGTTCTCGTTCAGTCATTTCGCTCACCGACTGTGCATGGCATGCAATCATTGGGTCGATTACTTTGAAATATGATGACGTTCTGTCGCAGAGTCTATGAAAATTCAATACTTCGAACAACTTCCATAAAATGCACTAGCAGACAAAAAGTTTTAGAGTAGGTCGTAACGACGCTTATAAATGCACTACACTGATGCATGTTATAATGTGACTGCCACCCCTTATATTGGCTGTTACATATGCGTATCTGCCTCTGAATATCGAATAGATGTAACATTTCAATGCAATATTTCCTATCTATGGTATTCATACAAGTACACTTTTAATGCAATATCTTCTTTGGTTTCTGTGGTATTTTGTGGTATAGAAGCGGAAATGGACAAAACCAAATGGACTAGGGAAGTGAACCTGATCTATCACATATGTACATTAAAAGTGAATGTTATGGGTTATCCTTTTATAGTCATCTATTTATGATTATTGGACAATATTTCCCAAGCAATCAAACACCAAACATATTGGTATTGGTTCTATGAATTTGTGGATTCTTGGTGCCATCGGTCGAAAATCATCATAACTGAAAAAATTACATAAAAATTTCGAAATTCTAATATTTAATTTTTTACTTTGTTCAAAACATTTTTCTTACCGTTTCTTACTCTAAAGCATACTTTTTGCTATAAAAATTATATACAAAAAATTCAAGATGCCTACATAAAATTCTTCCGGGTTCCCGAGGACATGAAGATACGTTGTTCTAAAGGAATAATTTTCACATCACAAATGAATTAGTATACAAATAACTGCTACATAGAAAATTCCTTATCCCTATTTCTGTCACTCTAGATCTTCTTTATAACGATTACATATTCATATAGAAACATTTTTATCTATCTGTCTTTCTGTTAAGAATCACCAAATCACATCTTAATATTGAAGTGTTGCAAGCTTAATGTTGAGGAATTATGAAAGACTTATGAAATATGTCACTTGGTCTATTCCGAGATAGGTAGCATTAAAGATATAACGAGGATATTTTGGAAGGAGAGGGAGACAGATAATTTCGGGGAGCCACAAATTCGATTTGAGTTCTGTCAATAAAACAAATCTAACACAGGAACAGCAGTTTATAGATTATTATTATAGTTATATTGTAAATTAGAAAGGAGTCAGACTGAAAACTGAAATATATTAAGCGGTGGTTTAATGGCATCAATATAGAAAGTAATTCCCCTACGGGTGAAATTCGTTCAGAAGTCCATAATTGAACGAAGCCAATTCTCACAAAAATATTTTTCCAATGTGCTGAAAGTAGTGGAGTCATACATTTATAGAGAAATACAAATTGGCCTGAAACAAATAAGTCTTTGATCTCAACCACTACAGTTGTCTAGAGTGCTGCATATCAAATCCACGTAGCAGTCCATGCAAATATGAAATTTTAGTAGTGTTGCATCAGTGTCACCAAATTTTCAGCACTTCCACACTTGCAACGAGAAACAGTTTTTTGAACAGCCTTTAATTGTCATAAAAATTGTATATTAGAAAAAATATTTTATGGTCGTGCAGCGATTTAATAAATTTTTTTATTGCAGCATTTGCCGTGTACAGATCTTTCATGCACAGAAAGTATCCCGAGCCGAGCACCAGCGCCAACGCATATTAAGGAAGAGCTCCCAGTAGCTTAGCCCGAACAACAGCGAAAACCATTTAAATGCGAAAAACGCATAAAAGCAAAAAAATAATCAAATTGGAAAATTCCCTTTGGCAATATCAAAAATTTTTCAGAAGAGAGGAGAAACGCATAAAATTGATGCGTCAAAATTATAAAAAATTTAACTTTGGCTTAAAACATTTCGATTTGAATTTTGCATTTGGAATTGTATCTGGACTTGGATTGCTTGGAATTGAAGACTTGGACGACGACGAGGTGAGTTTTAATACAATAGAAAATATATTAAAAACAAATAATTGACTTTCAATAAAAAAAATATATGTATTTATGCCATTTCAGAAAATTATTTGAAAATCAGACGACACATCGTCGTTGCTAATGGATACGTTTTCAAATTGAAAAATTAACCAATTTCAATAATTTTTGTTTACTCTGGTTTAAACGGAAGGACACTTAGGAAAGCTGCAACCACCAACATCATCACCGGCACGACCACACATCAGAACGATACGATTTGAAAGCGCACAAACATGGATCCACAACAACAGTTCTGCTTGAAATGGAACAGTTACTCGTCCAACTTGGCAATAACCTTCTCAAATTTATTCAAATCTGATCTGTTAGCGGATGTCACCTTATCGTGTGATGGTAAGTAGCATAATTTTATAATCTCTTTAAGACACCAATAAAATTTGCATACGAAATAAAGAAAAAAACAAGAAACTGAAAAATCTGAAAAAGCAAATAACCCCAAGAATAAGTGAAAAGAAGAGGGAAAAATATATACATAACAAAACAGTCAAAATCACCGATTGAACCTGACCTCAGACAATATACACAATTTTTATTCCACCCAAAATGAATACTACAAGTATCTCATATCTTGTATCTTTCAATCTTTGCTTTGCATGTGTGTATATGTGTACGTATGAATGTCTGTCTCATTGTCTGTTGGGATGTATGTGCCAGGGGGGGTTAGTATATATTTTCATTTAATAACCTCCATAAAACTGTAAGCTGTAAATGAAATAGTCTTAAGCAGCAGAGCACAGCATAAATACACGCCGCATAAGTAGCGTTAAAGGACAACATGATGATAACTTAACGGGAAAATCAATGAATATACTACAACGACCCAGAAAGGAACGACAGAAGAAGCCAGGGAAAAAAGGACACGAAGGAAATATTGTACATGTACAATAAAAGGTGATGGTTGTTGAGCGTTTCCAGAGTAGTGTAGTATGTTTGCGCTCTACACGCTGAATTAGTCCTCCAACAAAAATATCGAAGTCAGTCGAGTCAAAATATTGATTTAAATAAAAGCGCCTCCTCGCTTTGCTGTGTGTGTGATTTGCTTTTTATACAAATCTACACTCCCACTCACATACACTCAGACTAACTCACGTACAAATTAAGTTTATGCATACTCAACAGCACACCTACACCCTAACTTACACATCCATACATACAACTAACCAATTCCAATGCCGACTCAATCTAATGCAGACGTTGTCAAATTATTTCTCGTGGTAATAAAAATCCTTCGCCGCATAATAACATAGAAAAAGTATACAAGCAAAAAAGAGCGTTTCCCTAAATGTCTTTCTTCAGTTTAGTGAGAACTCAGACAGACGTTTCGATTTACTTTTATTTTTATTTTGATATTTTTTTCATTTTTACTTATTTGTGTTTTTGTTTTTATTTTTGTATATTTGTATTTTTGTTTGTTTTTGCCTCACGAAGAAAGCCCATCATGAATGAATGAATGAGTAAATGAGTAGCGGCGGCGCTGTGAGTGGTTGTGTAAATTAAATGAAATGTTAAACGATTTGTGTGAAAAAGTACGTGTGAACATTTGCCGAGCTCCGTTTACGGTGGCTTGCTATTTTGTTTAAATTTAAGGAATCTTTAAGCATGAACCCCGGAAAACAAATTTAATTATTGTACTGTGCAACCTGGGAAATGATGAATCTACGTATGTTGGCTGTATACCTTTTTCGATCTATATTTGTATAGCTGGAGGGTTCTATTAACCTCTAAGAAAATCTTTGGCGAATATCACTCCCAATCAGACCTTTTCGAAATTATACTCCAGGAAATTTTATTTCCCTTTGTCAAGAATGAACTCTGTAAATCAATTTATATTAGATTAACAGAGTTTAACAACCAGATTTGTCAGATTCTCTGTAATCTGTGCTGTCCCATTCCACCGCACTCTAAACTACTGTGTCTCATTAATACCCCTAATTTGTTCCGTTAAGTCTCTGTATTTTTCTTACATGTCAGTGTTGTCATAGTACATTAATTTTTATATATATTTTATTTTTTAAACACCGGAACTTTATTTTATATCGAAATCTGTCATCACTGCCTACTATTCAAATGCGTAGCGAAAGCCTGGGTATTTACTACTAGTAAAATGTCATTAAATTGCTGTAGAAGCGCGTACTCTCAGACAAGTTCGTAATAATAATTATAATTATTTTCAATTAATTGCTTGCTAAAAACCTTGTCAAGAATAAAATGGCAGTTACTCCTTAAGCTATACCGAAATGAAAAATACCAGAAGGTTGAGGCTACTTTACCCCGGTCCAGTCCGCCCGTCAACATAGTTAAAATTCATTTTTGCAATACCCCTTGCAATGGCAAAAAAACAAAACGCCCACTCGCATATCGCGAGGGGTGGCCGCGAGCATCCCGTTAGAGTCGCCAACAACGAACGCAATGAAAAAAGGACATAACAGACACGTCGGTGCGTTGTGTGCCGCAGTGGTTATGGTGGAGGGAGGTGCAGCTGTCTGGAGAACCAGTCTGTGCCGATATGTTTGCATGGGAGCTTGTTTGTGTGGGAACGACGTGCGTGTGTGTGTATTTAGTGTGGAGCGGACCGGAGTGTTGCAAAGGTTTGCCAATATTTTTTTTTTTGAACCAAAACTGCGCCCGCCAAATTTAAGTGAATATAAAATATTTCGCGATGTGCTACGTGCGGCCGCTGCATGAGTGATGCCGTCGTTCCTACTGCCACATAGCCGTGTTCTAATGGCGTTTCGGGCAACACTTTTCCCCACTTTTTCTTCTGGTTGTACACAGCGAGCAAACTCATATTGCAGGAAGGCACGGGACGGTGTTGAGCTGACAAGAATACGAGTAACAACAACAATAATAACAACAACAAGAAAATATATGAAACCAAGCAGAAGCAGAATGCAAACATTCGTTAACACTGGAAGTCCTGTGGCAGCAGCCAATATCCTCGTGCAGCAATGGCTCAGTAGCGGAAACCCTTTCGAAAGAATCCTGCATACGCATAGATTTGGCATTATTGAAAAGCGCGAGTCTATTTTGAATTTTTTATATCTGAGGTAAAACACGCGGTGGCAACGACCAAAAACAATCACAACAACAACAACACGCACCATGTCATATACCCATATTTCTGCTAATGCCAGCCAGCCAGCCAGAGTCTGAGCAGGCAGTCGTGGCAGCGTATTATTTCGTGGGTTGTTTGGATTATGAACGCTCACATAAACAAAGCAACAAACAACGAGCGAGGTAAAAACTGCAAACAAAAAAAAAAACGGAATCGAATTCATACGTAAATGATCCTTGTCATAGGATTGCTTTGCGTAAGGACTCCGCGGGAAGGAGAGTGGATCACTTATATTGCGCCACTAGAGCTGCAGACAGACACATGTGAAAAATTCAAGATTTTTAGCTACAAACAGAAAAGAGTGGAGCTTTCGTCAAGCACCCTGTTTGACTGTGCTCTGATGATTGGTTCCAAATAAGCAAATCCTTGAGTTGAGTTTCGTTTTTAGCCTTTGTCTTTGTGCTTTACCATATCAATTAAAAGGTACTACTTCTGATTAATATTCGAAAAAAAATATTTTGAAAACCTCAACCCAGCATGACCACCCCCACCACCACTTGCCGGCATCACCCTATCACCGACAACGTCCACTCTGTGATGTCCCTTTTAATTGTGGTTTTTAATATTTTTTCTGCAATACATTCATTTGCGCGCTACCACCACCATCCGAACAAATTTCAATATTATTTTTATGCAAGCTGATGCTGTTGACGATGCTCCCTCCAGCTCTCCACAACATATTGCAATGAAGCATTAAATGCCATAAAACATGTACCCACTCACAGTTGCCCTCGCACACTCGTACTGGTGTGATTGTTTTTAATATTCATATTATTCCCTCCCATCCTTTGCTTATAGCAGTTTGGGTTTTGCTTGAGATATTGCAATTTCGAAAATTTTAGCATTTGGCCAGCTTCAGGGCATGATTGTCCTTTTGTTGTTTATGCTAAGAGGAAGAAAGGCTTCAAGCAACCATGAAGAAGCACTGCATCAGGCACCAGACGCAACATTAACACCCAAACTACCTTAGATTTCTCTCTGTCTGGAAATCTGCAACGTGCTCAGTATAAACACAAAAATTACGTTTATTACAAAATTTTCGGCAGAAAATTGTATGAAATAATTATACTCATAATCCCGAAAGAATAGTTCTAGCACCGTTTATTAATACTTTTTTTTGTAAATTAATTGATCTGAAATCAGTCAGATAGCTGCTGCTGAACATCCCTCTATTTATTGGAGACTATTTTTGAGGTCTTAGCGATTTTTGTATTGTTTGCAAGGAGAAGTACTTCCGCAGAGTTCTATATAGATGCATTTTATTATTTGACGGATTACATCCTGAATTTTGTGTTTTGTGTTCTTCCATTCACCTTCCAATAATATTTTCAATATATCACAATATCCACAAAATTTAGCGGCCAAATTGAACTAAATAGTTACGCTCGTACGTATAAAACGCCGAGATTACAATGACATCCGTTTCTTCGAAGCAACTAGACATGCTTACTTTTCATTCCATCTTTGAAATTATTTACATAAACCTACCAATGACGCATACAAATTAAGCGAATTGTTCATTTAAGAGATGTCCAATAAGCATATTTAGGACGGCTTCCGTGGCGTAGTGGTAAACACAGCTAGTCCCACAGTCGTGGATTCACGGCCCGGATCCTGCCGAGGTAGCAGTCTTGAAATGCGTATGTCTAAATGTTTTCCTCTTCCGAGTCGAAGGCCTTATTTCTCCAACCCCTTGCAGACATAATTAATAATGGTGTAAAGCACAATAATAAACATATTTGGGAACCTTGTTTTTAAGCACCTAAAAGTATGCTAACCTATGCTTTCTAATTAAACATTCCAAATTTGTAAGAGGTTACCTTCCTTGTGAAACACATTTTCAGGTATCCCAACAAAATAAATCAAAGGTTCATATGCACAGTACATTTGCAAGGTCCGAAGGCTTCTGCCAGTGGACTCTAGTAGAAGTACTTGGAGATGGGCTTTGTTAAATTTGCTCATACTTACAATAAAATCAATGAAGTATATTTTATATGTTCGCGGTCGCAAAAATCCAAACTCCATTACATTACATTGGTTGCACGGGTCGTATGATTAACCTACTTGCATATTACATAAGTAAACTTGAGAATTTTTTATTTTCATTTTGAAGTTTTTGCGTAACAAATTAAAATAAACAGAATAACAAATAATCTTATCATTTCACTGCACATACCGCACCACAAAGCTAGCAAAGAATAAGAAAAAACTACAGAAAAGTAGCAAAAAATTGTTTACAAAATTTTGCAAAGAGAAGAAATCGCAATCAATAATAAAAATATAAAGTGTGTCAAATATTTAATTTTTTTCGGGCATGGGCATTTATGATACTACCAGACCTACAGATTGAAAATGTTTTAATTCATAAAAGTAGTGCTCGATGGGTTTATTGCTGCGCCGTCGCTACTGATAAGAAACTGCACAAGTCATAGGCGCCATAATTCACCGAATCGCACAAAAGCAGTATTTTCAGTACATCTACAAAGTACAATCGGAGAAGGTCAAAGACGATGTTAACGTTTCTTGTATACCCACACTCACTCCCTTTCCCACATATTCGCATATTTTGTGAACACGACGCAAGCGCATCTCGGAGCGCATGCTTCCTGGAACGTGAGTTTACGGAAATAGGGATTGCTTGGTACAGGTTGGGTTCTGTGCGGTTGCTGCTTTCATTTTTCTGGCTTAGTTGAACGCGTATTTATTTCGCCGCTCGTTAAATGTGTCCGGAATTTCTGCGTTTCTCTGTGCTTTTGTGCTTCTGTTAGCCCAGCACTAAATGACGTTCGTGGTGTTTTATTACCTCATTGCCTGCTGCTGTGGCTTGTTCTAAACATTTAAATTTTGCGCGTGTAAGCACCTCAATCGGCCCCCTCTGTTCGCTATATCTTCAGTTTTCGTTTTTGTATTTTGTCTTTCCTACCAAATTTGTTTATGCTGCTGCGCAAATGCAGTTTTGTTTGCGATTCGTTCATTTGTTTACTTTTCCTCTGCTAATATTTATTTACTATTTTTTCAGCAGTTTTCTGGCAATTTATTGCCTACCCCCCCCCCCCCCTATCATGCTCTTATAATCTCCCGTTTGTGGGGTTTGCAATTAGGACTTTGTTTTCTAACAACAAAGTGGGTCACTTGTAGTAGCAGTAAAGAGCAAAAAACAAAACACTAACTTGAAATAACAATAAGTGTTTTGAATAAGTTCACAATTGTCTTTATGGGTGCAAATTTGTTATTTTGCAGCTAATGACGTGGTTACTGTGACACCACATGTGGGTGTGTTTAGTTTTTAAGGTTTGAGTGATTTAGAAACGTGCGTGTTTGTGTTTCACATTTTATATAATTTACGCACTTATCAAGTATTTGCTTAGAGAGATATTTACTTGTAGATAGTTTCTCACATTGCAAAGCTACACACAAATGTCAAACCTGTGGCAATTTACCTTCTTTTAACTCTTTTGAATATATTCATTTTTAACAGGTCGCAACACAATTGTCTCCTACCGGTTTTATTGATCGGTTCTTGATATAACTAGAGATTATTGACTGTTGGATTAAAATCAACAACTAGCGAAAACATTTATTGTATTGAATGTTCATATAAAATAGAAGAAGCACATTCTGCTGAGAAAACATATCGAGAGTGTTGTCCTCTTCCTAACTATAAAATGCCGGCTATAATGAAAGAAGGTACGCCGAAGTAAACTCCAGCCGAAGACTCTTCCATTAATTCAGGTTTTATTTTTGTAATATTTTATCACAATACATAATGTCAAGAGTGCCATCCGGGTTCTTACACTGTTCTATCTCTCATGAAGTGTAAAATATGTTGCGCAGCTCAGTTCGTATTATCTTATGATAGAAACAGATACTATAATTGAAGATTCATCGCTGAGAACAGTATCAGTTTCACATAAGGGAACGGGTCATGATCACTAATGGCATATATAACATTATTGACAATGAGAAAGCAATAGCAGCGGTTTCTACAGGTATTTGGAATGAATATTGCAATGAATATCCTATCACAAAAATACCAGCATGAGTCAAACAAGGTTGTGGTTAGCAGTGCTATATCGCATTTTGTACCAATCACATAAGTCTCATTTCCTTGAATCAGTCATCCTGGTTCCAAATCAACGGATGCAACAACAGTAAACAAGTATATTTTTTAAAAATTAATTTATTTACAATTCTTCGGTTCTGAAGCTTACCTCAGTAATTATGTTTCCGCCATGAGACACACAAGTAGGTACCA
The DNA here is from genome assembly GCA_920105625.2 of Clusia tigrina. Classification (NCBI taxonomy): domain Eukaryota; kingdom Metazoa; phylum Arthropoda; class Insecta; order Diptera; family Clusiidae; genus Clusia; species Clusia tigrina. Next base: position 13,772,584 of record OV050033.1, on the reverse strand, counting down.
TATTCGTTTGAAACTTACTCTGGACTCAGAAAGAAATCAACGACAAAGCACTTAGAGAACTTCGCTTAAGCACAACTTTCTTATGTGTATTAAACTCCTAATTTTTATAAAACAAATTCAGCTGTCGAGAATTTGCTCCACATAAATTGTGTGCTCACAGTTACCACATACTCAGCATAATTCGCAACTAGCAGACATATATTTATGACAATTTGACATCTTTGCACAATCGATGATGTCGTTAAGCTGGCTGCAACCATGGCATTTCACACCACGTTCGGTACAGTTACAAAAAGCCTTTTAGAAATTTAAAAAGAAATTGCCATATAGGTGTTTGCACACTCCTGTAACTGGCTGTGTATGTGTGTTTGTGGGATTTGTGTGGGACAAATGCTTAGCGATTTGGCACTTAGTAAGAGTGTCTTTCAGCTACACAGCGTAAAGCAACAACTTTGCAACAACTCCTACCAAGATACAAATTGACAGCTGTTCAATTTTCTTCATTTTCCCAGAAGACATAAACACATCCTTACACACCACAGCACGCATCCACATTCACACGCTTTCTTCATACTCTGATAAGTTTGTACAATTCACTTTTATTTTATTTTTTTTTGTAAGCTGCGTGACGCCTTCCGCTAACTCCTGCCCTCCGATGGCTGTCCCCATTGTTGTTGTTCTGTGCCTCCCCTTCCTCTTTTTTCTTCTGCCGCTGTTATTTTTGTTGTTGTTGGTGGCGATGGTGTAGTTGCTGCTGCTGCTGTCGACCTGTCATTTCAATTTTCCTTAAGTAGCAAGTTCGAAAAACACAACAAGTGCCCCATAAAAGAAATGGAAAGTCAGAGAAAAATTGAAATACCCACAAAATATTCACACAAACTCCTGCACCCACACCAGCGCACGCACACATGCATACACGCCTCCTTAGAAGCATTTACACTAACAATACAAAAACGAAATATTTATAAAGCTCCTCAACAATGGATAATATTTGACGGCACCACCAACAAACAATTTAACCACCCACCCAGCACCCAACCACCCATTCGCCCAGCCAGCTACTCATTGCTTTGCGAGACGCTCGTCTTTTGTCCATAAAATGTATTTTATGTGTTGCTAGCTCCATTCTCTAATGAAATTTTTTTCGTTGTTGTTACCGGTTTCTGTGTCACAGGTATGCCGAGCGAGCAACAGCATCCACCATGCGTATCCTTTTAAATATTTGGCGTTTTACCCCGACGTAAACAACGTCTCAGAACAGCTGCATAAGAAAGGGTATGTGAGAAGTTGTGTGTTTGAGATTGTATGCTTTTGAGTGGGCGTGTGTGTGTGTGTCCCGTTGGGTGGGTAGGATGTGCAGACCGACATCGACTAAGAAAGTTATCTTTCCTTGGTTTACTTATATTTCCTTGGTTTCTTGGCCTTATTTTCGCTTTTTCGTTTTGTCTGTAGATGTGTGTATGTCTGACTGTATATGTTTGTGTGTTTGACATGGTTTTATGGGTTCAAGGTCTTTTGTGGAAAGCTTTCACTTTTTATATTTTATTCATTCATGTTTTTCCGTACCATTTTTGATTACACACATTACAAGGTTTCATTTGTATGTGCCGGGATAAAAGAATTAAATCCGAAAATATTCTTTCTCCCAGTACGGAAATTTTTAAAGTATGCTTACATTTCCGAGAATATTATCAATCATTGTGCATTTCCTAAAAGTATGTTATCAGTGAGACACTAAAAATTGTACTTTCGCTTGATCTTTTCACACATATAGGTACAGTATTCAAGGCACATAAATTAATTTTGGCAGCATGCTCAAAGAAATTTGCCGACCTATTCGAGACCACACCCACAAATGGACAATGCGTCGTTATACTGGAAGCCACGTCTTCCGACAATATGGCCGCTTTGCTCGAATTTATGTACAAAGGCGAGGTGCACGTGTCGCAGGAGGCCCTCAACAGTTTTCTCAAATCAGCAGAGAACCTGCAGGTAAACGAATTACTCTCAAGATAGCTTGAACAATCCACTTTACCAACTCTGTGTGTATGTGTGTGTGCGTTCTTTACGATTTAGGTTAAAGGCCTCTCCACGGAAACAGGCCGTTTGGCTGCCCAACAAGCGCAACAACACATGGAATCCTCGCCGCTCGATTCGCCGACCGGTCGCCGCAGCATACGCAACAGTCTCAGCGGTAATGGCGGCAGCATTGGCATTGGAGGAGCCTCTGGGGTAGCGGGTAGTATTGCGGATCGCAGCAGTGGAGCTGGCGGCATTGTCAGTTCGGGTCCCGTTGGGCTCACCAACAGCGGCCCCGGCAGTATTGCTGGAGCTTCGGGTGTAGCTCATCATTTGAGCGGCTCAAGCGGTAGCCTGAAACAGGAATGCGACTCATTGATGCATCCGAACAGTTCAGCGCTTGGTGGTATGTCGCCGTATGTGCCGCCCATGTACCGCCCCATGTCGTTTGAACCATTGCGCAAACGCGCCCTCCGCAGCCCATATGCCGAACAAGAAGTGCGTGGCAGCGTGCTACGTGACGGCTCGAAGAACTCCTCGGATTGCATGAGCCCAGTTAGCAAACAGCCGTATCGGCCGTCGTCGAGCGCATCCTCAACAGCACCCACCGAGGCAGATACCATGCAATCTGAGCGTGCATCGCCACAGTCCAGGTGAGACAATTTAAAATGTTCAATTTCGGGGATTTGAAGTAAAATTTGGTTCGTTCTTTTTGTGGTTGCAGCCGCTATGAGAATCACAGTCCCAGCACGACAGCCGGCAATGGCAACCCCCCGGGCAGTTTACCGGGCAGCCTGGAGCGAACGGTGAAGACGGAGCGCAACAATGGCAGCACAACCGAGGCTAACGACGATGAACACGATGAATCAATTGATGTGAGTGCTTCCCAGATAGAACATACAATAAAGACGTTTCAAGACCTATATTCAAGATACGAAAATGCCTATCCTCGGGTAACTTTTTTCAAGTTTTTTTGTTTGTTTGTACTGTTCTTCAATTGCTTCTTTGTGAAAATGTAGTGGCCAATTTTAACATTTTTTAGCTTCTTTTTTAATCAAACCTACCATGCATTCTTGTAAGTCGTTCTATTTTATGCGCAAGGACAACACCGTTAAGAGATTGAAAAGCCGTGCTGTACGAAATAACGCCTAAAAATATGCAATGAAATCATGCCCACACATGCAATAATGCCAAAGAAGTTAAATCAAAAAATAATGTAGGTCTTTATTTCATATGGAACAAAGCAGAAAATCAGGTTACGGTTAGAATAAATTACAATCCGATCAAACAAAATTTTATATATTATATATTTTTTCATGTATAATAATAAATAGTAAATAAAATAATACACTAAAATGATATAATACACAAAAATAAATTAAATAATACACAAAATTAAATAATAAAAATTTAAATAATACAAAAATTTAAATATTAAAAAAATTAAATAATTAAAAAAAAATAACACAAAAGCGCAATGATAAGCAAATTTTATAATTCCCAAAAATTAAATAAAAGCAAAAAGTTAGTTTTTATTTCAAATAGATTAAATTCTGAAAAATATGAATTTAAATAATACGCAAAAATTGTTAAATGAAAAGTGAAATAAATGAACAAAATGTGTTTTTGCTTTATTCCATATGGAACAAAACACAAAATCATGATAAATAAAAGCCAATAATGAAAAGAAAATGGCAGAAGGCCTAAAAATAGGCTTTAAAATATTTGTACTTACTTTTTGGAAAACATGATGAAATAATACCCAGAAATAATTCAAATAGTTTTATACAATTATGGCTTTGTTTCATATAAAATAAAGACCAATGTATATTAAATGGAATTAAATTGTTTTCCTTTTTATGCTAAAATATATCATTTTTGGGTTCTGTTTGGCGTTATTTTACTATAAATAAATCCTGAAAGCAGTGAATTAAATATATAAAATGAAAGAGACCAAATAACATCCAATTATAACAAAGTCCAACATCAAAACCTGAAATTTAGGGATAAGTTAAACTAACACTTTATTTAAATAGAAAATGGAGTCTTGAAAGTTCGTTCGAGAAAAAAATTCCAAAACCGAAAGAAATAAATATATTTTACTATGACATAAAAGCAAAAAAAAATAGTTTGGGTGATATTTCATTGCCGTTTTGAGCGTTATTTCGAGCAGCCACAAAAGCATATTCCAAACTGTTAAAATATTAAAACTAACTTTATACGGGTTCGTGTTCTCTTTTAGAATGGTGCCGAAGATCTGCGAGTAAAATTAGAAAATTCCAACTATTCTCCAGCGCCACGGCCCACCTCTAACACATCGCCCACCACACCCACAGCGCTGCTGGAAAATCTGAAAAATGTCGAAGGCGGCATACCGGGCGGACTGGCCGCGTCTATAGCACCTGCCGATATGCTTAACGTTTGGAATGCCACAAAATTAAACAACAAAAACAGCGGAATGGTCAACACGGCGGACGGTAAGTAGCGCTCCAATGCAAATTAAATATGTAGTAGTAGCTCACAGTCATATGAGAGACTTTCTCTCTCTCTCACACACACACACACATATATAGACACCAAGTTGTGGTGTTTGAATTGTTGATGAAAAATACTAATCGCGCTGTATTTGCCCTTTAAAAAACGCAGGTAAAAAGCTTAAGTGCCTGTACTGCGACCGCCTGTACGGCTACGAGACGAATCTGCGCGCCCACATACGCCAGCGTCATCAAGGCATACGTGTACCCTGCCCCTTCTGCTCGCGCACGTTCACACGCAACAACACGGTACGTCGGCACATCGCCCGTGAACACAAGCAGGAAATTGGCATCAATGCCTCCAGTCAGATTGCACCTGATTCCGCCGTATCTGCTGCTGCAGAAGCGGCCGCGAATCATGCACAATAGGATGCGGCCGCAGCAGCAGCGGCAGCAGTAGTTATGAGTGCGCAGAAGCTAGCAACGAAACAACGTAAACGAAAATCATTGAAGGTGGCATTGGAGAAGTGCATGCAGCGACGCGAGGCGGCAGCCACCACGTCCAGAACAACGGTATCAGCAGCGGCGGCCATAATGGCATTAGCATCATCGTCAGCTCGCGTTATTGCAAGCACATCAACACAAGCAGCAAAGGCACAGCAAGTAGCAGCAGCGGAAGTAAGTAAGATAGTAAGGAAGCACGAGCAGGTCGAAATTATCGTGGAGCACCCAGAGACCGATACATCATTGGACACAACAGCTGAGGAGTCTCTGGTGATCGTCGAGAGTTCAACGGAATTGGCGGAAACATCAACAGAAGCAGGGGCAGACACCACTGCTGAAATGGAAACAAGCGAAACCGTTGAAACAGGCGACATGCTTGAATCGCTTGAAACGGTCAAAGCGGTCGAGACGGTCGAGACTGTTGAAACAGTCGATACTGTTGTTGTAAAGGTCGAGATGGCTGAAACGGAGGAGACTGATGAAATAAGCCTACCCGCAAGAGAATCGGCCACAATATCAAGCGAGACCCCTGAACCTGATTCTGCCGATGAGCTTCAGAGCTTAGAGGCTGCTAAATATGTTGTTGTGGCAGTGGAGGAGACTGCAACTGCAAGTGAATCCGATGCTGAAACTGCAAACCCACCGGTACAAATGGACTCAGAGGATGCCACCTCTGTGCCCACAACACCAACACAAACACCTACTCCAACCCCTACTTTGACACCATAAATGTCAATCATTTCGTTTACGCGCACTTTTACAAATTCAAAGAGGAAAGGTAGGAGATTTCAGGATACAAAATTGACCTGAATCCTTGCCTTACTTGAGGAATTATTTTTAACTACTGTTGCAACTGTTGTTGCTCTCGGACGTATAATATTAGAAAAAAAAAACACAAAAACAAAATTGTAAATTTACACTTAGTAACAAAAACAAAAACAAAAGTTTCTGTTACCATGAAAGATAAAAAAAACTGCTTTAAGCGATGCGAAGACGCAGCAACAAACACAAAAGAAAATACAAACAAAAAGCCTAAAAGAATTTTTTTACAATAGCTTCAATGAAAACAATTAAACAACAACAACAATTATACTTAATAAACTACAACAACAAAAACATAGAAAAGCAATTCTATTAAAAAGCATGAAATTTTTATTCATTTCACTTTTTAATTTCGAAACTGTTTAAAGAAAAGCTTTTTAAACTTACAATTCTTTGTTCACTGTTAAATATTAAATTAAAGAAAGAAATATTAAAGATAATATAATAACGAGAAACACTCAAAAAAGAGAGGTTAAGTCCGACTGAAAAATCGTTTTCAGGGTGCTAATTTAAAATATTTTTTTTTAAACTGTTAAAACAAAGTATAATGCAAATTTTTTAAAGAATTTATTATACTACTCTATCCGTACTGGAAAGAAGAGTGGAACGCAAGCAATTGAAAAACTAATAATTATCTAAAAAAAAAAAACAAACAAGCAAGAGAAAAGCTCAACCGAGTCAGTTTGAAACAAAGTTTGAACGTTTTTGATTGGTAATAAATAATCAAGAATTTTTATTATTTATTTGTACACTAATATCAAAGGCAATAGTTACAAAATCACAACACACACACGTATATACAGTCACACTCATAAAGAATTGAATGCAAATGTAATTCCGTTGTTTATACAAAACAAACAAGCAACAATCGTACCTTTTTTTAAAGAAAAATAAAACAAAACAAAAAGAAACAAAAGCCTAGTGAATAACCGTTTATAAAACAATAGTTTATTAAATAACTAAGCAATAATTTTTATAACTGAATGAAGAAGCATTTTTGTCGCGTTTCCTGTCGTCGTCAAAAGCCAAGAAGTACAAGCAAGCTGCAAAGCAAAAGCATCATAATAATTTCCTCCTACGTTGAAGAAACAATTCGTTTACAGTTTTTAATTTTATGTCACTATTCTTGCTACAATATTGAAACTTATTAATTAACTTACACCACAAGTGTCATTAAAGCGAACATATTCAACAAACAACAAAAACAATAGTGAAAGCAAATATGATATAAAAAAAACACACAAAACCATGAGTACCTGCAATATTTAAAAAAATAATAATAAAACAAAATATTTTATTACATTAAACCTTAAACAAAAAAAAAACAAAAAACATTCATTTTTACAAAAACAAAGAATAAAAAATATACCTTAATTCAATTTTACGGAGAGGGCAAAATATAAATGTAAATATATTTAATGAAAAATAATTTAATTAATTTTGCTCTCTCACTTAACTTACACACAGTTTTTATACACCACTGCTGTCCAAGCCGAGAGCTTTAAGCTACATTCAGTTTCAAGACTTTGAAAACGCTTGGACTGCACAGTTATACATGACTCCATTTCAAGCTTTTGGCCTGCAAAATTCATAAATTAATTTTTTTTTATTTTTTCACAAGTTTTGGTATCTAAATTTAAACAACAAGAAAAAAAAATTGTTGAAAGTAGTTTTTGGCTTACTGACAACTTTTTCCATTTTTTTTTTTTTTATAACAATTGAAATCTTTTGTTTATATATAATTGGTAAATTGGGTGCCTATAGAAAGAAACTTTAAAAATGTATTGTAGTTAAATTTCTTATATTGTATATGCAGAAAAACAAAAAGCATAAATAATAAAATTTAAATAATATTAATTTAAAGAAAGAATGAAAAAATGAGAAGAAAAACAAATAAGCAGTAAAACAAAAGAATATAAACAAATTTATTATCAAAAGCGTTAACATACAAAAAACCATTCAAAAACGTTCTATGAAACTTTTTGTTAAACACACAAACACACATTTACTTATTAAACAAACACATACACACACAGGAAACAAATATACACATACTTAGGCTAAGAACACAAAGAACGATGGTTACTTGTCGGCGCTGAGAATATTCCATATATTTATTTTTCCCCAGTGTCATCGTTCTTTCTGTTCTTAACCATACAAGCAAAGCGAGCGAGCATATAAATCACAACAAAGCAATAGTAAAACACACAAATGCATTAATTTTTTTAAATTCAAAATTCTTGTTTCGGCACACCTTTGGAAAACATTTTTCTGCTAATGGTTTTTAGGACTACCTTTAATAAAACAAAAAATATCGTCAAGAAATTAATGGACGAAGATACTAAAAACCAAAAGCACGACGACTACAAATAATTCAAAATTACAAAATAAAAAAACTCAAAATTGCACTTTTGGCTACAATTTAAAAAAGTAATCACTGGCAAATCTGATGCATCGTCCCTCGAAACTAATACCAATATCTGAAGTAATGGAACATTAAATCCATGACTCAATGAGAAAGGAGAAAGAGCGCTTTACAAACTAACCAGAATCAGTGGCGTTAACTATGTCAGTCTTAGGCTAATAACCCAGTTTAACCCCAAAAGAAGGCTATAAATTCGGTTGTAATGATGTCAGTTTCAAGACCGCAAATTTTACTTGTAGTATGTTGTTAATTAGAAACTGACGCCAGACACAAATGAACAATGAAATTCCACTAGAGCCGAATATTTTTAAGCCCCTCCTAACAGCCGACATAAACGGACCTGATTGTGGGAGCCCTCAATGTCGTGTTTATATAGACGAATTGGTTATGTTTTAACGATTTGTAATCGAAAATTTCAAGCAATTCTTATATCGACGAAATAAACGAAAAAGCTCAATTCACAACTAAGTTCCCAACAGCCGAATAATTTTTACTTTCATACATTAAATAGATCAAATCGGTTATCACACTTTTTATTTTGTGCACATATCAATAGTTTTAACGACCGATTTTGGCCAATAGGTTGATTGTCCTTATAAGCGAATTCCACTATTATGTTTTATAATATACATAATATTTTCAAAGGATTTATTTCAACGAACTAGAGAACTATTTTGGAAGACAGAACTAGTCTAGTTCTAAGAAGAACACACCAGTTGGTAATTGACGACTACATATATCATATATTGATAATTTATTATCACTCCCTCTTTTGACTGTACGATTAGTTCTTGCCTTGGTATAAGAAACTCTTTCCCATATTCTAAGGATACGTTAATAGAAAATAAATATTCAGTAATGGAATAATAAAGTTAACAGAAAGTTGAAAAGTATATCAGTTTACTTTATTTTTATGTCTTTGTTTACTTGAATAATATTCATATTTTTATTTCAAAAAGATGTCTAGGATAGTTTTACCATAATTTGTTTTGCACTTAAATCCTCCAATAATTTATTTTTATAATACTTAATTCAGATTGGCCATTGAAAGACGGCCTCGATCAATTTTCGATGTAGGCGTTTCAATCTGCATTGTGCAAATTTTATTAAAATATGTTTCATTTACAGAAATGATTTCTGTAGCTACAATTTGTACAAACATCCAAATAAGACAAATTTGATCTTCTAAAGGACCCCTTCTTTCCATTAAGACTTGGTATGAATAAGCGGTGCATTGGTTTATCAGTTCATTAAACTCGAAAACAATTGCTAAAACAAAACAAAGCTTTCATTTGGTTGATTAAAACAAAAAGATGACCGCAACTAAAATTTGCTTATTTGCGTAAATGAAGCCATGGTTTTAGAGATAACCAACAACCAATTTTAAGAAAAACAACACAAAAATTATTATGCCTACTTCATGCATAGTTCTATAATTTCACATTAATACTATATTAAACAAAAATATTATTAAAACAAAAAACATTAACTTAAAAAGTAAAAATTATTTAAAAATATTTTTTATTGTAGAGTAATATTTGTGTAAGCTTGAAGAAGTTTATGTTTCTGTGAACCGCGAAAAGCCTTTATATAAAAACAAAACAAACAAAAAAAACAAAAACAAAAATCAAATAACAAAAAAATAACCAAATACGCGATTGTATTTTATTTGTTTTCCCCCCAAAACACAAAAAGAGAAATAAGAAAAAAACAAAAATAATAAAATATTTCTACAAAAAAGCGTTAAAAATAATTAGAAAAATTGTTATTAAATTTATTTCGTACACGTACATACAGCAAAGCAAGAAGTATTTAACAAATAAATGCGTACAATAGTTTTATGCTAAACGTAATTATTACAAACAATTAAAAACAGGGTGATACAAACTTAACTTTACATAAAATACATGCATGAAAATATAAAATTATCATCTGTATAAAAAGCTACAAACTAAACTTAAACTTAAAAGAAAATAGTACTGAAATAGAAAAATTTGTAAAAAGTTTGAAATTCAGTTGACAAATATATTAGATAAATACAACAACAAAAACAGCAATAAAAAAGCAACGCAAGAGCAATAGTAAAAACCGTTAAACTTACAACATTTAAAAATAAAAAATATATTTTTTTTGTATTTTTTGTTTTAAATAATATCTTTATTTGTGTAGTTATAACGTAACCAGTTTATTCTGTGATCAGCCACGGGCGACGCAAAGCGGCAACAGAAATGATTTACTATTTTTGTTCTGAATGTTGCAGAAAAAGAGCGAAAACCCCTCAAATAAAGAGGAAAATATCGAAAATTGAGTTGCTCGCGTTCGCCCGAGGCACATTTATTTTACCAATTTGTAATATTATTAATTTTAAAATATGTGTTAAAATAAAACAAAAAACATAATTAAATAGCATAAAAAGCAAATAACCGAAAAAGTTATATATACTTACATATATATATAAATAAACATATATATACACATATATGTGAAACTCGAATTGGTGCGTGTGTGCGCTCCTGAGTGGTACGTGCCCACGTATGCAATTTCAACTTTAATTTTTTTTAAAGCATACACAATTATTTTTAATTATATAAAAAAAAGTGCTGCTATAACAGTTAATTATATGAAGAACTCTACACAATAGCTAAAAAGAAAAAACAAACACAAATAATTGAAATGTTAAGCATGCATATTCTTATATACATAAACATATACACATACATATACTATATTCAGTGTATTTGCCGTTAATAACGTTGCTTATTCTTTTAGTTCTTAAATTGTAATTATATGTTTTATCAACTTCTTTTTTATTTTGCAATTGTGCGTCAAGCTGCAATAGTGTAGAATTTTCTTTCCCTCCTTTAAAGTGCCGGCTTACCCGTGTTACAGTAATTATTGGCTGCAATGTAGTACAGGCCACGACATGCGCCTACGGATATGGCGAGTATATACCAGTTATTCCGACGATACATCTTCAGTCAGCCCAAATCTATGCGTTAAAAATTCAACACAAATATATGTGGTATTCTCGATCGTATATGATTAAATTGGTGTAAGATGCACGTTTGTGCGTCACTCATACAAAATGTGCTTCAAATATTCAATACACGTTGCGGTTGCGGTGGAATAAAACATGACCCTAAACAAGAAGGTAGTGAAATGAGGAGGGTATATTTTCGAAACTAAGAGCACTTCAAATTTTATAGAAGTGGATAAATTTTTCCTATATCATCTGAGTGTTAGTCCGAATGAGCTGGATAACCAAAATATGGGGATACCTTGGCTTTGTCTCAATTCAACTTTGGCATGCCACACAATTTAGAAGTGGTACTTTACACTACCTCATATTGCAAACCAAGCGCTACTCATACATATTCTCTACACAAATGAGTTTTCCCACTATACCCGCCAATCAATGCTTGGGCGCTATTTGAACTAGGTTTTTTATTCTTCAAATAAACTGCCTATAAACTCTGTTCATGAATCCATGTATAAATATATTTATAATTATAAGTATAGTACACCCGAAGAGAAAACCACAAAATTTAATTGAGGAATATAAGATATCAAATACACCTACAAATCCAAAACCTTCACAGAGTTTAATTTATCTTATATGTCTTGATTGATGATCAAATTGGGGATGAAAATTCAATGGAACCATATATATCAAATGTTTTCGAATTAACTTGCTTGAACACGTGTTCAGATTTACTCTTTTGTCTAGGAAGCAATCATTTTCCCCATATTAATTGTTCTTCATACTGCACCTGCATGAACATTAGTGTCCAACGTACTGGTCCCAAACTTTAGCAGCATTCAGTTGGGTTAGAATTATTTTGCATTATTTTTCAATTGCAGATTGCTTGAAATACATGTGCTCAGATAGCGTTGGCGCGAGGAGGATATTTTGTACAGCAGTTTCAATTCAAGGCTTATGAAATGTATGTTGAAGCCTTAGCCACAGGCCTCGTGTTAGAAAACCAATTCAGGAAAAAACAATTTTAGATTAATTTCAATATGTTTAAATGATTTTATCTTTATAACTCAGCTAAGAATAGAATGCAATTACACCTTAATATAATCAATCATAATCTGTATAATGATTCTTCTGGTTAATGAATGATAATGTTCTCTAAATGTTCACACCAATAATTCTTTTTTAGGAAATTGCAACAATTTCTCCGTTTCACATAATTTTTAAAATACTTCTGACATTCAACACACTCAAACTAGTTTCTTAGTGGTATTTCTTTGCAGCAGTTGGAGCAATTTCGCCAGGATATCGTTCTAAGGAGTCTGAATTACATTTATTTTATAAGTGACGGTGTCCCGGCCTGAAACTGTTCCAACTCACTGCATGGCAGCTTGACGCATTAAACGCTCCTTTTTGTATACACTCTTTGTTAGTATAAGAAACAAATTATATTAACTTTTTAAATATATATAAAAACAAAAACATCCAACAACAGGAACTCATATACCTCAGGAATTAATTTTAGATATTTTTTTTCTCTCCCCACCCCGTCACACTTTTGTTGAAAATGTGCTTTATTACAGCGTTGTTTAATTAGTTTTTACTTGTGTTTTTTTTTTAAATATAAATAAAAACTTTATATTTTTTCTGTTTTTTGTACGAATTTATAAGTAACAAAAAGCAATTTTGAAACTCAAAAGACAACAAAACAAATCAAATGAAATTAAAGTAAATCAATCGAACTGCAATAGTAACGAAACTACCTCAATAGGCAATAGTAAGACTTGACAAGTTGTTTTTGTTTTTCTTTTTAACTAACAACTGAAATAACAATTATAAAACTTAACATTTTGATTACCATGTATGCTTTGTTTTTAATTAATATTTAATTAACATGTTTATTTACAAGCAAAATGCACTTTTATTATATTCGCGTCTCTATATGAGTAAGAATTGAAGTGAACTTATTAAAATATATACAAGAAAATAAAAAAAACCTAACAATAAATAAACAAAGCAGCAAGCAAGCATGTAAACAGTTTTCTTTTCGGCATTTATTTATACGTAAAATGGTGACAACAACAGCAAAAACCATTACAAAAGCATGCATTTGAACATTTTTAAGCTTACAAAAATAATAAATTAAAATAAAACGAAGAAAAAAGCGTAAATACACAAAGAACATTTAATTTTCAAATTAAAAGAATTGACAGCGCCATGACGCCCACATCCCTTTAATTTAATTTATTCGACTACTTTGGAATACACTCTTTTAGGCTTAACTAAAATATTTACAAAAAACTTATGTAAAAATACAAAAACTACACTTTCGGCTAGTAATAAAACATAAAAATTATAATTTAAAAAAAATATGAAAAAAACAAAACAACTAAATAAACAAAATACTTACCTTAACCTATTATATTTGGATATACGACTTTAGGCATACTTATATATTTAAAAAAAACAAAAATATTTTGAAAATATTAGAAAATGATTCTGAAACCACTTTTTAAACAAACAAAGAAAATTAAGAGAAAAATTTAATACATTACATAAATTAAGGCAAGCAATTAAGTAAAAATTAAACATTTTTTGGATGTGAATTAAAATTTAAACTAATAAAAGAAGTGACGTACATTTTGGATAAACTTAAAAATTATACAAGTAAAAAAGTAACACATAAGTGAGAATAAAAATCCTAAACATAAAAAGGTTTTTAGATAGGTTTTTGTAAATATTCCCAAAAATTAAATAAAACGTAATGTGTATGTAATTATTTTTAAAAAGTAATGCATGTGTATGAAAAGAAAACTAAAAATTAACAAAGAAAAAAAACAAAATTTAAAATATCCGGCAAACTTTTAGTTTAAAACAAGAAAAAGGAGAAAAAAATTTGTAAAAAAAACTACAAATCATAAAAGCAAATGTAATTTTTTTAAACTGTTTACAATGCAAAGAAATTATTTAAGCATCATGAAAAAAAATTAGCAAAAAGGGATAAAAGTTGTTCCTTATAAATGATATGTCTATGAATATATACAGATGTTTTTTTCAAGAGTAACAGGAAAATTATTAAACATATGGAAAAAAAATTACTGATTTATTGAAACAATAATAAGAGTCGATTCGAGAGCCTCTGCTTGCTAAGAATAAAACTTAGCCAAGTTACTTCACGAGATAGGTTCGCTTTAGCAATTTTTAACTGTGATGCTAGTTTGTACATAGACTACGGACTGTCTTCTTATAAAAATAAAAATGTTCCCAGGATTTGTTGTCGGTGCTGGCATTTATAAATATTTCATGCTGATGAATGAATGCCTGAGACTGTTTTCATCAAACCAAGTTTTAAATATGAGGATGGCGAATCTAAACCGAATTTTAATTTTTCAATAAATTTTTAGTTTTTTTTAAACATTTCACCCATAGACACACACACACACAATTGTAGCAAAAACACAAAGAAAAAATAACATTAATAAAAAATAGTTAAATATATAACCAAACATTTTGGCTTTTTCTCTACGAAAAAAAAAATGGTTTTCGTCAAAATTTTTCTTTATAGTAAAAATTAAATAGCATTTAAAGAATGTAATATTTTAGCGTTGGTGAACCTTTTGGTTAAAAAACAAAACATACAAACTTTAACTGTATTTTCTTTTCAAAATATAAATAATAACTAAATATATTTTTAGGCATGTAATGTGTATTTTGTAATTATGCGTAAAACTTACATTTATAAAGCAACAACATTTTTATGTGAAATGTATGAGTATATAAAAATAAAATTAAAAAAAATTAACTTTTTGTAAGGTCAAAATTGAAAAAAAAAATTAAAAGAAACCCATTAGCAACAAAATTTCTGCATAAGCGATAATTACAAAAATAAATACACACCAAAAAAAAGAAGAAAAAAACCAAAAAACAAATCTGTATAAACAAAATTTTGGCCAAAATTCGAGGCGAAAAATAATTTCTTTGTAAAATATAAGAAATGAATCATTAAATTATTGTAATTAAAACTGCATGTAAAGGAAAAAATAGTGTTTTAGTTTAGTGTAAAAAGCAAAACTTAACGAAAAGTGTCGCCATTTTGCATTTATAACACACATAAAAAAACAACAACAAATTGTAAGAAAAGTGTACAGAGCTGAGGACACTCTCCCATTCCAGCTCTATTATTCACCGCAAATGTAAATTCTATAATCGTACATGAATGAAACTTCAGAAAAATATATACATATATATTTAGTGCATATTTAGAAATTATCATTTTATGAATTAAATTTCAATTTATGTTTGATGCGCTTTTGTTTCCTATCAATTAACTTACTTTAGCCTCCTGGGCCATTTCAATTAATATATAATATTTTGTGTAGATATATATATATACATATATATATATATATATACATATATATTTAAAAGGTAAACACTGTAAATGCTAAAATTTTATTAATTAAAAAAGTTTAAGAAATTGTTTTTATTTGTTGTAAATTATTTTTAAATTTATTTTTAAATAAAATTCTTCACTAAGCATTAATTTTAATTATAATTTTTTTTTTTTTTTTTAATTTGTTCCCACGTACAAAAGATGAAGGAAAAAGAAGAACATATGAATAAGAAGAAGTAATACTAAAATAATTGAAATTTAAATAAAATATAATTTTGTTAAAATTTTTGTTCTTGTTCTTGTTTTGTAATTTAGCATTATGTTATATATATATATGAAGAAAAAACACATCATAATAAAAAAGAAGAAAAATGATAATGACTTTTACACAGTATCTAAGAAATTTTTGTACTTTCCAGCCTGCCTGTCAAGTCAGCGCTCTCTCTCCCTATCTCTCCTCCCTTCTGTTCTACCGTCTGCCTGCCAAGGCAAGCCCAATTTTGTTTTATTTGTTCAATGCTCAACTACACCAATTAACAAAGCAGCAATAAAATTGAATGTTTACTAGGAAACTACTAAAAACAAAAACTAAAATAGCGAAACAAACTATAGAAACTAAATTTTTTTAAAACTCAACTAGTCACATGTGCAAAACACACTCAGGTACAATAGTTTTAATGAATGAAAATACTACTACATATATATGAGAATAAAACAAAAGTAAAATAAAATAATTTAAAATTTAATATTTATAAATACAACGCACATAACGTAAGGAGTGCATTACAACATACCAACACACATATACATATTTACACACACCTCCCATACATACATGGTAACAATGTACAATATCCTATTTTTTCGTTCGTCTCTTTGTAACACTGTAAAAAATAGCAGATTTATTTTTATGGCTAAACCCAAAATTTTAGTTATTTTAAATAACTATAAAAAATATACATACTTTAATAATTATATACACACACAAAAATTAAATATAATTTTTTTTTAGTTTTAATGTCATAAATGAAACAATAAAATAACATTACAGAAAAAAACACACTCTCCGTTGATTAACTTGAGTTCTTTTCATTTAAAATTTAAACGAAAAAATTGGCTAATTTTTTTGATTTATTTTTAACTGAGTTGAGAGGAAAGTACACTTTATTATTTTTATTATTATTGAATGTTGACTTTTATTTATTTTTATATTCCCCCACATGAGTTAGGTCTCACCAGACTAAGAACTATAAATATGAACGACTATGAATGAAAATTTGCTTTAAGCTTTAAGCTTTGTTTCTCCATCAATGGAAAGGATAAAAACTATTTCTAATTTCGAGTGTTCCGAAGTTTCGAGAATTTATGATAAGACCGCCTAAAAAGTTTATTTTGATACTCGAAAGTAAGGATATTTTATAGTTCTTAAAGGTGTCGTCCATAGTGCAATTACTTTAAAAAGCGATTAATATTCAGAGAGTGACGAATTCTCATCCGTGATTGAGTACGTCGGCATATGAAAGCAATATTTCATCTATGTAAAAATAACCTTCAAAAAGTTTTAGATAGAAAAATATGTTTTTAAGTGACGACGCACTCCAGCATCGTTTCGACGGTGAGAATACCGAAAGGTAGCATGGAAACGAGGGTACCGATTATTCGACTCTTTTGCCAAAAATACGAAGGCTGCCTTTCTAATAGAGGGGGAGCCGAGGTCTTGAGTAATAATGAAGTTGCGTCTAATTCATTACCAGTAATTTCATTATGGTTAAAACCACATTTATGTCACAGTGTGGAGATACATATACACAACAAAAATACACTAATTAACACACTTCAGATTTTGTAAATAGTCATTATAATGTTTTAAACATATAGATGATGTTTAGAAACATAATTAAGTTTAATTTAATAATAATTATATAATTGACCTTATTTGAGTGCAGCCACTTATTTCCATATTACGGTCCCAATAGATCGAAGTTGACTTGTATTTTAAACAACAGATAAAAATTCATAGAATCGCTAAAACAGCGCTGCCAATTTAGTGGAGTAATCCGCTCTTCGCACAATATCAACGGAACTAACTCACTAATTTAAGCGATTTTTACTCACTTTAAACTGTTTTCAATCAGAAAATCTCTTTCTAACTAATAGAAAGCACAATAATGCAGATGATCCATATAAAAGTCTTAACTGTTCAAAAAATTTATTTGATTCGTCCATCTTTAAAAAAAATCACCTAATCACCCACATCCAAACCCTTTTTAAGTCCCTTTACACAAACGCAACCATTAGAAATATGCCCACACAATACACATAAAGGCAGAATAAAAAAAAATCTGAAATCTTCTATGAATACATTCATTAGCTTTTGTGGAGCATCTGAAAGTATGCTACAGTTTGCATACCAATTCCGTAGTTCACAGTTTATTTGAGCGATTTGTAAGTAAAATGTGAAGCATACTTTCAGGAACCCGCAAAAAGGTTCGTAATATATTCAGTGCAAATCTAGTACACAATTACAATGGCAATTAAAGGTAGGACCAAAACAGACGAGACGTAACGATAGCGATTTGACGAACGTCTGCACTCGTTACGTCGATTTTGACATTTAACCCAAAATGTGACGCTATGAATGCGCATCGATGGATGGCTCTTTACATAAATTCCGAGCTCATCCCCCACAGCGGCGATTAAATTGTAGCATTTAAATTCTAATTTCTTTAAAAAACAACAATCGTGTCAACAAAGAAGAGGTTGTGACGAGTAGCAGACGTTGCAGTTCGGTTCTTACGGAACCGATCGTCACGTCTAAATGTTTCGTTCAGTTTCGATCAAATACGTATGGCCATTTTGGCTATTAGCATTGATTCACATATGCTCGAACGTACTCGTCACGTTTCGTCTCGTTTATTTTGGTCGGCCCTTTACTCGTCACGTTTCGTCTCGTCTGTTTTGGTCGGCCCTTAATGCCTGAGTGTGTCTAAAAGTTGAGTTGTGTTGTGTTCAATAGTTCCCAAATTCAAATTCGACGTGGAGAACCGCTGTAGAGGCATTCAATATATTTTCTTTCAATATCATTTTAATTCGCTCTTATTTTTTATATTAGTATTTATTCTTTTACTTTTCTATTTATTAACAAAAAAAATCAAAGCGTATACTAAACTATAAATGTTAAGTGTAAATATTTTTACAAAAAAGGAATACAATTTATTTACGGTATTAATACATTTTAGGCCTAAGACTTTTCTCCGAACAGTTCAGAACATGCAAAGAAAAGTTTCGAATTTTCATAAAAACATCTTTTCGCAAACTAATTGAAAAAGCAAATTTAGATTTAAACAAAAAACATTTGAGAAAACAATTTAACGTATTCGATGTTTAAAATTAGTGAACGTGCGTGTCTAAAAAAGAAGCTAAGAATTTTTTAAGCAAAAGCAAAAAGCAAATCGAAAATT
Source organism: Clusia tigrina (assembly GCA_920105625.2). Taxonomy (NCBI): domain Eukaryota; kingdom Metazoa; phylum Arthropoda; class Insecta; order Diptera; family Clusiidae; genus Clusia; species Clusia tigrina. Next base: position 13,753,509 of record OV050033.1, on the reverse strand, counting down.
AAAAACAAAAATGAAACACAAACAAAAATTAAATATAAATGTGTAAATCAAGTTAAAGTACAAATTATATTCTTAGTCATAATTTTAAATATTCATATTTCTGTTTTATGTGTATTTCATTATTTATGTTTAACAACAAAATAGTCTCTCAAAACGTCACACACAAAAAAGGAAAAGAGCGAAAACAAATTATTCACAAAAATCTTTTGGAAATCTTACGAGTACAAAATTTCAGGTAATATTGCTTAAAGCATAAATTAATAAAAGAGAAAAACAAAAAGAATAAAATAAAAGTAAATTAAATGGAAAAATAATTAAATGGTAATTGTACAAATTTTTCGGCTTAAAACAAAAAGAAAATTAAATTTACGAGTAAGTGTGACAATTTTGTGTGAAAGATTTAAAGTACTGTGTTTAGCGATTAAGCAGTGGTAAAAAGATGGCAAACAATTTTTTTATTTTTTTATTTTTGTTGTAGTTTTTTCACGTCATGCTTTTAATTTCACTTCATTTTAATTTATTTTCTTTTAATATTAAAAGGAACATTAATATTCTTTTTATTTTATACATTTTTATGGTGTTTATATAATCAATTTTACATTTTTTTAACGATTTTTTTATTTAATTCTCATGTATTTATTATTGTTATTAATTTTTTTATTATTTATTTTTCTTTTCTTTTAGGTTTTGAAATTTTTTTTATATCTTTTAATTACAATTCAAAGAAATATGTATTTTTATTTGTTCTAACCACAAACACTACTGTGGAAATTGAATATTTTTAGTTTGGATCCGGGAGACATCAAAGAACTTGTTGAGGCTGATCATTTCAGTTCACTTTGGTTTTGTTCGGAGACAGTCATGGACCCAGTAATGTTGCTCATTTAAATATTAATGCTTAAACTATTGTATTCCATTTACACAACTGAGTATACGATAGCAACTTAAAAAAGTCTTTGCATTGCATCGTGTCTTATTGGTGTGCGGGCTCCCAAACTAATCCGAATACTGTTGGCGATGCGGTTTATTCCCCAGCGAGAGTGCAAATGACTGTTTCACGGGCAATTCCAACCATTCAATCAGCACAGATGAGTTCTAATTTATTGTTTAAATTCATTGTGTTTAGTTTAAAATTAAAAAATAAATAAATAAATATAAAATAAAACACTTGAGTTACACATTTTCCAAAATATTTATTATTTGGAATGTTCTGAACTGCTAAGTAAAAAACAAAATTTGAAAATAGAAAATGTACGGAAAGAAATAGTTGGAATTTTCATCAACAAATTATGAAATCGATAAAAGTCCAATTAAGATTATTGAAATATTATATAAATAGTTAAATGAAAAAAAAAATAATAATAAAAAACGAAATGAAATATAATTAAAAAGAAGAAACTCAGGGCAAATTTAAGACTCACACGACGTATACATGCATTTAAAATTTTTAATGTATTTTAATGTATAAATTCGACGTTTCCATAAATTTAAATTTACTTAAATCAAACGAATATGAACTTCTCAGGAATTACTATTAAACAAAAATACTACATAAATAAGAAAAACAAAACAAAAAAACAAATGAAAAAGGAAAAAAATAATTTTTGGATACGTAATAGCAACTAAACTAAAATTATAAAGGAAAAGTAAAGATATTGGAAAAAATGAGGGTTCATAGAGAGTAAAGAAGGCGCAGAAAATAGCATGAGAACAGATTTCGGCCCAGAAAACAAGCATGGAAGCGAACGCGTAGAGTGTGTAGTGAGTTTTTGATATATAAAAAACAGATTTTATTGATTTTTTGTTTGTTTTCTGTTTCACCAAATTAACAAACTGCAAATTTATTTTAAATAAACAAATACGCAAATAGTTAAATGAAAAAAGAGTAAATAAAACTGTGATTGCATTATTGTGAAGAAAAAAAATGTATTTATTGAAAACTTATTTATGATCATACAAAATACAACAAAACAGTTTGAATACAAATTTAAAAAAATAAGATTTTTTTTAAAGAAAAAATTATTAGCAGAAATTTGAAACTGGATATCTTAATAACTTAAATGCAATTTTATGTTTGTGCATTAATTAATTTAAAAACACAAACTAACGGAAATGTAAAAACAAGAAAACCAAACAAATTGATTTATTGTAATTTGAAATGTTTTACTTTGTAGTGCACTTTAGTTAAACATTGAAGTCTGATATTTTATTGTCGAGAGGTGTATTTAAATTTAAATTTACAATTAACTATGAAATTTTTAAAAATTTGAAATCATCACTTAGCGTTATTATTTCATGAACTGTACTTATATTTGAAAAATATATGTATGCGTAAATATGATTTCAGCAAAACTAAGTTTAATTTTCTGCATTAATGCATTAATGCATTGTATGCATTTCACAGTTTGCAAGCAACTGCAATGCTGACATAAATTTATAAAAAAAAAAACAAAAATCCAAGGCAAATTATTAAGGTATAAAAAGAAAATTTTGGTAATTTTCGCATATAATATGTTTTTGGTTTTTGGCGCTAAAACAGCAAATAAAAATATTATGTGGAAGATTCATATGCATCTTTTTAATACCCGGTAAATTTATTATTAATTAAAAATTAAAGATAAACAAAAAAAATATTATATAAAACGTATTTGAACAAAAACTCACTGGAAATAAAGGAAATTCAATAAACTTGTTGCTAAAAATAAAATCGCTTTCTTATTTGTTAATTGTGGGTGAATTTGAGGGGGATTGGCTCGCCACTAATTAACAATCAATGGTCGAAGTTCGTCATAAGAAAAGCGCATAAAAGCATATCATAAACGAACTTAGAGATAAGGATGTGAATTAAACTCTCATGCGAAGCCCACAAATGGAGTAGTAAAATATGAATCGAAGACTATAAGATACTAGATAACCTCAGCTGATATCTAGTAAGTAAGACTGGAACACGAAATTTGTGACTTCTATCTTCGATGAAATGTGTATTACAAAGTAACACTGCTGACAAACGTGGCAGTTTCTGTCTGATGCCTGATTTTCTTGCCATTTCTTCTGATCTGAAATATATATTGACAAATTTTGCAGTTTCCGGCTAATGCCTGATTTTCTTGGCATTTTTTCTGATCTGAAATATATACTGAGGTATATGTTGATAGTTGATATTTCGTTTGTGAATCGTTTTTGCCTATAATGCCTATAAATAAAGATGCATCTTTATTTCTATTACACACCTTTAAAAAACATTCTTGTTCCATCTGAAAATCATCTAAATATTCCAAATTTCACTTCCTTATTTGTAACTTGCAATGCACTGGCATTCTCACGATAGTTTATTTAGTAGGGTATATAAACCATATTATTGTAACATAATCTTTTTTGGGACCCAAAAAAAAACATATTTTAAGTGTGGTTCCAAAACACTAATCTGTATAGATTAGAACCATATAATTGTACCACAATTTTCTTTGTGACCTCAAATATAAAAAACATTTAAAGTGTGGTTCGAGTATACCAATCTGTATAGATTTCAAGAGGAACGACCCCACTTTATGCATTCACATTCCTCAAAATCTAGTGATTAATTTTTATCAACAAATACATTTCTCTCATTAACCCTACTATTCATGAAAGTAATATCAAAGAATATAAGCAGTGTGTTTAAATTCTTTGGTAAAGCCCATTATAATATCTAGCAATAGTCACTTATAGTATGGACACCAACCTTCATAGTTGCAAAAATGCATGAAAAAGAGAAAATTTCCTTCCCAAATTTAAGGGAAATTTTACTTGCGGTTATGAAAATCCCAAACATAAGAAAACGTCAAATTTTCGTCAACGTCAAGGCGGCCACTTTTGGCAATAAATTTCTTCAAAAAAAGCTGAATTTCTAGGAAAACCGTCATGAATTCGGCCACCAAAGTGAGTAAAAACCGTTTCCAGGTGTGTTTTCATTCGTCTGCAGGTGAAAGCGTTTGTTTGTGAGCCTTTTGATTTTTGCGCGAAAACTCAAGTGTCAGATTCCTTGTCCCGTTGTCGTGTACTTGCTAGCGGGGTGCAGGGACAGTGTCGGACGGACGTATTTTTTGTTTTCTGTTTTGAAAATTTCATCTAAACAAATGCTTTTGCCTCCCCTCCGTTGGGAATTGATTGCACAAATATATATAAAAACTCACATTATGTTTGCAGGTCGGCGAGATTTTCACCGCAGCCGGGCAGGCATTTAACCGATTGGGCGATTTAACGATGCAGTTACATCCAAATACAGATTCGCCAACTGGGTAAGTTGCTATGTGCCTTAGTTTTTTGATGAATGTTCAAGTGATCTAAAAAGTTTTATTGCGGTTTAAGTGGTTAAATCCTTTGATCAGACTTTATTTACGGTGATTTGCGCTATAAACAAATCTGATACCTGCCTAGCTAAATTATAATTTTGCTTCAGTCATACCAAAATGTGTGTTCGAAAGGCATATTTTAACTCGAAAATACTAAAAAATTAGTAATCGAAAGCGAAATGTATGTTCTAAGTTGGTTGTCTGTATAGAGATTTACATCCAAAAACTTACTTAACAAACACAGCCAATTATCAAAATTTGAAGTTGTGGGATCTCCGGGCTAAAAAATTATTTTGCGTGAGTTAGGATTATGAACATTTATCTCTTCATTGCCAGATTTAGTCATTGGTAATGTAAAAGGAGTTTTATAAGATTCTATATAAAATAAGAGTGAAGTTACGATAATTGCTTTATTGCCAAATGAAATTAAAATCGGTGCCAGTAATACTAAAAATAATATAGCTATCACTGATTTTATGAATCCAATTACTGATGACACTGGTATAAATTGGTCTCTGGAGCGAACCAAAGTTTTGTAAGTAACTCTTTCGTCTCTCTTGAATAAATTTTCTCAATTTTCATATACGACAAAATTAGCATTATACCACAGAAAAAGTCTAAAGATTTCAAAGCAAACGAAATTGGCTGCCAATTCATGACAGAGAGTCGGGTAATTTACAGTCTGTTTTTTGCATTTATTGGTCCACTAATGTGCCTTCTTTTTGGAGGACCTCATCAATCCAAAAGTCGTTAATCGTAGCCTGATACATCTCTATTATTTATTTGAGCTCGACCTTCTTCATTTTCGAAGATATAGGATTTGATAGCGTTCATCCTGGCCACAATGAGGATATCATAAATGGACCAATATTTTCTTTAGATTATTTTGTTGCCCATATCAGACAATTTGTATATTTTATATATTGGACGTCTTATATATATATTTGTATATTATATATATATATATATATATATATATATATATATATATATATATATATATATATATATATATATATATATATATATATATATATATATATATATATATATACATATATATACATATATATATATATATATATATATATATATATATATATATATATATATACATATATATATATATATATATATATATATATATAAGACGTCCACCCAAAAATTGGGCTAATTGAAGAAGATGATTTATTGTTGATCCAAAGCTAAAAAAAATAATTTTTGTAATACCGCTAAAAAAGTAGCACTCTTGTAAAGGTGTGGCATTCCTTTATACTATGCCACTGCAGAAGGCAAAACCACATGAGATTTCCAGATGAAAGAACTACAAACCCCGGAGATCCCAGGTTGGAGAACCCGTTAATGTACAATGTATCTAAACACTCTTAGACTTTAAGTCCTTACATAACTGATGAAACTGTTGTTAATGGAACTGTTGTAACTAAACCTATTTGAACCGAACTTCCAACATATTCTATTTAATTGAAGTGATATCAGTGTACTTGCCTTCATGTACAGAATTCCTTCCCTTACATGCTTTAAAGTTAATATTTCCGATTGAAAAACAGATTTTTTTCTAATTAACGCTTTTGTTCTCTCACTATGACCACAACACATTCAACACTGCTGCTCCTCGTTGGGTTGTTAAAATGCACGATACAGTAAATGGACCGACGAGGAAATTGATATGCTTCACTCTGCGCTTCAGCGATTCACAGATGATCTCACAAAAATTAGTTTGAGCATTAAAAGTCGGACAGTGTAAGTGTTGTTACAGCCCACATTATATTTTATAAGAAAAAATGCGGTGAGAGGACAAAAGCTTGGAACAGTATTATTAATAAATTTTTTTTGTTGCTTTTATTCACAGTACACAAATACGCCAAGCACTGAAAAAGAAGGCTTTCGAGGATGCAGGTATACCGGCGAAACAGGTGCCCGTGCAGCAAGTGCAACAGGTCATGCAAGCCGTACAACAGCAACCACAACAACAACAGCAGCAACAAGTGCCTCAGCAACAAATTGTAACACAGAAAACGTTGCAATTGAGTACACTGCAGCAACCAAGTGTGAGTGCATCAACATCCCAACAGTCCGTGCAGTATGCTGTGCAACAAATTTTGCCCGTGCAAACAACACAGCCGCCATCACTGCAGACGTTACCCAAACAAATTATTATACAGCAAACGAATGCGAATACAGCCACAACAACGACGCTACAACAGTCACCACCCCAAATAGTGCATCTGCAGCCGCAACAAATCATAAAACCACAAACGCAAACGACCACAGTCACGCTGCAGCAGTTCCAGCAAATGCAACAGCAGAAAGCGCTGAACAATGTGGCGGCGGTGGCATTACCTGCAGTCTCAAACACGCCCATCATCACTGAAAACGTACTCATACAGCCACAGCTGACGCCTGTGTCAGTCACAGCGGTGACGGGGCCCACTACATCGACGTCGACAGCTCTCAAATCCGGACCGGACGTCATGATGACACTGAATCGCATCAACACGCAAGAGACCGAGGTCGACGTGGAGGAGTGTCTACCAGCAGATGTGGTCAAATTGGACTTTGCGGGCGAAGAAGTAGCCGGATGAAATCTGGTAGACTCGCTTGTTGACGTAGTAGGGAATACCAGCGAGAATGAATTTCTACCTTTATAATGTAAAAAAGAAAACTAATTTAGCACTACTCTAAAGTTTTGTTTGTGAAAACGAGTAGAATAGTTTTTTTTTTTTAAATTTGGTTATTTTTATTTAAATTTATTGTAACTATTACAAAAAATTATAGCAGTAGCTTCAAATCTCGTACAATGGTATTGAAATATTAATTTAGATATATCTGCAACTATCTTAAATCTCTCTCAATAAGTGGCATGCAACTCAATTCAATTAGTACTTAGTTTTGAATTCTATCCATCAATGAATCCCGACAGCGGGATTGCGAATGTGTGAAATGTACAAACTATGAAAATTTTAATAAAATCTAAATAGGTTTATTTACATTTGAAAGCCAGCCGTCTTTTTTTGTGTATAAAGCAATTCATGTAAATATTCTTGCCAGAGTTTGTATAAAACATTATTTATTTTAAATTCATTGATATGAGTATTAAAAAAAGCACATGTTTCTATTAAAATTGTCAGATCATATTTTCTGTGGTAAAAATTAAAGCCCCAGCTATCGAACTTGATTGTGTTAATTTTTTCGAACCCCCAAGTAAGTTTATCATGCAATCTCACATATACCACATTTATGTTATAAGCATATGTACGAGTATACGAGTATATTAGCAAACCAAGTTGCATCCTACTTCATAAAGAGGAGGGTAGATAAAAATCGTATTTTAATCATTCTAAAAGCTGTACTTAGCCAGGTCGAAAATAGAGATTGTGGCAGGCACAAGTAGTGTTGTTGAACGTAGTGATTTATAAATTCGCTGTATACAAGGAAGCTACAATATTGCATGCATGATTATGTGACCTGATAATAACTGATTTGGTACAGTATCTAGGAGGACAACGAGTATTTTTAGAACTGTTATGGGGCTTACTAACAGGAATTAATGAACAAAATATGAAACGAAGATGAAAAAAAAACAAAAAATATATGTTAATAGAAATTGAATACTAGGACCTGGGTATGTTATTGATAGGGAAATATAAAAGTTTATTAAATAGATTAAAAACTATCCAATATGCATATCGGATTCAAGCGGTTCAGTTATGTTGATGTCAGTTAAAGTTCATCAATTTTACAATACTACTTGAATTTTTATGAGAAATATACATATTTTGGTTTTAATGAAATGTAGAAAGAAGAATTCTGTTTAATGTCATTTATTTAAATATTAGAACCAATTGTCAGATCGACGAAGAAAGCGAATATAGTAGGTACTATCCACTTCAGACCCAGTGTCTGAGCACATTTTTTAACCATATATGGGGTACTCTAAGAGGGCTCGAATTTACCTCTGATTTGGCTGCATTTTATTTGGTTATATGTATTAACGAATACTAATAATCTAATTCAGTTCAGCATCTGCAAAACGTGCTCATGTGAATTACCAAAGCGAAAGCAAAGCATCAAAATCAGCTGATCAAATTAAATGGACGGGAAAGAAATTCCAAGAAATTTGTAAATGCATCCACGTATAAAGCTAATTTGACTTGATTTTATTTTAAATTCCATATAATTAATTCCATTAATTAATATCAGTTAATCTGTCGACGTTTTGTACTGCCAGGGAAATCTAAAGAAGAATAAGGTCGATTTTAACTCGAACTATTAAGAAAAATGTTTAAATTTAATAACATTGCAGCAAAAAGTACCTTCAAAAGGTCGGGTAAGTAGAGGAACCTGGGTGTCATACTAATGAAGGTCACCTATCGTACATACCAGTAAATGAAGTTTGAAATAAGATGTAATGGAATTTCTAATACTACTATTTTAAATTGAACTTGGGTAGAAAGTTGTTTGGAACAATCTTTATTTGAGATTCCGAATCTCTTCTATCTCTTTTACCAATAAATCGAAGTTATTATTTAATGTATTAGTTTTTGACGTTCGATGTGATGGAAACTATGGGGAAAAGTAATGCAATTTGTTCGATAAAAATTCCCCATGGAAAATTAGTGTAGCGGGCTCTCGAAGATCGGAAGAACCGCAGTTCCACGTATTTCGAGATATACATTTATTCTCTTGGTTGGGATTTCTAGAACTAAAAATATCCGAATGTGGATATGATTCGTTTACAATTTTTATAAAACTAAATGAACTTCAATTTATTTAAATGCGTTCTCTCAACGCAGTTGATACTCCACCGTTATCTATAAAAGCAAATTCTACGCTTCCACTTTGTGGGACAACATTCATAGACTTTGCAACGTTTTAGTTCTACTTCTAGGAAATTTTGTATTTCCTGCTCCACTCCCGTCCGCCACTTGAGCTCCAAAAACATAGGGAATACTTCACCCGTTTTCTTCAAGCGGCGCTCCGCTGTTTGGTAACATTTCCACGGTTGTGGTTCTACTACAAGCAATTCCGCTAGGTCGGCAAATTTGCGTAGGAATTCCTGTAGACCTCCGTCATGGTAATTCAAGTGTATCCACATTGTCACCGAGAAACAGCATACGGCGTCAAATTTGGGACGGTTGTGAGAGTGCAGGAATGATTTCACTTGTTCCATAGCGGCTGTGTCCATAACATCGAGACTGGTGTAGGTGATGTGTGAGGTTTGTTGGGTCTCCTGTTTAGCGCGTTCGATTAAAGCCTGATCAATGTCGACACCAAGTATGTAGACATTGTGGCCAGTGCACTGCGTCAAATGTTGCCACAGCAGTTCAGTGAAGACTCCGGAATTGCAACCAACATCCAGTACTAGGTAGTCCTCAGATGTGGCAGCATCAATTCCAATTTGGTTGCTTTCTGACAGCCACACGCTCTCGTTTTCCGCCAGCAGTTTTAGTCGCTCTTCAGCAGAATTGAACTGGTAGTAATTGATAAAGTTGCCGTACTGGACAGCGCCTGGATCGTTCCTACGGTATTCCATTTGTTGCTTTGCTTCAATACTGCACTTGGCTGGATGTCCATAGCACAATCAGCTGTTTGAACAGAAATTCAAGCAGATTTGTTTACTAGTTGATTTAGGGTGACCAGGTATTATTTAAGCTAGATTTGAGTTCTTCCGTTCTCAGATAATAATTTATTTAGAGAAGAGGGCGAAAAACATAATATTTCTTATTATAAAAACAAAACACACTTTTTTGAGAAATAAGCATAGCTCTGAGTTTTGATGACCGTGTTACAGGAGCTAGAGCTAAAAATGATTTCTCGTGTTTCTAAGGTTGTAAGGAAGCCTCGATTCCATTGCTCACTCAACCAAATGAGAGCTTCTTTCTACCGATAAATCCGATAACTTTACTCTTTGACAGCTTCTTTATACTTATAAGTCAGTATAAAGATAACTCGAATTTATTTTAATTCTGCCAGTTCAAAATGAAACCTAGGAATATTCTAAACAATGACGGCAGTCTTCTAAGAAATAATGCTGCATTCATAATATTGCCGCACATGTATAAGGTTTTTCAGTTAATAGAAAATGAATTGAAAAGATCTGATTGTGAATATGATTTTTATGATGCCCACTGTCAAATTGTTATTAAAATTTTTATAAAATATATATTATATTATTAAACAATAGGATTTGAGCACAATTGTCAATATCTTATATATTATTTAAAATAAACAATAATTGTTGCAGTTTAAAGTGTTTAATGCTTATTTGTTACATTTAGTTGATTTCTGCATGAAGACTGGACCACGCTTTTCCGGTCATTCGCTGCTATTATTTAAAAAGTTTTCTCAGAGTGAAACAACTTTGAATACTAACTTTCCATTATATAATATAATACCTTTAAGTAACATTATTGGACTTTTATTTCCAACAAAGTGTGAACGTACAATAATAAATTAAAAATTATATTTTAGTTTGGCACCATTGTTACTAGCGCCATCTATTAGTCGGACGTTTCTAATTGTCTCTTTGCTTGCTATAATTATTGTCCACTAAATCCCTTCAGATGTCGTTTTCGGTGCAACATGAACAGTACGAATGAAAATTATGCAAATATATAACAGCTTGAAAACTGGATAAGCACTCCAAATATGATTTGTTGATGAGGGGCATATACATATATAGGGTGTTCCCAATCACTCTCAATCTTAATATACTTAATCACACATATTCATGTACGTATAAAATTGAGGAAGTATTTGATTTCATAAAAAGTATGTTAATAGAATTGGAAATAGTATATTATATAAAAGATATGTAATAATAATTCTATAACAGATCTGGCGTACTTTCAGCTCAGTTTGCCATATTTGGTGAAACAAATAACAACGTATGAAAAAATGGTGCGCCCCAAAAGTATGCATCACTTTTATGTGTTTTAGTTATGTTTTTTGACATAGTGGGAAATTGAAGCTGATAGTGCACTATTTAATACCAGCATAGTTTTAGGGTACGAATGTTCTTAAGGGGTAAAAGCAGATAATGCTACACCCAAATACCGTATATTATGTATACTGTATTTGATCACAACATAACAATCCATTTTTAACTATTTTCGTTTTTTTTTTTTATTAATGAAGATGACACTATACGAATGTTCGTTTGATTTTATGTAATCTGTATAAATATACGTATTTTATTCGTAAATTTTCAAAACTATGGATTTTCATTTATTTCTTTAGGTACACCAATTGACTTACACACCTACAGAAACACATTTAACAATACTAAGTTTAAACGCAAGTAATTATACTAAAATGCCGCTGTGTATTTTCAATACTAGTGCAAATTGATTATTAATGGACGAAATCTTTGGTATTTTAGCTGTCTTCTTCGTTCTGTAAATACAAAAAAGTCTATAAAGAAAATAATAAGAACTTAGCTAGCGTGAACGTCAGTTCGGTTAGATTTGTGCTAATGGTATTCGTAATAGTAGCGATAGGGGTCCATGGAGCTGGTGTCGCCGGTTGCTGTGACGCCGGGGCTTTTCGTCACCGGGCGCACGACGTACGTGTTGCGCCTGCAACAATGGTAAAATATCAATGAATAAAAGGATCACTTCTGGAGACTTTCTCAATACTCACCGATTGTGTTCGCCCGCATGTACCTGAAAGCTGGTCTCCTCGTGGTGGTCGTGTGAAAATAGTTTCTTTAGCGCAATGATGCCAGCAATGGTCAGGGCCACCTTACTTATGACTAAGGCCTTGATGGCCACTGCGGCGAGTGCTTTCAGACCAATGGGACCAGCGATGCCCATCGCCGTTAGTAGGGCCGCAATAACGTATTTTATGTGACCGCCACCCTTATCCTTTTTCTTCTTTTTGTCGTGACCATCGTCATCATCGTCGTCATGACCTCGGCCCACACTCATGTCGAACTTGAGCGCATGCGTGCGTACTAGTTTATCCGCTTTGGCCAGCAGAGCTCGATCGACTGGCGCTAGGCTCTGAAAAGTGCGTGCGTCCGCAATGGCGTTGATGAGGCTCTCCTTCTCGGTGTGGTTCTGCTTCTCGAGCACCAAACCGTCGACAATCTTAATCGAGTCCTGTTCGAGAGCCCGTGAGAGCGCCTGCAAGGCCTTCTGCTTAAGGCAGCCAATGAAGTCGTTATTATCCTGACAGTCGTCATAGACACGTCGCACTATCATGAACTCGGGGCCGAACCAACTCTGTGTGCTGCTCGTGGCCGCAGTGGCCACTGTGGCTTTCTTGCTGTGCTTGTAGAGGTGCTTGTGTCGCTCTGTAGCCGCTGCTGCGCACACAAAACTCACGCTGACGACTGCTAACAGCACAAAACACTTCAGCGCCGCAAATAAACGCATCCTGTGCATGTGTGTAGCGCTGTCTCGGTGTGTAGGTGTGTGAGTATCCTGTGTACTGCTTCTCCACTGCTCTGCCAATCCAATGCAATAATCCTCTGCGCTCTATTAAAACTGACTAAACTGTTTCGTTGCGGAGCGGCCTGGAGCTGAGAAGAGCTGAGTTCAGCTGGCTGATGAATTCTAAATGCAACTGCAGCGAAATCGCTGATTGTTTGGTGCTTTTATAAATTGTGTTGTGCGGCGGGCGAATCATTCGTTTGGAAAAGATTGGCGTGCGTCCATGTGATCTGAATTATGAAGCAGCAGCATCACCATCAGCGTAGAGTCTGCTGTGGATGTTGCTGTTGGACTTGGGCGCGCATTTACAGCACCCATGGACGATTAATTAGCGCTGCGATGCGTTTTTGGTAATACTCGAATGTACTCGCAAGCTTGGATCTGACATGTTTTTGTTATTCAGCGGTGCAGCCAGCCACTGCAGTTTAAGAGATATTACAATGAAAATTGTTACGCTTGCACTTTTTCTTATTAATAATTAATATGCCAATTTATGCCAACGCTCAGCGTGGCGATGCCCATCTGGATATGCTTTCCTACGATTCTTGGCCATCATCGATCATTTAGAAAAATATGTGCAGAAAGATTTTCATTCTAAATACTTGAGGAAATCTGCAGGGAAACTGGTTGACTGATTGCCTGATTTCACCAACCATACAAAATTATTAAATCAGTCTCCTCTAGATCGGTATGTGTTCCAATTTCAGAAAGAAAAGTTGTTTTGGGTATGAGATACCTAATCTTAATTTTAACCAGATGGTAAGGGAATTTTGGTGATGCCTTTTTCTAAAATGTTCTAAAATGATACAGACTATACCTTATAGAGAAAGTAGACGATAGACTCTCCTCATTTCTCCCCATTTTTCCTACATGTTCTATTGAAGTTTCGAAAGGTCACTACAAATATATTGGCATTCATGTCCTTTAGGATGAAGCTAGTGACAACCATGACCACATTCCACACTTGATCTCTCCTTATCGGAATAAGACTTTCGGATTTTTTCTGATTTTATATAGTCCATACCTTTAACCATAATAACCACATGAATATATAATTCTTAACCTTTGGAAGACTTGGTTAATTATGTTTTCTTTAAGAAAAGCTTTGCTGTGTGAAAACTAATTCTGGGTAGTTTTCAATAATGGAAGTATGTAAATTAAAGTCTGCCCTTAGTAGCTGTTCTACTTTGTAGCCCACATAAATATCGGCATACTCGTAGTATTCAGAAGAGGTGAACTGTAAACTGTTGTGCCAGTTCTTTCAGAAGAAAACCTTGAAAAGTCTACCACTGATTTGATGCGACTTCGCAATTGCTGAACATGCAAATTGGATATTTTCAGATGTGCTTTTTATGATTCCAAACCGTTGATAATCCCTACTAATGTTCATCTACTTAAGATCTACAGCGTTTTAAATTTTTTCTCGATTTACTACTTTCTCTTTATAGACTACTCGGGTAGTCCATGCCCTCTAACAGCTCGAAAGTTTCTGTACTCAAAAAACTCCAGTTGCTTGTATGTTGCATTATGAAACTTGAGAGGGTTTTAAAAAATTGCCAAATGCAGGAAAATTTCTGTTAAAATCGATTAACACAAAATGATCTTCGTAACGGCTCACACATGTAAAAATTGACACTTTAAAAGGCGGCTATGGATATTGGATACATTTATTTACCTCATTGTGAAATCGGGCTTTACATGAGGTTTTTAGGTATATCTAATCAGTAAGAATGGGTACAGTTTGGATCTATATGTGCAGGTTATTAAGGGCGCATCAAGTAACACTGTGATGATCTGACTAAACATCGATGTGGTAATTTACATGACTTTACCGCGAGCCCTTATGAAAACTCTAAAAAATAGACTAAACTTATGGCACTGCACAGGTTTGACTATGCTGGTTTGCGATAATGGAGCTCCTTAGGCCTTTTTTTTGGGAGTATCAATGATTTAATTAACTGTAGTCTACTTTCAGGGTGTATTGCTTCATTCGACACGAAATTATTCGTTTCGTTTTACAGAATGTTGGCATTCGTTTGGGCAATAAATCGAATAATTATTCATGGCAGTAGCCGATAAGGTCGTTGAGCCACAACGTTTCGCTCTTTGGTGAAAAGACAAACGATTGCTTAAAAAAGACAATCATGCAAAATGTCTGCAAATAAGTGCACAAACACCCACACGCATGCGCCGCCAAACAAGCCTGCAAGCAATTAAAAATCCGTTGTTGGACCCACTTGACCATAATCATGTCTGAGAGTTTATTAACATGGCTAATGAAAGATGTTCACATTAAGAGCGCCTTCTGCTGCACCACCGCAGCTACTACATCCATAGAAACACCCAACCAGCAATTACAACAACACCAGCAACAATAAGAATAGAGAATGCGTGCTGCACAATGATTAATGTAATTATTATCATAGTTCGTTTTTTGTTGTTTGTATTTTTTGTTGTTGTTTTTTCATAAACGACTCAGCTGCACTCTTTCGATATGCAAGACGCCACGCGAAGATGTTTTGCTCCAATATGAGGGAGCGATGATGCGCGTCGAGTGCTGCTGCACATTTGGTGCACTGGCCCAGTGGGTGAAATTGAATTAAATACCGTTATAATTTTGTTTTCATACCAATTGCTCAGCGCACTGTAAAGACATTGCATGCGAAGCAGTCTGCAGACATGTACGCTATAAACTTAATTACGATCCCACTCGTTAAGTTCATGTGTGACAATATTAACAAGAATGTTGGAATAAAAGTGTTAAGAGGCACTCTCGTGAAATCGAAATTGGTGGAAACTACCGCAAGATTACGAGTAGGAGCTTGTAAATTGAAACGATCGTTCGTATCATCTTTGGGCATAATAATAATGCTCCCTAAAAGCAGGCTAAATCGAAGACATGTCGTATCGGGGTTGCCAAACCCTGCGAAGTTTATTGTTTTGTAGTTTGTGATTAACTGAAATTAGCCCAACGTTCTCAGACTGTAAAAAATTAGTATAACTCTTCATGTTCGGTATTGTAACTTTGCAGCATTGGCTGAACCAAATCCAAATGTAATTTTGTGATAACTAAAGTTTTTCAAGCTAATTCTTCCCTATAATCAATTCTGATTTCCTTAGGGCTTTTCTGGTATTCAATTTGTGAGAAGAATTTCATCAGAAATCGGTGAATTTATTAAGGAAAATTTAAGATATAAACTGGTGGCACAATACACGAAATTTTCCACTACAATATATAAAATTGGTGCATATTTTTAGGGTGTATCATTATAATTTGTTAGACCAGGCATTGTAAAGCTAACTGCATAAGATTTTGAATCGGCTTCAAGTGTTTCATAATAAAGTTCAATTATTTACTTTAATGATTACAATTACAATACCTTATACGAGTAGAGCCAACTGGTGTATTTTATAAAGCTTATAGCCTTTATAAAATTATTTTAAAAAAATTGTATTTATCCAGTTGCTTATACAATGTTGCAATACTTGTAGAAACTACTATATAAAGGTTAACAAACTTGGAATCAAATTCGAAATACTATATAATAATGCTATAAGAACTTAGGAGTATATTTATTAAAAATGAAAGCTTTACAAATCATGGATGTATAATCAAAGATATCCTTTAAGTCAATATGAGGATTATTTCTATCGTTTTTAATTAAAAACTTAAATTTAATCCTTGAGAAACTAACTCCTTAGAAACTCATATAAAATAAACGCTTTAGTTTTTACAGTGTTACTTTAAAAAAACATTGACGGTTGTAACTTTTTCAATTGCCGCTAGAGACAATCCGAATTTTCGTTTAGATTCGTATTGCAGAACGCTTTATTACCACTCATTATGCAAATAGGTGACACACTGTCGGATGCCATTGACGGTTCAGGTTCTTTATGTGGAGAGAAAATCCTTCTCAAAACCAACCCATCAGATCCTGCCTCCATTATTGTTCAAAAATATTATAAAATGAAGACTGTAGACATTAGGGATATATCCATTCTAGAGTAATTTTAAATAATGTACTCGCACTTTGAAGTGCGTTTTCCCATTTCATTAGCGGTCTTTCCAATGTGTCCATTGGGCACATTGATTCAGTACTCGTATTTATAAAGTTCTTATGTCTGCAATTTAATTTCAGCAATTTTGCAATTACCAAACAATGCAATTTGTTAATCTTTGGCACGTGTTTGGGATTCAAAGTTGCTTGTGTGCGTACGCCTATCATATTTCATGTAGAAAACCTATTCAAATGGTGCTCGAATTATAGGAACATCAAGGAAATTCTGTAAAACACAATTTAATTCATAAATAAAATAAAGTTTTAAATTTTCCAGTCTTCTTAAAGTCTGCAAAACTATCACGAACGCTTTCAAATACAATTATAACTGGTAAACGCCTCACCCACTCAAATCATAGCCAACTCCATTATTCTGCAGATTAAATTGGTAATCAACTCAATCTCCGTAAAATGCAACAAGCAAATTTAATTCAATTGAATGAACTTGAAAAAAGGCGCAAGACGCACCCGTACGCTTTTTGAACATAATCCGTCATTAGACTTGCCACGGAAGCCAAAGGACAATTGCCACAGGATGTCTCAAGTCAGACGAAAAAATGATTTGTTGTATTCTGTTGCTCACCCTGGGTGCCAATTTAGTGGGTGTCATTATCCTTTTCTTTTCCTTTTTTCCTTCCACCTTTCTCTTTTCAGCTTTTTTTTTGGTCTGTGCCCATGGTATTGTTTGTTATGCGTACATATGGCAGCATTTGGGTGCCGTTGCTGCCGGTGAAGGCTATCAGTGGCACGGCAATATGGCGTGCTACACGAGAATTGCCACCACATCTGAACGACCGATTAATATGACAAATGGCAAGATGAATGAGCGGCGGCTAATAATGATGCTATGGTGAACGTGCAATTTTCATATTAAACAGTTTCATGAACGGAACCGGCACTGTGCAGCTTAGCAGCTTTAAGCCAACTTATACAATAGATTCAATTAATGCCCAATAATGGGGGAATTGAGTTTTACTTCTATAGAAATGCGAGCAAGCGAGAACTACGCTTAAACTGTTTTGTTCGGAAACGATAATAACAAATAATGGCGAATTTTTTTAATAGACTTTTATGAATTTGTAATCTTTTCCATGAAAATTAAACCAAGGTCCACTTCACTTCACCTAACATACCCGTACCATAATACCCCAATATAAAATAAGCATAGATGGTTAGTTAGGTTAAACATGAATGAAATGTTTCAGTCTTATTACATCTAGAATATTCACTACCCATTGATAAATCTATCGCGTGTTCTCTAAAACTATAATATTGCTTTCTCATTCTCTCTAACCATTAATGCTGTTATCCCTTTATCAAATTCGATGATATAAATGATGAGTGAAAGCTATGCTATTTCTTTCGTTCTTCTGAGCACCAATATCGACTGCGAGGCAATCATTTCGAAAGATCTAAATAAATGAAAATCAAATGCAATTCGAAAATTCTGTTCAGTAGTGAATTGGACGTTGCAGCGATATCCCAGTTTTGCCAAATATCGTTACTTTTTGGAGTTTCATACTTTCGTTACCTTCGGTCTTAAGCTCGTTACTTTGTTTTTGCTACCTTTAATATATTTGATGATTTCAGTTCTCTTCTTGTTGAATGTATATTTGTCATATATATATGAACATATATAAATACTTCCACACACTTATAAGGTCATTTATATGGGAGCATACGCAAAATCGTGGATACATTTTGACGTGGCAGATGGGAGATAATAATAATTTGGTTTGAAGAATCCGGAGAAAAAACCCAAATTTTCTAATTTAATCTTGGAACATTATTCGATCCGCTTCGCACTTCCAAAAAAGTGTCTGGATAGAGTAGATTTTTGGTGGAGATTCGTCACCATGGATGTGATCGGGTTTTATCTCACTCTACACTAGAATAAAAATTTCATTCTAAACGTGGTGGTCCGGTTGTGAGGACTACAAAGGTGCTGAAATCTGCAGGAACGATGATTTCGGTCTTTTGCGATGCGAAGTGAATTTTGTTGATTACTAAAGTCGAGTACTTCGCATCACTTCTGGACCACTTAAAGCCGGTTCCGGTACCATCACACTGTGCAGGCTTATTGAAGTACTTTGCTACTTCAAAAACTGTCAGTTGAGGACCCAAACAATGTAAAATTTGATTCCATAGGACTTTCAAGTACTCTCATCTCAAATTTTTCTTCTGCCGGAACTGATATTATTTCAATAATGCTACAATCAGGGCTGTTGATGGTTATTTTGAGGACCTTCCGGATGATCACTTCTTGGAAGGGATTCATGCGCTAAAGCACAGACTGGAAAAGTGTGTGAACTTAGGGGAGAATATGGTGAAAAACACTTTTAGACATTAAAAATATTAGTTTTAATTGTGACACAATTAACTTTTGATTCCGCCTTGGCATTATTGCTTAGTACACAGGCACAAGGACTTTTTCTGTATTCTAGGAAATATTTTAATGATAAATCAATAATTTTTCCCTCATTTGATTTTGTCAATAATTAGTTGGAACCTATATCTTAGTGGGTACATAATCCCCAACTTTGCATTAACAATTTCTTTAAAAATATTTGACACATTAACTTCCTTTTATTTCAGATTCTCCAATATATTTTGCTGTACTCCTTTTCCCATTCCAATTTCGTCACTTCTCACTTAGTCCATTAAGGACCAATCGAGGAAGACGACATCCCTGATACCATATTACTTATAGGAAACTTTACTTTTATTGCAGGTTAAGACTGGGCGAACGTTTCTCTTACAGAATGATGTCGTAACTTTCAAGGTTTTATAGTTCCTGAGTAGTCATGTAGGTATGATACGAGTACATCCAAAATGTCCAATCATATTTTATCGATTTGTATCCTGAGTCAGTGGCACATTTCCTAGCACCACCCTTCACCTAACCGCAAACAAAGTAAATAAAACAATATATTAAAAGCAGCAAATCCATGCAAGTACTCTGCACATGACACACTCGTACTCCAGCCAAAGCGTACACGTACGAGCACATAAGTGAATGGTTGCTCAAGAAGGCGTAAATAATTTAATACATCAAGAAAATTGGAAATGAAAGTTGCTGTTGCAGCGTGCTTGAGTGTGAGAGTGTGTGTGCGTGTGTGTGCGCCTGTGCCTCCAATATCTTCTTGGCTTTTCCATCTTCAGTCGTGCTCGTACATGGCACAAGTGCGATTTATTTGCACATTTATGTTGTGTGTGCTTATCATCTCTCCATGATCAACTCATATGTTCAAATTCCTGGTCGCTTAATTGGAAAATTGTTATTTTGTTTCCATTCACAATGTGGGAGAGCCACACAATTTGATTGATGTAGTTGCGTTGACTTTATTTGCAATAATTTTGAGGTGTGCTTGTAATAACTATGATGTATTTACCAAATAATAGAAGCCAAGAAAATCGGTGAGCATCCCAGAGAATTTAATATTTATTTGGTATTTAATTATAGAATTTTATGCAATGAAATTGATTAGCAATATTTTTGGTTGATCCTGCCAATTATGACAAATGGTCCTACAAATTATATAAAATGTGCCTTCCATTTAGTGTTACAAAGCTCTGCCTGAATTCAATGTGCACCAAATTAATTCATAGTGGTAATAACGAATAAGACTCCTAGTGGAGTTTTTTCATAGGGCAGCTTCTTTTCCACAGTTTTCCACCTTTTGCAATCAGTTTAATTTTGTCCTTCCAGGCATTTATTTCTCTATCTATGTAATATATTTTTCCATGATGAATTTCACTTTTTCGATTTTCGGTTTCCTTCCCGATTACAGTCCAAAGCCTTGTGAATTGGTTGAAATAAAGATTTCGTCCAAGCAGCTAGATATCGTTTGTGGGAGCTCCGTATTGGAGATTTTACGTGACTATCAGGCAAGGTGGATGCGTCTGAAACTTCAGTGGCCGAATACTTGTAAGTTGTGCGGTCAGCATTGCTTTGACATTTGAGTTAAAGATGCACACACAGCTTTTTGGAGGTTAATATATAGGAAAACTTCTAGAAGTTATTGGGCTGTGCAAATATACATTTTTTTGTGTTCCTCTCTGTGTCATGAGTTCCTTGAACTAGTGGATCCGATTGAAAAACTGGTGTAGCTAGATTCAGAGAGATATTTTGTTTTTACTAGGTTGCCTATGGGGCTATCCAATATATCCTTTGCCTTCTATAGTTACTGTGGCACATTTGGGCGATTATATGATATAAAGCAGATGTCCTTATCATACTCAGGATGTTCCAAATATTTTATTTGATTCCAACGTAATCGAATTTCTCAATCAATTTTGTCATGTGCGATGGAAATTAATCTGAGCAATCAAGAAAATAGTATAGGCGAGAAGGAATAAAATATTGAAGAGAAACCTCAGCTGTTAAGATTTTTATATTTAAAACTATGGTTGTGGTTGTCCAGTTGACAAAAGATATAAAATTTTCAAAAGAACTTATCTCCGTACTGAAGAATCCCAGATGTGGAGACACTGCCAAAAGCCGTAGTGTGGTAAAATGAATACTATTTTTGGTATTTCCAAAACTGATTCTTCTGATCTACAATTATCGTGAAAATCTTTGAACGAAATTTTTGGAAATCCCCTTAGCGCATTCTGTTGGGGAGTCAACTTTACTATAAAGAAGGTCACGATAAAAAAGGTTGGATTACATAATTAGCAACATAATTCCTCTGAAGGCATTCAGTGCTTTAATCTTTCTTTCGATTTTTTTTCAAGAGATCTTCAATATTAGTGTGGATTTTCAACATCAAGACAATTTTGATAGCGCTCCAATAACGAAAAATGTGCCCAAATATGTAGTAACATGGAAAAATATGGAGCAACATTCCCAAATACTGTCTACAATTTTCACAAAAACTTTGAAATCAACCCTCATAAAGTTATTAGCCACAATCATAATTGTGTAACATGCGCATAAAGTGACAAAACTTTTCATATCACACAAACATCAAACAGGGGATGATTACTTCCATTTGCTTCAATAAATACGCACAGCAAAAGTGCTTCTATGTCAATATAAAAAAATCATATTTCATAATCTGGAAAATATTACATAAACGGGGTGGAGTTTAACCGTACGCCTATACGAGTGCGTAAAATTCAAAATGGCGGTTTGCGCTTTTCCCGGACATCCAATTTTCCACTACCACAACTCCAAACGAACATTCCCGAACTGTTTCCCAAATAAATGACTGACTGGTTGACTACAAAGATTTCCTATACTTCAAGTACCTGCTTTGAAATTCAGCGCTGCACTCTTCCGACCAAACAGAAAAGTATAAAACAACAAATTTCATTTAATTTCTTTTATTATATTTGATAATGATTTCACCTGGAAGCGAATTTTTTCCCTTTTGTTACGAGTATAGTTCGCTCGTATCGCCCTCAACGTTAGTCGTTTCAAATTTCATATCAAAAGAAGTCAAAACCACAAAGAAAATCTCGGCAACAATTGTCGGAACATCAAATTATCCCCTATTCGCCCGTATTGTACGGGAAAATAGACATCTAAAATAATAAAAAACTTAAATTTTTGTTAGTAACTGTCTGCATATGGGTGTGTGTGTATATATATATATATATATATATAAATATATATATGGGTGGGGCTGTGCGCTTGTGTGCTCGTCTACACTCTTAACAGTCTTCTGCACACATTCTTCAACTAAAAGTTTTTCCTTGATTTTCTTTTCTTTTTTTGCTGAGCTGGTTCTCAATGTATTTGAACGAGAGGTATGTGCGGAGTATACTCCATCCTTAAATAATGTTAAACTAACCAGCAAGAAAATTGTTGGTAGGAGTTTTTACACAGTCTGCTTCGCTGAGTGTACGAAATATTTGATGCACTTTAAAAATTCAAGGAAATGAAAATATTTTGATATTTGGGAAAAATACAAAGTTAGTACTATTGAGATTGGTGGTCTAAAGGTAAGTTTATCAGAGCTACTTTCAACTCAGATTCGGATTTAAAAATAGTTTTAATGAAGCGCGCATTGAATGTGCTTTTTGGTCAACAAAAATCCTTGTATACGGCTTCAAGTGTGGCTTGGCACACAGCAGTTTATTGGCAGTTTATCCTGTGAGTTCGCACCCTAATTTCTTTCGCCTAAACTACGTTTAATATTTAATGAAATTTAACGAAACACTGAAATTAAATGTTTTCGGTAGATATACAACGAGCAGTTTCAACTAAAAGAGAGCCTTTGGCATCTTCAGTGCATTCATAATTAGATATGAGTAATTAATTTGAAAACTGTGCTCCGACCTTCTTTAATCTTTTTCTTTATGTACTTGATTTGTTATTTCTTCTTGGAGTAGTGAAATGAAATATTTGGATGGTAACTTAGATTATATTTGCTTATACTTGGAATTTTGATCACTGGATTGAGTGAATTATTAGGAAACCATTATTGGACTAGTCAACCAACAAAAGTTCACATAAGCAATAGTTGATCAGAATTAATTTAATCACATTTAAATCATTTCACTTTAATTTTGAAAGTTAATTAATTACAACAGTTTAAGTCATTGCAGTTTTCAAATCAAAAGTTAACTCCAGCGTAAGGTTCTCATGATCAGTTTATTCATTTTCGGTTGCTTTCGAGATCATTATACATTGCAGAAGTAAGTCCATTAGAGTCTAAGATATAGGGGCATGGATGATTATGGGCTTCTTTTATACCCGATAGTATGATGGACAGATAAGATTAATGACTCAGCATTAATAACTTGTATCATTATTGAATGCTTTGAATTTAATGCGAATGTATCATTCATTCATTCATTCATTTATTCATGAATATTGAAATAACTTTGGGTCACAAACTGAACTTTTTAAACTGGAACAAATCCACAAATAAAAAAAACAATTTATCGATCGATCAAAGAGGATCCATATATAAAGATGAAACTAGAATGTTGTGTGTGATACATTAATGGACGCAGCCGAAGTGCCCCTGTTTATTATATTTGTCGCGAAGGTAGAGAGAGACTCTTCTTTGTACATGTCCGTATCATTTAAATTAACACAATATTTTTTTGTTTGACTCGTTCTCTTACTTAGTTAGTAGCGTCATCTGCCCATTAGTCCATATTTTATACCATTCTGTATGCGAAATTTCTGAAGTTTGATTATATGAGGCGCCGTATCTCGACCTCCTTGGTTTGAACTAAAAGTATGAAAGTACAAAAATTCTTTTAAGTGTATGCCAAACCACAAAAACTAATCTTTCTTTGATATAAACGTATGAAAGGACCTTTTTGTTATATTCGTCCTTTTTATTTTTCTTTCTCGTTTCGAATTCAGGCCATAAAAAGTTGCAACCAAATATGGGTACTACTATTTGCATATGAAGTTTAAAAAGGTTGCAACGGTTGCAAGATGGACAGCTTGAGCAATATTTGTGGTTAGATAAGCAAAGAGAATATATTCTAAAGCATTTATTTTGTATTTGAGTATTTAACATGGGAACAGGGCGTTGTAAATTAATTTTCAGTTTTAGATTAGTTTCTCTGTGCCTGCTGCTTACAAAAGGGGTGTTGTAAATAGTTCTCATGAAGTTGTGTATGTTGCCACTTTTCCATCCATTCCTGATGAATTTATAGATAAATTGTCGAGTGGGAACTGGTCAAAAATTGACCAATGTGAGGATTAAGCACAGATATGGGCAAATACAGCAGCTGAGCACCGATGACGTATTTAATCCACAAATTTCGGCGCCCAATGATGATTTAGGCAGATTCTTTCTTAGCAAATATATATTGAATGCTATCTTATTTATTGAGATTCGCAGCTTAAAATGATTGAAGCAACTTCTCGATTTAAGTCGTAATGTGTTCCAAAAAAAGTATCCCTCATTCCCGAATAACAACATATATAACTCCTATGAACAATTTGTAAAATAAAACTTTAATTATGTAATGATGTATCGTCTACGGGTAAGAGTATTTAGTTAGTAGTGGGAAGAAGAATCCTTAATAAAATTGTACTTATTCAGGCAAAAAAAGTTTTAATTTGAAAATTCAGACTATTTTTGAATCTGTTGATTATAAATTATTTTTTGCGAAGCAAATCTTTTATTCTAAATTTTCTCATCAGTCTCTCTTGTTGACAGACATTTTTGTTAATCGATCCAAAGCGTTTTTGAATATGCTTTGTCAAGCCTTAGAAAATAAATGGATTATCTGAATTATATCTTTCATCTCTTTAAACGTTTTGTTCTGTTGTTTGTAGAACTTGATCTGGCAACTTTTCAATGATCTCTTCGTTACTTTCAGATTATTGACTTGGCTGCACAACTATGTCATCAACTAAAAGGAATCCATTTGAGAATGCCAAATACAGATGTATTTTTTTTAACCTTGGGTACACCAGCGCTCCCTCAACTGTTCGTTGTCTGAGGTAGTTTCGTTATATTCACAAAAAACACTCAGAAAGAAGAATACATAGTAAGGGAATACATCGTAAAATGAAGAAATCATAAGAAGAAAATCATAAAGTTGTGAGTTTGTGAGTTTGTTTTAAAGTTATCAGATCCTTTCTTCTTACCCTTTTCTTAGTATGATCCTCCCTAAGTTTGAGAGTTGAAAAACAAAATTTGTAATATCATCGCAACTTTGTTTTTACCGAATACTGACGAATTGTATTCTTGATAATGAAAATACAGTTTGTATATGGGGAGAGTAATTTATTAATTTTTGAAATATTTTCCTTTGTACCTATTTCTGGAAGCAACGCTGACATTCTAAAGGAGAAGTGACTAAAATCACGTTATCGCATACTGTTAAGGTCTGTTCTGGAGTCGAAAATAATTTTCGACGCAACTCATCTTTGATTTCAGAAATTAAAAACTAGGCCATTTTCGCAATGCTTCATCTCCCACGAGAATAGTCCACACATATCTTCATGTATCACACTGGAATCTCGTTTTTGAAATTTTTTTATTTAACCTACTCATTGGTTTTGAGGTGTTGTCAGTATATATGGGATTCTTCTGACGCCCAGTCTTGGGACCATCAGGTGATCACGACGAATTGTTTGTATTGCAGCATTAACAATGTTCAGGAATGAAGTATTCATATTTTAAGTGACTTGCATTACCTTCACCTGCACTGTTCATCACACACAGTTGTTCCATCTCTGTGATCGTCCTAGGGGATAATTGGCCACTCTCAAGATCATTGTACTAGATATCACAGTACCCAAAAATGTAATATTGCAACCATGCAGCAGGTTGATTTTATCAGTGGACTCTTAACTATATAGGAAAGTCTTAAAGTGTGGAAAAATTGTCTGTATGAAATATTCACGATGTTATTTCTGGATAAAGTAGTTTCCACAAAAAGAGCCTCAAATCTAAACCAAAATAATTTATGTTTCGTAAACATGATTTGATGTTTAAAATATCAATGAATGAATGAATCATACTCAAATTATAGATACGCTAATTGCTCTTTAATCACTTTCAAGGGTGTGGCATTCAACTAAATAAAAATATGAAATATTGTAGTTATCTAGTCCTGAGATTCATCGCCCTTATTATGATTAATTATGGTCACGGTAGAAGCTGCGTTACTCAATATTAGTGCGATCTACCATCTTTTTTTTGGCATTCTGATTACGCTTATGTGTTCGGTACCAAACTTTGTGACAGCCGACCTAATATTAAAGATATCCTTTTTGTTCTCCAACATTTTTCTATTTCGTACACATTGTGTGAACATAAGCTTCCCAACTCACTCCTCGCACTGGCAACACTTGTCGTTACCCACCAAATTGATATTGTTTACTCGGGCTTTCTTGCGGTGAGTGCTATATTTATCCTTTTGCTCTGAAGTGTGTTTTTCATACGCCTTGCTGATTATCGGCCCTGTTTGCCGTAAAGTGAAGGAGTTACGAATTTCATGAGGTGCTTGTTGAGGAAAACAAATTATTGTAAATTACTCGATCAACAACAAATAGAATAAAATCTATAAACGTATGTATAGTATCTGCATATCTGCCTAACATGCTAGGTTTCTACTTTTCTAACTTACTTAAGCATTTTTCTTACCAGATTGGCTGGCAAAAAAAAAGATAAGCAACTTGCTTAGAACGCCTGCGTTACATTCATATATGTCAACCGAAACCACAACGCCCCGTGCACTGGAGCTGTGTGGAGCAAGCAAACAGCAATAACCCAACACTTGTCGCCCGCCATATTGCAGGAGGGCTGGGAGGTCTGTGAGTGACGGTGTCGTGTACTTGCTGTGTTGCTACTGTACTATACCCGCTTTGTACGTGCATGTTTGTTATGCCTGTAAAGCACTTTTAAGGGTGGCATATGGCATAAATGTGTGTATCGATATTTCGATTTCATATCTTTGCCTTGTATCCATCGTTAAATGGTTTATGATAGTGGGTGGGGGTGTAAGCTGATATCCCACATACAAGCACATCGTTTTGTCTCCATTTTCCTTTTTTGGGCTGCTGCTAAAGTATACAGCCAGGGGTACGATATCATATGCTATTTTGATTATTATGGTTATACATTTCTCAAGTTTGCTTTTCATTTTAATGCCATTGCAATAAAATAGATACGCTTCCTTGCTGGACGGTCTATCGCTCTGTTTTATGCAAAAAGTCCATAATAGTCACGCCTTTGAAGTATTGTACTCGTATGTGCGCACAAAACACCAAAGCAGCTGAGCACAGTGCTTCTAATGCGGGCAGAATTTTTCCCTGCCACTCGCCCATACATCACAGTGATGTATTCGTTTTGATAGGACACTTGCTCTGTGCCGCAGTTTGAAGAAAGTCACAGATAACCAAACGTTTGGTCTCTACACTCTGCCACAGCAACGGAGCGTCATTATATTTGATACCAAACTCGTTTGAGCTTGCTGTGTGCCTAATCAGTACACTGTGGAAAATGTTCGGTGTTAAGAGTAGTTACAAAAACAGCCTTTCATTTATGGCATCATTCGTAACAAATAAGACATATTTCCAAAACGAAAATCTTCCATTAACCTCCTTGTAAAACCATCAATATGAACCATAATCATAAGCAAGATATGTCAATATTTAGCTGTTTTTCGTATACTTTATATATAAGCACATGTAACAGCTACAATTCGGGGTGGGGTTCAACATATATTTCGATTTTATGAATGTATGTAACAAAATTTTAATTTCATACTTTAAGAAAGTTTTATAGAATTACTCAGCGTATTGTTATTAATATGGATAATTTCCCACATTCTCTATATGAGCGGTAGTCTCCGGAAGTAATGGAGTGCGGGCATTAGAAACAATCCAACAAAGTCCCGCGAAGTCAACTTTACTGTAAGTGCTTTTTGTCTGCAATAATTTATGCCTTGTGTGTTTTGTTACGATCATCGCTGAGGGAAACGAATGCAAAGAGGTACTAGGCCCATATCTGCCTAAATACATATTATAACTGATTTAGTTAATTTGAAAGCATTATAATGAGTTGTGAACGAATATGGTACCATGGTGTTTAAAATATGTAGCAAAAAGGCCAAAAGTGATGTGAGGATCAGTCCCAAACTCATGGAATTCCATCAAATATTTTCATTAAAGATACAACGGCGTATTGTTTCGTTCCGAACGCTAGCTTTAAATTCAATCCGAAATTTTTAACCGTGTTTTTCAGTGTTTCTCGTGTCAGTATCAGTGTGGAACATTAAAACTTGTCAGGTTGAAGCCATAATTCTATGCATTTATTTTGCAAAATTTTATATTTGAAACAATCATTTCGAAAACAATTTTATGGCAAACGCATACTTAGTTAGGTTATTCAGCAGAGCAAACGAGCAGAACAAATTATGCATGCAAAATTTTTGACAAGGGTCTAAAATGAATTTTAATGATTGTACGGAAAAATTTGAAATCAAAAGCAGCATAAAATTTACAAAATTATCCTTGTCATATGTCATAATTATAGAACGATATGTATGGAGCATAATTGCCTGTGGAATATGTTCGCCTACGGTGTATTTTGTCTAGACAGCACATGTCAAAGCTGATGTTGACACTCTGATATGTTGCCTAATGGCAAAAATTAAGCATAAAAACGGGAGATACATCCAGACTGGGATGCTGAAAGTGTTTCAGTTCGAAGGAGCTTTCAAATAATGGCGTCCGCCTGAAAGTGCTGCTAGATAAGTCACGGGTACCCGATGCCATCCGAGCAAAAAATGTAATTTTTCTTGAGATTTGCATTGTGAGGCTTAAGAAGTAAAATCTCTTCAGAAGTCCGTATGATATAATCGAATTATAAAGCCGTATAAAGCACTCGTCAGGGATACATGAGTAAAAATAAGTGTCGAAAAATTAAGCTGAATGAATATAACAGCAGAATTGGAATAGAGAACGAGCTCTATCATAAATTAATGGAGGCAGCTAATTCAACAGACTAAGGAGCGATTTACGAGCAGCCTTTATCACCATAGAAGAAAACTGCGGGAACTCAGAGTAACTTATTTTATATTGTAACACTCAGTGGCCATCAACCAATTATTGCAGTAAATCGTGTTGAAACATCTTAGTTCATCCCTAAAATATATTCTCCAAAGTTCTACTCGGTCTGGACATAGCCTAATTTAAGCAAGTTTCATTAGGGTCAATAATTTAAGCTACAATATCCACTGCGTTTTAAAAATAACTGCGAAACTGTCAAAATCGGATTAAACACACTGTAAGAAATTTGTGAGAAAGATCGGAAGTGCCCTCCTTCTCAAGCGGGCGGCGGCAGATACTCGTATCTTTGGAGTTAAGGTGCCTGCATTCTTCCCAAAAATTATGCCAGGTACCCATACACCAACTACGTTTAAAGGGGCGTTAAGTGAAGACTGCTGGTGTTCGTTTATTTGTTTGTTTCTGTTGTTTTCATTCTTGTATTCCTCGCTTCCTTTACTGACCCTTTCGGATCGTTCGTTTCCTTCAGTTCGTTCGTTTCGTTCTGTTTGTGATTTATAAGGCTTTTAAGATATTTTATTAAAATGCATATTCGTTGCTCGCATGTCACTTGCCGGAATGTTTATGATTTTCATATGCGCATATAACAAGAGGTGTCACTATAGCCATCCGCCCCGTCCGCCTGTCCAGCCTATACAAGTTTGTATGAGAGGTGGGTTAAGCAGCAGCATCACAGCGGCGGTGTATTCTGTGTGTGTTGTGAATGTTGTTGCCTGTTTGTTGTATGTCATAAATTGTCACCGCGGCATAATTGCTCCTTGGCGATTCAGCTTGCTGGCTGTGCGCGTATGCAGGCGATAACGTTGGAGGAGCTGGTGGAAGGTATGTGACCAACGGCAGCCGCACCACCGGCAGTAGTAGCATCAGCAGTTTCTGTGGTGTCACCTTGTAAGACAGACTTTGTGTATTTGTTGTTGCTTTTTAGTGGCAGTGCTCTGTTTTAACATCATTGCCTTAGCCTATCATTTGCGTATTGTGGTGGTCGCTGACAGGACTTACGGACTCTCGGCTGCTACGACGTTGCAATTCGTTAGACCCTCTTAGGAACGATTGAAAAATCTTTTTAATTGGAATTCTTAATTGATAAAATAGAGATATTTTCTCATCTAATTTTTTTATATATGAAATAAATTAAGATTGTTGTTGTTTTGGGGGATAATAATCTGCATTTAATTTTTATTTCCTTTTTCTTTTTAAAACATAATTGAAATATTTTTGTAAAAGTTTTGTTTTAATTTGCTTAATTCTCATGTGGCATTGAAAAATATTTTCCGAAAGCCCTGGTTCTTTTCTTCTTAATCATAATAATTTATTATTGTGATTACTATAAAAAATAAATAAATAATTTGTTTTTAATATAATTCTATTAAAGTAGTTTCTTTTAAGAGATTTATTTTCATTATTTTTGTTTAAAAATTAACATTATTTTTGTAAAATTTTTTATCATTTAAGGAGTGTAGAGTTGTCAAATAATTTCTCCAACATTGATAGCCACCAGCAATGTCCCTAACATGACTCCAACTCCGACTTCAACTCTGGCAATTCTTTGGCAGAGACATTTTGCTGTACTTTATTTGAATTTTATACAAAACGCATGCCTATAATCTGCATATAAAACCTAGTTAAGCCACACCATAAACGCAATGATGTACTTTAAAGCCGTCTTCCAAAGGAAAACTGCATATTTCTTATCTGAGCTCGCAGCAGCTGCTGTTGCTAACGACGCCGACGATGATGGGAACGACTATGCGCTGGTTGCTTCCTGCTTATACGAATAACACACTCAGTGTATATCCGAATTTCCATAAGATTTTTTTATTGTAACAAAATGAAATTGGATTTGTATCAGCGAAAAGATATAAGTTTATGGCAACTCATATCTAAAAGATATAAAAAGCTTCACTTCAAACTACACTTACACATGAACACACACATGCATGCAAGCACATAAACTTACAAGGATACGCGTTTGTATAGACAAGTATAAGGAATATGTGGAGTAAGGCCAGAGGCACATTATGCGCCGCCATTTTGAAAGCGTATAGAAAAATAAACGAATAGCACAAAAAAATGATAATAAAATAACAAATATGGAGGATACGCTCGTTTCTCTAGGATTTTCTTTTTATTTTATGTATATTTCCAGCATAAGGAGCTTAAGTGTATACGACTAGTATTTTGTTCTTTGCGTGTGTGAGCGACTGCCATGTATACTTGCAAGTAAGTATGTTTGTGATTGTGTTGAATATTGCATTTGTGTTGGTAAATATTTTCGTATCAAAACGAAAGGATCAGGCATAATGCCTCAGCATGTGCCATAATTTGCAGTAAAGTGCCTGCCTATACTCCCATATACCCGTCCTCGTGCCCGTACCCGCAGCCGTGCACCCTCACCCATTCCCGCACTGAGTTCGTGTGTTATGTTGCTGCTCTGCTACAGCCGAGCAGGATAATACTTTCGTATAGGCAATGCCCCACACTCCACGCTTACTGTCTCCTTCGCTCCAATGGCATGCCGTGGAAATTCCTTTCATTGTTAAAACAAGGATAAAGTTTACTTTTTTTGCGTTGTGTTTCTTTGTTGCATTTTATTTGCTGTGTGTTATTGTGTATGAATGAATGTAAATAATATGGGAAAAATGGGTGCATGCCATAAAAACAATAGCGCACATAAATTTTGCACAAAAATATAAAGTATGCAAAAGAAAAGAACAAAAACAAAAACAAAAAAGGAGCAAATAAAAAATAATATAAACCAACAAGGATATAAAACTGCAAACAACGAGTAAGGAAAGCGATTTTTTCCGCTGTGATTTCGTTGGAATGTTAACGAGGCACAACTGAATATGAGAATTTGCATGGTTCGTGTGTGGGGGAGGGGGAGTTGAGTTTGTTGAGTGCGTCTGGTTGGGGTTACTCTGGTATGTGGTGGCACTCGTTTGTTGTAAAAGATATGAGTTGCTATGTCATCGGTTATATAACATTTTGAGAAGGCGTTATTTACAATTTGTTGTTGTTTTTCTTTCTGTCATTGTTTGTAAAGCTGATAAATGCTGCAAATACGAATGTTGTTGGTCCCGGTATTTGCATAAATTACGTATTACGAAGCTTCGTGTTATGACTCGAAGTTATGGTGCTGTTATTGCTTTCTATATCAATGAGGCTCATCGTCAGCAGGCATTATAAGAGGGATAACGATAAATAAAGTCATGAAAATCGACGGCATTTTTCGTTAAAACTTAGATGCAATTTCAAGATCTACTGAGAGAAGCTCCTTCCTTAGTTTCGCTTATTGACAATTTCTATAAAAGGTTTGCTTTCTCTACGATTTTGATGAGATTACAGTATTAAAGAAAGCTTTATATGAAATTTTCTATAAAGCATGCCATTAGTTCACGAATTGAATTGTTATATGTCTTTTTAGAAATTAGAGCAATTCAATATTCATTTTTGATTGTACGATTTTTGTCTCAAATTTCAAAATGTACACATATCCACACCCTGTATATTAAGTAATGGTTGTCTAATGGCACACTTAGGCTAAGATCAGCCCATTGTGGTAGCCGAAAAGACTACTCTACCTGGAATAATGTTAGTCACTCTATGTTCTGAATGAATCTGAGCCGGCTCTTTATGTCCAGTGAACTTTTATCGTCTTCTTTATATTTATATTATATATTTTCTAGATGTAGACAAAATATCTTGTATATTCCTTCATTTTAATATATTTGAAGTTTTCATCTGGAGTATTACTTCAGGACTTCTTACATAATTTCTGAAATGAAAAGCTAATTAGATTTACTCTTAAGAATAATGTTGTAAGAAGAATTTTAAATAATACCACGAAATGGGAAATTATAGATTTCGTGTGAGAATTCTAAACATATTCTGGATGTTTACTAAACACCAACAACATTAATGATTATTTAGAAAGTGGACTTCATGTGGATTCTCTTCTTACAAGTATATGCATAAAAAATGTTACTCTAACGAAGGCTGTTCAGTTCACTTCCAAATACAGAGAGACCAACTGTATTTTGACTGAAATTATAGCGGTGATGGCACTGAAAATAAGCCAGTTCGCAATCAGGGTTTTCTGAAGAGGAGACCCACTGTAAAGTGACAGTGTCAGTCCAAGATAGAGTCAGTATTAGTTTCTTTGGATGTATATAAACCATTTACATCTAGTTTGGAAAATACATTTAAAATAAAGCATTATGTTGATACTTTTCAGAAAAAATGTCATATCGCTTCAACTCAAATGGTTCCTTCTAGTTTGATGAGCCTGACAACTATCGTGGGTGATAAAACGGTCAAGGTAAGAAATAGCCTCGGGTTTGGCACTCTTTTTCTTAGTGAATAATGGGATGATAGGCAGCACAAACACCAGGACGCCGTCCTTTATATTTTTAGTTTGTGACATTGTTGTTTAAGGTTGTTCCGGAGGATACTACTTATATTAGCATGCCCTGCTCCAAACTATTTACTCAAACTTTTGATTTCGTTGGGACAATAAAAGACTAATTTTTTTAATTTTCGGCTTGCATCGTTTTGAAACTCTTTGTCCATATGATCCTGAAGGTTTTCTCACAATGTTTCAAAAAGAAGAATATAATGTCTGAAGCTAAAATGCTGTAATAGAAAAATAAATACTCATACTCGGTCTCAGCGTAAGCATTGATATAAAAATGCCGTTCTAGAGAAAATATGCTAAATACTCGTAATAATAACTTTTTTTATTCAGTAGATTTAACATTGTTAGTCCAGTCCCGGTCTACCTCGGTTGACAAAATTTTTGGTCTCAGATTTTATTATAGATGAGTAATGACCATGTGTGGATAGAAATACGGGTAACAAAGCATCTTCATCATAGTTGGGGTGTAAACTTCAACATAACACTTGGTGGTTATCTTTTAAGAACATTGTTTAAATGTAACCCAAAAACATACTCTCCAATCCCACATTTTGCAGTTCTTTTTCATCACTTGAAGTATCAATACGGTGCAGTTAACAAATTGCTTATTATTGGGTGTCAAAGTAATTTCACGTATATCACACGGGGTCACAGATGTTTCACTTTCTAACGAAGTAATTGCAATAAAGTTCAAACATAGCTCAATGCCTCATTGGCGTTGACGCTTTAGTGCAACAAACAACAAAGGGAAGCACGGAGCGTATAAAGTAAAAATCACATAAAATTGTGCTGTCCACCCTTCTCGAGAGCGGAAATAATTGCACTTTTTCGGGATTTTCATATAATTTTCGATTTGTTGATTTTTTTCTAGGTATAAAATTGCGTAAATTTATTGTAAATGCAACGAAAATGTCGCATAAATATTGGTGTGTTAGAAAATGTGTAAGTACGTCTGTATGCGTGTTTGTTTCTTACGTTTGTGTATGTGTGTGTGCATGTTCATGTGTTCTTGTTGAATTTATGCTTTTAGTTTATTGCACTTAAGTACAGCTACAAAATGCGGGGTGTTTCCATCCGTTCGGAACGAGCGGTTATTTGTCTTAGGCAAAGGTGAGTGAAGTCAGTCGGTCGGTCAGGGGGTTACGTGGGTGGGTGGATGAGGTCGTTATGTTCAAAATTTGTATTCGGCATGCAAGTTAATATGTAATTGGGAATTTATTAGTCACAGGAGACGCATTTACATTTTTCTTGTAGATAATTCCTCTTTTTTTGGTATTTTGGTTTGTATGATGGCACAAAAGTTTTGAATTAATGTTGAGTAGTTGCGTATGTGGGCGAGGCGGAAGAGATGGTGTGGTATGCTGACATGTCGAGAAAATATAGTTTCATTTGGAGTCGGAGAGAGGAAGTAGCAGAAAGATAGAGATAGAATAACAGTTAAATAATTATAAGAAATGTTTAATTGTTGAAGAGTTAGAAATATTACATATGTTGACAAAGGACTGGTGAAGGAAAGTTACCATCTGGGTGATTGGTTCATAACTCATCCACGCTTAGATAATGACAAAACGTGATTTTATTAATTTGACTTTTCCTTACAATTTAATTATAAAATCTTCTTGAAGATTATGAAAAATGTGTGTCCAGAAGTCGCGGATCAAAACTATATCCATTTGCATCTTTTATTCGAGAGAGGTTGATGGTCCAAAATAAGCCAAACTATCAATGGAACTTGCAAGTTAATGGAACTCATTAATAATAAAATTGAGTTTTGATTTAAAAAATATTTGATCATTGGATCAACCACATCATTTTCATGATTTGGCATCATGGGAAAATTTATTGTTCGTAAAATTAAAATATGCTCCGAAGAATAATAGATGAAAGTTGTCCTCAGTATCTGTGATTTGACAGATATCTCTTAGAGACTTTGATAATCAATAAGTTTGAAGCACTTTCGGTATCCTTTCCAGAGGCGCTATCTACATGAGATATTCAAACTAGCCAGGTTAGCTAATAGTAAAGAACGCTGGGGTGAATATAAAGATCCACTACGAATATACAAGAAAGAAGTGCGAAAAGCCAAAAGAAAGAAGGAATATTGTGGCAATATCTAAAGAACGGGTGAGTCGGATAGACTAAGGAGATGTTAGCAAAGCATCCCATACCAATGCCGAGTCTTATCCGTAAAGACAACAACGAATGGACATCTAGTTGTCAGGAACGCTCGTTAATGCGCACTTTCCTGGCTGCAAAGATACAATTAATCGCGAATCTCCAAGAACCGAGGTGGAAAGCTTACCACGGGACTTGATTACAACGGAAGGGGTACAATGGGCAGTAAACTTATTTACCCCCTACAAGTCACCAGGGCTTGACTGAATATTACCAATCATGCTGCAGAAGGCTCTGCATCTGGTAACACCCTGGCTTTAGCAAATATACAAAGGATGCTTGCCGTATATCTATGTTGAGCTGGAGAGAAGCGAGAGTTGTATTTATACCAAAGGCAGGTAAAAGTAATCATCTCTACTCAAAGGACTACCGACCAATTATTTTAAAGTCATTTCTCCAAATGATCAATAGCCATATTGAAGATGACATGATTAGAAAGGCGAAAGAACGGTGAAGTACTGCCACATGTAAAATCACAAAGCTCATATGCAAACCGTTCTGCACTCAGACCAAATTGAAACTGGTACTTCTGAGAAAGGATTGCAGAGCGGTAGTAGGAATACTCATAGGTGACTGTCTAACGGCGGTACATGCTAAAAGGATGGAAGTCACAAACAACAATGAATGCAGCAAATGTGGGGAGCAAGGCACAAGAGAAACTCTGGAGCATTTACTATGCCTATGCCCCGCAATATCTAAAACGCGCTCATCACATTTGGGAGCCCCTGGTTTGTAGGACTAGAAGAGGTTGCACAACTAGAGATGCTTTCTCTCTTAACATTTGCTAAGAGCGTCTCTCTGTTCAACGATTCATACTATAGCTCTTGAATGGATATCCATCTGGCACCGCAAAGGATCTTGCAGGTCTATGTGTGGCCTTCACGGCCGGCCAGTCTAACCTAACCTAACCTATCCTTTCCACAAAAATGTAGGGCATTGAGACTGAAGAGAAAGTCGTGTCAGAAGTAGGTAGAAAGCTTTCTTCATGCTTTTATTGGATTGCAATAAATAATGACTCAACACAGTAGCTCTGGTGTGAACCTTCTAAAAATGTAAAGGAATCACGAACAAATGTTATTTCGATTCTTGAGTTATGTTGCTCATTTAATAACTCAAGCAGAACTATGTAAAAGCCCACTTTTTAATTCCAGCCCTTTTCATCTTAGATGGTTGGGCCTTCCTACAAATGCAAATATAGTCTAAACTTATTAATTTAATATTTCTTTTACAAAAAAAGCCATTAATTGAAGGTACCAAAAAAAGGGAGGAAATAAATAACACCAAACAGATGTAAATTTTTGTTCTTCCTGCAAACTCCATTCCATCATGTCTAGAAGTTCCTCGTATTTTATCATAGTATCCTTCTTCCTCATAAATTCAATAACACTCGCTACTTTACTTTTCCGTTTTTCTATCCATGAAACCAATTTGAAAAAAAAGATAGATGTCAGTTTAATTTATTCTTCTTTTAAAATTAAAAAAAAACTGGCCCAACTTCCCTCAACCTACGCCAGGAATAAAAAACAACAACATTTCTGTGCATTTTTAACGTTGCTTAGCGTGATTTTTCATTCGCAGCGCAATTGGTTTTCAATTCATGAACATGTAATCCCATTTTCTAAAGGATATTCAAGGATTTATGTTGTTTTTTTTATAAATGTACTGTATTTTTGTTGTTGTTTGTGCTGTTGTTGTTTTCTTTTGCGCATAGACGTGGTTATTGTTTCTTGTTCGTTTGTTGTTGTTGCTGTTAGTAAATTTCCTGCTAGCGGGGGGTTTTGACACAGCGCGGATGCTAAATTATTGGAAACGCGTTTAGTAAAGGAGCTTAACTTTTAATCAAAGCATATAATTGCAAATATAAATCAATCAATTGCATAGCGTGGACCTTAATGAGAATTGACATTTCCCGCTGTAAGCGCCAAAGAAGAAGATAACGGATTTCTAGGGAATTTTATTAGCTATGGCAGTGGCAAATACACTGGTTTGTTTGGGGGGTTTTGTACTCTGCTGTCTGGGGACTTTCTTTAGGACTTAATAATGCAATAGGAGAGTGGTGTATGTACAGAAGGAATCCCGCCAAACGTTGTTATATTATAAGACTAGCCTCTTAAGACGTCCTTATCATAGCGAATCTTTCATTCTCTTCATAGGCAATCATTGCATGAAGTAGTCAGTCTACTACAAATGGACGATTCACTTGATAAAGGGAACCTCTCCTTTTTTTGCAGAAGGACTCTTAGTCTAAATAGTTCTAGTGAAGTGATTCAAAATCTGTATTTTTTTCTGCAAGTATTTTTAAGTAGGTGTAACTTTTAGTATTGCTGGACGGTTATAACCACTACAATAATCGACGGTTATAACCACGACAGTAATTGATAAAACTCAGTAAATAATTTCTGTCATGATACATTTCGTTCAGTCTATCATTCCAGAACTGATCAGTGGGAAAGTTAAGCATCTCTCCCGGTGGCTTGAGAAAATTGGTTATTTCTCAGAGATCCATTTTTCCATGTCCCTGTGAATTATTTACGGTGGTGTGGAAGAGGGCGGGCCGTTCATTTACAATTTGCTGCATACTTATCGCATTAACGAATGCAACCAATTTCCAAGTTGTGACCACTTTTACGGCATGGTTTACGTATCATTAACAACACTTCCTAGCATTAATAACATGGCTTAGTTTTTGACAACAACCCAAAATGCAGTCAAAGTTCAGCATTAATAAAATGACAATTAATGTGCGAAGATTTGAGGGAATTACAAATACATAAATTAGAGAATCTGTTGAAGCTGTGATGTCGCTATCTAGCGATCTGGCTGTGTATAAATAATATTTCTCCTACAATGCTGCAACTGCACACACGTGTTCCGGCCGCCGATACTATCTCAGCTGCAGCCCGAACTGCTTATAAATTGCGTTGGAGAAGCTGAGCAAGTTATCTGCTGGATTAGATGGAAAACATAAGTTACACGTTCCGGCTTCAGGCAGCAAAACGCGATTGACTTTACATGATGACGCCGTAGGTGGAAGATGACAATATTATGAAAATGACAAATGTGCGGAGCAGGCGCTAATCCCCAGCGCAAGCGAGCAATGTAAACAGAACGGGGTGACAGCGAGGCTACAAATTTCCACATTCAGGTTGTTTGGCTATTTCCGAAGATGCCCTTTTGCTTGATTGTGTTTTGTTGTTCTAGTGTGAAACTGCAGTGTGTCTGTGTGCACGTGATATCGACATAAAAAGGATTAAGTTTGATTTTTTCTATTTTAGAATTTTTTGATTTTGCCGTTCCTTTTTGTTGTTGACATGTGAACATGCAACGTGTGTGTGGAGAGTGGAGCGAGAAATTGGTGTAAACTGAGATTTGCCGTGTGCGCTAAGTCAACAATGTCAGAGGTTATCATTTTAATGATTTGTATGTGAAATGTGAAACTCTGAGCAGTGTGCGTCCGCCTGTGTGCTATTGCCAAAAAGGATTAAGCAAGATTTATACGAGTACATTAAGTGTTGCCACTAAACAGCTACAATTTAAACTAAACTTTCGCATTTTCCATTTGACATGAGTCCTTTGGGACTTACACCCAAGCAGTTAAAGCACTGATTTGCCGTGCCAGTTTTAACGCAAAAGTAACCCCAAATCGTGCACAATAAAAAAGTAGCACACTGCGTGAAGGCTCAATTCATTTCCAAATCACTTTTGATAGATTTCTCCAGGGTCCTTTTTTTCAGCGTAGCAGCACAGCTCAGCATAGAACAATTCGCTACACCAGGACACCCCATAATTTCACACTTGTTATGTCAAACTGACAGCTGCCACTTGTTTCATTATTATTTATTAAAAGGTTACATTCAAGCTCTTCACACAATTGTTTGCTTTGTTATTTGGTGCGAGGACACTTCATACACCATTCATATCGGCGGGTATGGCTGCCATAGCTCGCGACTGCAGAATACTAGTAGCAGGCTCTTCCAATATACGCGCCAGCAAGGCAAGTAATCAATATGCATTTTTCTGTTTAATGATGTCCTTTTTAAAAATGTCAATGGGCCGTGTTAATTTGCCATTGACAAAGTGTCAAAGTGATTTCTTCCTGTGGTGGTGTTGCCTCAATAAATTCGTACATATTAAACGGAAATTATTACTCCAGTCGGGCTCAGACAATGAAAGCACTTTATTAAAAACACAAAAAATCAATGCAAAAAAAGTAGAAAAGTAATAAAATAAAAAGTGAAAGAACAACATGATAAGGGCTGTTAAATAAACAACATTCATATTGTCCTTATAAAAATGTCAAGACACACACACACATCCGCGCACATAAACCCACACTCTTCCGCGTTCGCAGGCAGTCTCATTGCAGTGTCATGTGACAAGTAATGTAACGCCATACAATCCTCGACAACATAGCAGGACATTATGCCTTGGTCTGGTGCAAGCGAGGCCGTCAATGTAAACAATAAAAAAGATACCAAAAAAGAAAAACAAATTCAGCTCGGAAAAAACAACAACAAAAATCAAGAACGCTTTTCATTATAAATTACGATTTTCATTATTTTCATTTTGCATATAAATTCTCGTTTATACTCGCATCCTTGTGCAATATTTTGACCCGAGCGCGAGCGGCGGCAATTTCTTCACATTCATAATAACAGATTTTATTTCCAATTTGGTTTTTATTCCTTTTTTTTGTTTGCTTATTTTTCCATCCACCCCAGCTGCAGAGTTTTCAGGGCTCTCCGAGGGGGTGCCAGTCAACCCACTTCTACGTGGAAATTGCATTGTGCGAGTAAATCTGTTTGTTTATATTTTATTTTCGCACTCTCCGCGGCACTTTTTTAGAGCGCTCATTTTCGGTTTGAAATGTCGTGCCGGGACTTTTTTGTTTGTTTATTCTTTTAAATTTTTCCGAAAGTTTTTTAAAATTCAATTGTCTGCAGTTGGTAACTTCAGACTTGCAGCTCACCGCATTGACTACAGTTAGCGAAGTTACCCCTTTTGGTGTTTTATGCTACCAGTGTGGCTAATAATCGTCAGTCCTGGTGGGTGGCGCTGCGTCGGCTGCGGGCTCAGTGGCGTACCTTTTTTGTCGGCAAATTATGGTTTAAAATTTTGACACCAATTTGTGGGGTTACGCTGCGCAGCAGGAGGAACTTGTGGCAAGTTGAAGTAGGCTGGATATTGAGTTAAATGTAGTGTGAATTTGAATATGGCAGTGGGAGTATATATTGGAATACATTGGGAGTATATTCGTAGATATAAGCCGTAACTATATCCAAAGAGAATCTCAGTTTTTATAGCTAAGCAAACATAGGATGATGTGGAAGTAAAAATGAAAGTATCTTCCAGATTATATCCATACCGATTCAATAAATATGTGTTACAAAAGCAACGATGAGGACTTGGTAAAATGATAACTTCATAATTTAAAACTTTGTTAATCGAAGGTGGGCTATCGAGCTAACGATGGATCTGCTACATTAAAAACTGGAACGCGTTCTTGTTTAACATGAAATTGAACTAGGAATTATCTTGTTAGATACACCAGTGTTATTCTACAGAAGATTTACTAAATGGATTGGGATCAATAAAACTCGATAGTAATTATTTTTTGAATATCTATTATGATGTGTGGAAATTTTTGACTTTACGAAAATTATGTAAAATATGAATGACATTTTCTTCATGAAATAATGATATAATAATTGATCGGATTCAAATATAAACAATGTCGCAGATAAGTAGGTAAAATAATTGTAATAATAGAAAACAAAACTGATTTAAACCCAAATTCGTTCGTTGAAATTGATATAATAATATTATAATATTTAATAATTAATTATCAGAACTGGTCTCCTGAATTTATGGATATGAATTAACGATCCAAATAAAAAGTGTGTCTACAATATAAGATTCAAATTCCTTCTTGGGAAGTTATTGAATCCGCTTGTGAAAGTCCAGTCATCTTATCTGCACAGAAATCATTCGAGATCAATTTCCAGGATATTCTGCGGCTATTTCAGGGTGGTAAGTAAACTAACACAAACTTGGGCAGTTGAAGTACTCGAAAGTGGGGTTAACTTAATTGAAAAGTCACTATCAATATTAATAGTCCTTTACTTTAATAATATCAGCAACTTTAATAATATCAGTAATTCACTTATTTTCAACAGAAGAAACCAACTTTCAGTTCATCGTACCTGAATTACAGATCTAAGCATACTAAATTGACCGATTTTATATATTCTGATTCTGTTGATTATTCCCAAATCGCCCTAAATCACTTCAATGTTCTTAAAAAAGCTATTATTATATAAAGTAATCGTAATTCTTTTACAACATTCACCAAGCTGCCACCTCATCATATTAGACTAATGCGTTAAAATCCTTCAACTTTTCGCGGCATTTGCGAACAATGACGTACTTGAAAATGCGCTGCAAAAAAGAAATCAGAAAATTATTTGAATTGACAAGTGCCATCAAAATAGAAGCGGAATTAAATTTATCATTTACGCTGAGTGAGTGAAGGGGGAGGAGGGCTGCATTCGCACAAACGTCACATTAAACACTTAAAGCAACCAGCAACAGCAGCAGGAGCAGCCTCAGTAAAGGGAGTGCTCAACCAACCGCCCACTCTAACCGCCATCATCCATCAATTCCCGCACAAAACTGAAAGCACTCAAAACAGAAAACCCGAAAAAGTTCAAATATTGAATAATATATTTTTTGCAACATTTGCTGGAGCGCGGGGCGGGGGTTGCGCTGCACATTGGCATATGGGGCGCATTTAATGCTGCTTATCAAAATTTCAAATTTCAAATGAGAAGCAAAAAAAAACTTTCAAGATAAATATCTGGTATTTTTGTTACGGTTGTAACAGAGGACGAGTGGCAGAGAGGGAGGGGTAGAACATTGAATCGATCATTGTATAAGGAATAATGATACGCAATAATGATGACGATGATGATGAAGACGACAACACTGATGCCAATGATGTTGATGATTATGAGCAAGTTGACGAAGATGAAACTGTGGGATAAGAAGTTAAACGGGGTTGGACGGTGTTCGCGCTGGCATAATAAATGTAAACAAAACCGCGCCAGGAAGCAGAACGGCGGAAGCAAAACATAACATTCTAATATTGCAGGCTCTCGCTAACTGAGAGTGAGTTAGACGCATACAGTGGCAACAATATTTTGCTACATTGACGGGTGACAGACTACACACAGACAGCAACACAGCCAGTCAGCCAGCCAGTGAGCCAGCCATCCAGAGAAAAGATACACCCTTGGGTGACGGCATTCAGTCATAATGACAAAATAAAATGACAAGCGATTTTGCTGGTACAGGGCTTTTGGGGGAGTTTTGTTTGCTGGCAGCAGTGATGGCGACGACAACAGCAGCCTTCAAATTTGCATAATGAATTGAACACTTAAGAACGTTTAAGGACACTTGAAGGCATGCGCACACTCTTGCCAAGTGTTGGGTGTAATATTTCCTATTTTCTTTTATTATCCAAAATATTGTCTTCCGTTCTCTATTGATATATAAATTGAGTTTGAAAAAAATTTTCTATTTCTACACATTTTTGCGCTTATGGAGCATAATTTATTTTAATTAGTTTTTTGTTCAGCTCAAGCACGCGTCGATGACGCTTCGGCATCACATTACCTAATGCCTTATTAGTATCCTCACGGCACACATGCACAATTCCCATAGTGATTTTCATAATTCGACACCCTGCATACAGTCATGTTTAAATCACATTACGTTTAATCCCTTAACAACTCTTTTCACCCATAATTTTCCCCCATTTAAGTAAGTATGAGCAGCACTTTCAATTATGATGTATGTGAGCATTTACGAATATTTGAATTTTCTGTCTACGTAGCAGGAAAAGCGAGTGTCATGTCACTAATCCTTTGCCTGTAAAGTTGAAAAAGTCTTCAAGGATTGTGAAGTGAAATTTTGTGAAGTCATGTCAAAAATGTTTTATTAAATACCACCCATTGACAGCAATAAAGAAGGATTGCCAAGAGTAACATTTCGCTTATATTTTGAATTTAAAAAAGAAGAAATTTTAAATGGAATATCTGTCAATATTTTAAAGGATTATAAAATTGTAAATAAGAGGAAAATAAACTGATCATTACTATTTATATATTGCATCATCCGCGATGGAGATTTACTCGTAAAGTAGCAGGGGTTCACTTCCCACGGACATACTTATTGTTTCCTCTTCAGTGCGAATTATTTTGTTGGATGCATTCATAGCACCTAATTGTGCTTTCAAGTATTCAGAGTAATATAAATTTCGTTGAATTCACTCTCTTCCATTGAGATATTAATGAAAGAATAAAGATAATGCTTACATGCTTATCTCATTATTTCATTTATCATTTTATTTATCATTTCCATTTTCCCTGGAAAGATAGTCGCATAATATTTTTGGGTAAGAGCTGAGCGAATAAATCTCTGGAGTTCCTTCCTCTCTTTCATACATATATCCCGGAGATTTGAAGAGTCAGTCTTGTTGAAACTTTGATACCTGAAATTTAGTGTGATTGGTGGAGTTCAATTAAAGTCCTCATCATAACCGTCATGATCGTTCAGAAATTCGAGGACGTGGCAGTTAAAATAAAATTTGAATCCAATAATCAATTTTTTATATCAAGTTATGTGACCAATTATGATTTGGTGTTCCATCGGTTTTGCAATATATCCAGAGGTTTATTCGGCGGTTTTTAGAAGTTCATTATATTGTTTATGACTCGATCGAGTTTCTTGCTGCTTGCATTTTTGACCAAATGCAATTAATTTAAATTGTATAATTGCTTTTTGTTAAACTATGCATATAAATTATTAAAAAAAA
Organism: Clusia tigrina; assembly: GCA_920105625.2. Lineage (NCBI taxonomy): Eukaryota > Metazoa > Arthropoda > Insecta > Diptera > Clusiidae > Clusia > Clusia tigrina. The sequence goes on along the minus strand of OV050033.1, from coordinate 13,708,701 downwards.
TTTTAAAGTAAATATGACTGAATAAATTTATATAATATTACGATTTTTGGCCTATTGATGTATAACGTTCCATCGTTCTTCTCATCGTAATGTGCTCCTAAGGACACTAGTCAGTCTCAGTCAAGTCCACCAACTCCAAAGTTATGAAGATTATATTGACAGTACAGTTATGTCGCAGCGAGGTCTCAATGACGATGAATCTTTGAGAATTTAACAAAAAGCAACCCCACGGGTGATCAAGATAAATAAATTTATATTATCAACTGAGAAGTATCACCAATAACACCAATTCTGATGCTATTTGGTGGAGACACTTGGGAGATAACAATTATTCGATAGGCATAGAGAAGGCAGCAGACCCCCAATCGACAGCGGCAGCGACTGAGACGCTGACAGAGGCTGCGACGCCGACTGAGACGCCGACTGAGGCAGATAGGGGTAGATATAGGCATAGAGAAGGCAGCAGACCCCCCAATCGATAGCGCAGCGATTGAACAAATATACACTTGAACAAAACAACAAATTTTTCAAGGAAATCCCGATGTTCTGGTTATATTGAATTGTGTGAGAAAGATAGCTTACCTTGCTTGGTTTAGTTGCCGGTATGTTGACGAGCTCCCAACTGACCAGCAGAATCTAAAGAGTTAAATTCCTATAGAAAGAGAGAGATAGAGGTAGAGATAGATATAGAGATAGAAAGGTAGATAGATAGAGAGATATAAAATACACGAGCACTTTGGAAAAATTCCTGTGACAACTCCGGTCTGTCAGCATCTCGGTGCAGGGACCAACGAGGCGTATGGGAGTATACTCCCAAAATTAGAGCATCAATTTAAATAAAATATCCAGCAGGTCCTTTAGCTTAAAGTGGTGTGGATACAACAAGAATAACAAAATGATGGAATCTTTTTTTTGCAGAAATCTACTTTAATAGGAACTAAAAGAACAGTTAATTTATAATTTTTCCTTTGGTGCCCAGTTAAATTTTATATTATATTCGCAGATAAGATTTGTTTGTTCTTCCCAGAAGAATGGAAAAACTTTCTCATCTGTGCAATACGGGTAGTTTCCTCTTTAATCTTTTCATATGCATTTTTCAATTCTCGGTATGTGAGCTTCAAATGCCACCATATTCCGCTTGTCACCTCAGAGCACATGACCAGTTTTTATTCCATGCTGTAGCCTTCAATATTTCCAAATAAATTGGACAATATTTTTGTAATATTTCGTATGCCAACTCACAAAAAATTCGTGTGTAAAAAACAGGAGTGTAATGAAAAAACAGATAAAACGAAGGAATGCAATCACATAAAATTGAATACCAACGGAAACGGAAATGCAAATAAGCAAACAATACAAAAAAGAAACAATTGTGCAAAAATGAAACGAATGCTATTTCAAGTGTCAATTTATTTGGAATTTGACATTTATATTTATACATAAAATGAAGCTAAACAAAAAAGTAAAATCGCATATTGCCAGGGAGTGATGCTTCACATATTCATGGCAATTGTTTCGTGTCAATAACTGCTGCGCCCCATCACAATCCATGGCCACCATATCCATATGGATTCCATCGAAATACGTGCAAATGTTTAAAATAAGACTATGTGGAACGGTTCAAATCAATGTTGCATTTCAATTGCAACAGTTATGCGCGGCTGCACTTTATGCACCTCGCGTCCCAATCCAGGCTGTTGGCGCATGAACATACTTTTTACCTGGGTGAGAATTGAAAGGTATTAAAATCGATGGCGGATAATAGAAATGGCGAAAATTAAATTAAACAATTTCGCAAATTGACTGTTAGAATTTGTATGCCTGATGGAAAAATAGCTCTATTGAATAATTTCGTTGCATACTTTTAGGCACTAGTTTTTGAAAATTTCAATAGTGTTTAATGGGATTTGATGAGAATATGGTTTCATGTGCTCGTATAAAAATTGTATTCAAAATGAGCGAGTTGCAGACAACACTAGAGCATCATTGGTGGTGATACAGGGGGTATTTACACCAGGTATGACGGTACTACTCCAGTGTGACTTCTATTTCAGTTGTTTTCATCACTAAGGTCACTATCTACTAAACTGTATCTGCTATCTAACATTTTTATCCGTTTAATCTAGATGTATCATAAGTTGCCATCATCGAAGTACCCTTCCCTACGGGTCTAGAAAAATGCTTGCTATTAATGTAACATTTTTAAAATTAGGGTAACTCATTTGCTGCTCGCAACAAATTGACGAGATGCTTGTCAGCTGCTATTGTCATGCTTGTAATTGTCAAAATTAAAAGATGACATGTGTACAAATAATATGGAGAAACCTTTTCACAATACCAACAACGATGGCAAGAACAGAAACCGTTCTAAGCTAAATTCGAATACGAGCACTGTCAGAAAGGGTGATCAAACTATTCACCATGCGTTGATTCTCACCCTAGGCGCGTTATTTAAAGTGTGTTTAATGTCTTTTGTGTTTATTTTTAATTTGTCAAATGCTTTATGAAAACTGATTTTATCTCTCTGCAACAGAGCATTGCTTTAGTGAAGCGTAAACATTGCACAGTTTCTGATGATTGCGATAAAGTAATGCACCGGAAACTTGCTTAAGTTATTCCATAAAATATTTATTTATTTACATCGAACACTTTTAATTAAAATCGTATTAATCTGTGAGCAGAAAGCAATCACAATTAAAATTTTTACCATTTTCCATGCAGTTTTTCCAGCATATTTTGCATTTCGCTTGCTTTTGTTTTTATTGTTACTTGGGTTCAATGTAAACAAACAAAAAGCAAAAATCTTCACAATTTTTGGTCATTTGTGAAATTTTCCGTTAATTAAAATTCCAATTAATTTGCTTCTGTGAGTCAGTGAGTGAGTGTAAATTTCTGTGCAATGCAGTCTTTTTCCACCCAGCTTTCACTTTGATATTGTTTACCTCACCGACTGACTACGTATGATGTGTACATGGAAATCAATTTGAATTTCATTTACTGAACGACGACGATATGTCGATCAAATTGATTTTTATTACTTTGCTTGTGACATTGTTGGAAACAGAAATTCTTTTTTCTTGTAAATTAAAATCCAGCTCCGAGCGCATTGACCAAAGAACTTTTTACTTTAAAATATTTTTAAAAATAACGTAATACAAAATGAAGGAAATTCTGGCACCGTATCAGTGTCAGAATGCTGTAAAACGAAACGAATTATTCTGTCGCCTCAGAGACGAATGCGATGCACCCTAAAATTGGATTAGTTTATGTGAAGATGTTTTTTCATAATTTGTACTTCACAAGTACGACAAATATCCACAAATTCGCATATTTTCAGGAAGCAGCACTTATGAACATTCGATTCGTTTTACAGAATGAATCCACAAGTGAATTTATTTAGTGTTAAATTAATTGTCGATTTAGCCAGACACAAAAGCAGGACTAATTGCTTCCACTCCAGTGACCTTATTAATACGCTCAAAGAAAACCGCAATAGTACAAATTTCAAAACAAGGATAAGAAATATAAAAAAAATTATAAAACTTCATTGAAGCCCATCAGTAAGAAACCCGGCAGACCAGGCCAGCACAGCTCATGAAAATCCATACCGAAATCCCAATACTCTGTGAGGATCCCAGTTGTAGGAATGCCAGCACGCGTTCGTGTGTGTCTGTGTATTCGTGCTAGTATGAGTGAGTCTTGTTGGTAACCACAACAAAACGAAGGAATGACTTTGCGTACGAAAAAACTTAAATACCGGAAACAATTAATTCCACTTGAATTAACATATGGAAGGAAGGAAGGTATTTAAATAAGCAACCGCGCAAGTGTAGGGCAGCAAGGCAAATCACCGGCTAGCAAACACCACACTACCCCACATCACATAACACCATACCACACCACCCCATCCGATCCGACTACTCCACACGAACAACATCAGTCCAATTGACTGACTGCCTGACTGGCTGACGGGAGCAGCTCGAGCACTTGTTGGTGGTGTAGCACTAGCACCATCACCATCACCATCACCAGCAACAGCACCAGCAACAAATCAAAACATTTCACGTATTTTACCATGCCACGCCGACCGAGCCGGCTAATAGTCTGCCGTAGGTGAGTGTGCTGTAAGAAGAAAATGAGGCAATTAAATTTAGGGTCTAAAATTACGTATTACGCACGCAAGACATGCCGCTCAACAACGCGTCACTGAAGTACGCAAAAGTCTTGTAAACAAGTTCTTTTTTTCTATTTGTTTGTGTCCTTTTGTCCTGCTGAAAGAGGGTGGCTGGCTGGCCACTGGTATTTTTCTTTCAAATGTTGCTAGAAAATTAAAATTGTTCAATCTAAAAATATGTTTGCATACGTAGGAGTGTGCTTACAATCAATTCTCTGGACTTCTGGAATATTGTAAGAAAGTTGCCGAAAAGTTTTCAAGTAGCACTTAAAAACTTTTCGGCTTTGAGACTGCGGCGGTGGCTCTACTCAAAGAAGAGTTGTCGAAAAGCAATTTTAATCTTGGTAAAATTTGATACAAGAGGTGGCGATATTGCTTTTACCATGAAGTGTCTGCACCGATTCGACCTTTCCAGGGAGCACCACAAAAACATAACCGCATTTGTAAAATCAAATTCAAAATTATCAAACACGCTCACTTCAGTGTAGAGGAAGCACAGCGCAGCAGTGCCGCAGTCAGCAATTTTAGTCAAAAGTTAATTACTTACGGACAGGTAATTCCTGGCACCCTTCAAGTGTAAACGCTATTTAAGTAATATGCAAACAAGGGTAGGACCAAACGCTCAACAGCCAGCGCACTTAGTGGTAGCGGCAGCATATTCTACCCAACACTGCACAGTACTTACATCAGAGTAAATAAATTGAATATTTTTCCTCACATATTTTAACAAATGAGGTCATTTTCAAGGGAACAAAGTATATTCAATATAAGTGGATGGCACAACTTGAATCTGGGTCCCCAAGTTAAATTTGTCAATAATGACGTGATGTCTAAATCGTCAGGACTCTTTCGTGCGTTGTGTTTGTCTTGAGCTCGGTCACTACAAGATCCAGAGAAGCTTGTATGGCATATTGAGGTGACTTTTTCCACCGTATATTTATATAGATTCTGGAGTGTCCTTATATCCACGTGCACTGTGTCTTATGTCCACGTGCATTCCTCCATCCGAAATTACAAGTTTTTAAAAAAATAGTTTATTTAACCAATTTCCTCGTTGGTGTGCATATAAACTGAGCACTGGGTTTATATATATTTGAGTATATCAGTATAAACAATGCAAGCAATGCATAAGCCTAGACCAGTGCAGTCGTACTATGTTGCCTGATTGTTTGAGTCATTCACGGAAGAAACTTTTAACAAATTTTATTATAGCAGATCTTTTTATACTTATTCTTCACATAATGTGGATCATACACTAGGTACAGGTACAATTGGGTGCATACGCTACGCTTTGTATTTACTTAGTAATATTTTTGAACTTCGGGATCTGGTTCGTCTAAAATTTCATTGTTCTCAGTAGTGTCTTTGTCTCATAGTCATGTCGCAAATTAGTGCATTTAATGTTTCCCTATTCCAACTAATATCTGTCTGCAATACTTGAGGCTGTGTCCTTTCCTTCTTATACTTTTGGGTTCTAGTAATGCTTTTGTCTATTTTTCTGGGAATATTTTCTTTACACTTTTCGTTTGTCAAGTTTTGATGATAACGTTCTTCTTCCATTCATTGGATTCTTAGAAACTCAGAATTATTATTGTCTGCAAATCCAGTTTTACAAAACTCTTCCTTCTATTTATATAGACTATTTGTATGCGAACAGAGTACTGTATACTGCCACAAATTTATATACCCAATTGAGCCCACTCTTCTCTGCTATAAGTAATTTCCAACTTCTTTCTGGAAAAAATGAATTTGTGTGTTTTGTATACGTCAAACTTAATCAAGGATTTGACAAGACGTAGTACTCGTATGTTAACCATAAAGTCACGAAATGTTATATCCTTGTGCAATCGCGTGTGGCTAACATGCGATGAATGCGGTTACCACCACCACTCTACTCTGAACCACCCCACCTCTCGCTTGCTCGCTGACGGTAATATTTGTGGCCAAAAAGATTAAAATAATACACACGCGTGCCTACATTTAGGCGTAACAAATAACCATTAAACAGTGCAGTCTGTTTGATTATTATTTAATGATACTCATTCGTACACACGTATAGTATTCCCATGGTTGATGGCAGATTGCATTGACTGCCTGACTGCCTACCAGCCGGCGCATGGCTGTCTCTCTTTAGTTGAGTACCTAGGATAATTACAGGTTAAAGTTTGCCACGCTGTTGGCGTACGCAGTTCGTTGCCGGTTTGTCTAATGTGAAAACTTTAAATTAAAATCCTTTTTATAATAATTCCGTTTAGATTAGATTTGTATCTGTTTGTGGCTATAAACAAAAATAATGACTCGTTTCGTTCGTTTGTTTGTTTGAGTACTTTGTGCACATTTTAATGTGGGTTTAGGTTTTAGGGTTTACTTCTTTGTTCGTATAAGTTTATTTACCTTTACGACTATTTTGGTAGTAAAAAGTTTTTGTTCCAGTTTTTTATGTTTATGAGAAAACACAGCAAACAGTTTGAAAAAAGTATATAAAGTGGGTTAGTTAAATGCTCTCCATATTGTTTCTAGGCTTCCTAATTAAACCGAATCAATTTCTCACTCGGTTAGTCGAGGCTTGCTTGCCAAGCCAGAGGTCCTGTTTTGCATTAGTTACTATGCGTTCATTTATTAGGTTTCTCTACAAATCGAAGGCTTCGGTAAAAAGTATTCTCCACGTAAACTTAGCACTTGACTTGGTCAGATCATTATTGGCTAAATTAATGTGTTTGTGGATCTCGACAGATACAATGAAAAACGTATTTACATACTCACACAGGTATGCTTCAGGTTCATTAATAATGGATTACTGTGTCCATTCATAATTAATTGTGCGCGACAATATACAATATTAGATTAAGAAGATTCTGTCGATCTGGCGACAGTATGTGGAAGAATCTGAAAAAATTATGTATATTATGTTCACAATGATCACCTTTGGAAAGTAGGTGTGTGGTTCTCCATAGATTTGATGATGACAGGATGGGAAATTTTAACTACTGGGAAAAGTATGCTCTCATACATGAGAAGAAAGTAGTTTGCGTCTCTACATACCTATATGACGAGAAAACCTCCAGTAATATAATTAATTATATAATTGTATAAATATATAAAGGGTGTTTTTTTAGACATGTGGTTTTCAAGCAGAAATAAAATGCATATAATTTTATGTTATGGCCAAGAATTTAGCTTTATTATAAAGATAAGGGTTTGCCATTATGTTTTAAAAATGATTTCGGGCAAGTGGCCGCCGCGGCTGCCTCATATAAATTCCAGCCGAGAGGCCCAATTTTCGACCACTTTTTGTAGCAATTGGAGCCGTATGTCAGCAATAACGCGCCGAATATTCTCTTTCAACGCGTCAATCGTCTCGGGCTTATCTGCGTAGACAAGCGACTTCACATAACCCCACAAAAAATAGTCCAGCGGTGTTAAATCGCACGATCTTGTAGGCCACGCCACGGGCCCACGACGCGAGATAATGTGCTTACCAAAAGTTTCCTTCAATAAATTGATTGTTTCGTTGGCTGTATGGCATGTAGCGCCGTCTTGTTGGAACCAAAGGTCGTCCACATCAACATTCTCCAATTCAGGCACGAAAAAGTCATTAATCATGGCTCTATAGCGTTCTCCATTGATTGTAACAGTATGGCAGGCTTCATTTTTGAAGAAATATGGACCAATGATTTCCTCTGCCCACAGAGTACACCAAATAGTGACTTTTTGAGGATGTAACGGCGTCTCAGCAATGGCTTGTGGATTATTGTCACTCCAAATGCGACAATTTTGCTTATTAACGTACCTATTCAATCAAAAGTGAGCTTCATCGCTGAACAAAATTTTATTGTGAAAATCGGGATCGGAGGCCATCTCGTTTTGGACCCATTCACCGAACGTGCGACGCACTTGATGGGCGTTCGGCTATAAACTTATGAAATGGCAAACCAAACTGAGCATAAATCAAGTGACAGCTGTCAAAAAGACCAACTCCGAAGAAAGTATTGCCAGATTGAAAACCACACGTCTAAAAAAACACCCTTTATAATACATTTGATTTTTACACATTTCACAAATATTGATTAGGTGGTTTCTATGCTTGCTTAGTATAAATCCTCTACGACTTGACCAAACCAATGTACCATTGTAAAAATGGATGACACATACGTACAAACAAATACAGGTATATTTAGGTGTGGGGCAGGGCGCAGGTCTGATGACCAAACTGAACTTTTGAGTGTAGTATTCAGTAGAGTTCTCTAAGTAAGTTGGAGGCTATTTGGAAGACATAGCTTTTTTGTGTTGCGTTGCATATTTATTCGATTTAACTATTGCAAGTAAAAAAACTCACAGAGATGTTATTTCGAGGTTAGGTTTAATGAAAAGTTTCATATATCTGAGGCTTTCTGAACTAGCGATTGGGGTCAATATTTCTCTCTTCCTGTTATCAAAAGATTCAAGATGTTTGACTGATTATTAGTGACATAGTTGAGGGAATCTATAACAAAGGTCAATTCCGATCACAACTATTCCAATTCATAAAAGTGCTCAGCCACGAAGGCACGTCATAATATGCGAGTGGGCTAAAACTATTTCAGACATTTTTCATTCTCCTTGTTTCCAAAACGTGGTTTCTGGCGACATTTGAATTGACATAAATCTTTGGGAAATACTTTCTCTTATATGGAACATAAGTTTCTTCAATTTATTCATTTACGAGCAGTTTATCTGAATTGTTTGAATATATATAGAACAATAATTGTTCCATGATTGTATAAACTTCAAGGCAACAATTTAAACAATTGCCAGAAACTCTTTCCAGGGATTTTCCTTATCGGCCGCTTCCGGCTAATTTATCTGTACACATTTAATTTATGATTTAATTATGCTGCTCTTTAAATTCCAGACACATAAACCCCCGTCAGCGAAATAATTTCACGAATTTTGTCTTGGCTTCGGTAGCTGACTGTGTAGACAGCACAGAAAATGGGGAGAAGAAATTTTTAATTTCTTAATTTTTGTAAGGTCAGCTGAAACTTGAGCGCAATTATTCTTCTGGAGCAGGGTAGGTGAGGCGGCAAAAATGCTGCTCGAATATGCTCGGCTGCATTGTAAAAATGAAATTCTTTTGTATTTCAAGAAGTGCGCTCATTTAGAAAATTTGCTCATTTTCAGAGCAGACACAGCTGGAGTGGGAGGCGGATTGGATTGCAGTGAATAGGGCAGAAAAAAGCATGACAAGGGGCTCCAAAGGGGTGCACAGTTTTCTTCATATAAATTGTTGGTCGCATTTATTTTTCCTTTTTTCAAATTTCATTTTCGTTTCTTAAGTCAAAAATGCTGCGCTTAGCATTGCTGCAAATGATGGCTTCTTCTGGTGCTTCAGCGCCTCGGCGCTTCTTTCACCATGGCAGCGGCAAATCAGGCTCATTAAATCTAAACTGTAGCCATGCTGGACGGGTGTGGCAGTATTTCGAGTGCTGGTGTTGGTTATGGTGTTGGTGTCGGCTTTTGCGGCTGTGCACATTATTTTGGGTAGGTGAATGTGTGGGTGTCAGAGATGTAACCCCGAAAAAGGATGCGGAAAAATGCGCTTATCAAGGGAGAAAAATCGAGTTGACAGCAACAATGAGACCAACGAGAATTTAACCCCAAATGCCCAGAGGTAATTATAAATGTCCTTTGCGCTTGGCTTAATGCGCTCTTTCGGTGCTCGTGGTGTTCGTTGTTTTTATCATAATGAGTGGCAGTCGGACATTTGGACATAATTGTTCAATTATTTCGTTATCCTTAATTTCAAATGTGTGTGTGATTGTGCGATTAAGTTTCCTTCTGTGAGCAAGCAGCAATTCTAACGGGATGTTTATCCTAATTGCAATTAATTTAGTTTGGCATCTGTCAAACACACACACGCTCACACACAGTCACTCTCATAACTGAACTGAGTTTTCCACTAAAAATATCAATTTTAAAGATGTTCGCCTGCCTGCGTGCATCATAAACTGCTGTGCACCGCCCCCATTTAATAAATTCACACAAATTCAATTATGTCTCCTTTTGCCATTTTGATTATGTGCTTTACATGCCAATTTTGTGCTTCTTTCCTGGCGGTGTTTGGAAACGCCCTCTGCGCCCCTCGGGGCTCAGGTGTCTTCTCGTTCAATTATAATTTCAAATATTATTTTTTTGTTTGTTTGTCATTTTATTGTTTGTGACATTCGTCGTCGCTCACTCTCCACAGGAGGGTGGCGGTGGGCTGGTGAGTTCGCGTATGCCACATAATAAAGGGGCGTTTTAGATATTTGACTGTTCTTACATGGCGCATGTGAAGTAGCTGCAGGCCTGTGCATTGCTATTGACAGTTTATAAAAAAAAGTTAATAGCGTGTGCTGGGGCAACATATTAGCAAAGTCAGCTAAATTGTTGCGCAAATGGCTTCGGGCCTTGCAATCTTATTAAATTTTTGCGTGAGCTTTCTGACACCTCGCTTAATGTGTGAGAAGATTTTTGGAGAGAGTTCTTCCCTTGTGACATATTTTAAATATGTAACTGATTTGTTTTCTTTTTAAACAATTTGTATTCCTAGTTTGATGTTCAAGTTGGATAATCAGCTTCTGCATCATCTTATTAAAAAACTTTAACACTTTTTGTAAATATTTCAGTGACAATCGATACCAAGAATCTTTTCGCAATCTATTTGTAATGTCTTTAGAATGCTTCTCAAGGGCATCTTTAAAGGTACGCGCAATGTGCATATGGATATGTATATGTATATGAATATGTAAATGTATATAGATAAGTATATGTATATGTATATGTATATTTATATGCATATGTATATGTGTATGGATATGTATGCGTATATGTATATGTTTATGTATATATATAATAATATGTATATTTTTATGCATATGTGTAATAATATATATATGTATGTGTTTTTGTATATGTATATGTACATATATATGTATATGCATATGCGAATGGCAATTCAGTGCAGATTGCTTGAAGTGGCGTTCAATTTTGGGTAGATGCAGCACACATAACGAGCATACCTTTAGAGTTTTTAAAACTTCACTTACAATGAGATGTGTCAATCTTTTTATAAACTTTCTACTCTGAAGAGTATTATTTCCACCACCTTCTAGTTCCTCTCTGTCTTGTCACCACCTCTGAAAAATACCTGTGCAGTATAGTGTTATATCTTCATAAAAATTAGTTCTTTTCAGTTGGCACAAAACTCTTTGTTTCTCTGATCAACTTTAATGATAATACTGACTTAAAAAATCAAACATACTACTTTGAATTAGGATAACTTTTGGCAGAGGTGCCTGAGATATTAAAGAAAATAATAAATTACATCTTAGCAGTGAAGCAAATATTTCAACTGTTGATAGTTCTAGTTGCTTGGGAGAAACTTAGCTTCCTGATAAATATGGCGGATCTTACGTAGGCACAGTTGGAGTACAACCCCTGGAGACTTCCCGGCTAGTTTAAGCGATGTTGATGTTATTATTAACAATTCAAGACCAACAGGATTTGTATTAAAGTAGATTATAACCTACGATAAAAACAATAAGTCTCCTTAGTATTTGTGTATTTTAGTATATCTCTTGTTTTGCCTAAGAACGGTTAAATAAGTAGCAACAACCAAGACCAAGAATTTCAAGTTATTTTAGCATGAAAATATTTTTCTGCTACTTAAATTCTTTGTTTCGATTCAAGGAATTACACAAACTTTCTACGACTGCTCTCAAGTTCCTTGGATTCGGCTCAAGTGGATATTTTTAATTGTATATATTATACGGATACAACCCTACTATGGCTATTTTTAAAGAACAAACTTCGTTGTATCAATCTCTTAACCTTGAAAATCATAACAGGATGTATACAAATATTTCATTCTGTTGACCACTTTCAAAGTACAGAAAACATTCCATTAACGCATGAGAAGTGTTGACACCTCGTCGTCTGGGTGACAATTCTCCCGAGTTGCTGTTTTTATGTACCGATGTATCATCATTGGTAAATCTCGGCTACAAAAAGGCCGAACAACATTCCTTAAGGGAAAAAATTGCACAGAAAGAAGAAACAAATATCGCAATGATCATAAATATTATTCAGTTTTGATATTCTGCGTTTATCTCGCACCTTCGCGCAGCCGATATGAATGAATGTAAAATTATTTGCACAGGAAGATCGAACATCCGCAGACGCAGCCGCAGCCGCAAGAACTTGGCGATACAAAACAAAAGACCAGCTTCACTAGCAGAGACAGTGACAATGTCGACAATCGACGACCACGGAAAGGATTTTCATTTTTCACACAGCCGCTGAAGACGAAAAAGGTGTTGTTGCAAATGTTGGCAGAGAAATCTTCGGAGCAACAAAACCAAACTGAACAACTGAACTGAATAAAAGCAACGAGAGAGGCTGAGGCATCAGATGTGAAACAAATAAAAGATCTGTTGCATAAATGAAATGACAAAATGTGCAAAATATTTCACTGAACGCACCGCTCACAGACACGCTGTCTGGCAATGCGGCGTTCATGTCTGCCGTGGAGGAACCACCGGATCTCCAACTAGCCACAATGCTCTTGCAGCAAAAGCAGCAACACAGTCGCAGCTTTGCAGAATATCACAGGGAAGCACGCATTGAAGCGCTTAGAGCATTGGCAAATGATTTTTTCTCTTTCTTTGAAATTTGTTCGTCACTTTGGTTTTGTTTTTCTCTTATTAGTTAAAAGTTCGTAAAAAAAGATCCAGGATCTTTCTTGCCACACATTTTGTGTGTGTTAGTTTGTGTGTCCTTTCGGTGGTGATATAAATTCGTTAACATCTGATCTGATCTGCTCTGATGCAAGTCAATGGTGTAACATTCTTCAATTTTATGCAAAATATGATCGAAATGTTTGAATACAATTTTTGTGGTATTTTAAAATTCAGTGGAATACTCTTATAAACTCGTAGGTATAATCGTATACCACAGGGTCTAAAAATTTATTTTCTTATGTTATGAATAAATGTGCATGAATTTATGAAGAACAGTGGATATAATTGAACAAAAACTGAATTAAATTAAAATATACGAAAATAATGGAAGTCATTTAAGGCTTTGACTACTTCTTCCCCAAATTAATTAAAACAGATTGCAGAATATTTCTTTAGATATCTAAAGTTTGTAAGATAATAAGACAGAGATCAAACATACGTAACGGACAGTTTCTTTCTTGTGGATTAATATTATTATAATACTATTAATCAAATCAGCAAAAATTTTAGGGGAATGCTCTGCTGGAAACAGAAACGCCCAAAACGAGGCATACTTTTCATAAGACCATGGGGATCGGCTCTTAGTTGTACCTAGCAACTGTCTTTTAGTTTATTCATAATTCCCAAAGAACAACTTTTTAAGTCCTGTTCTGTAATAATATTTCACTTATAATTCTGCAACTGTTTGTGTTGATGATGAACCACTGTGCTGGGAGCATTTAAAAAGGCTTCAAGTAGTGAAGGAAGCAAGAAATATGATTGCTGATAATGCCATGTGTGCTGCTTCACAGACGCACTCTCTCTGGCCACATAGAAAACGTGTGTACGCGTGTTTCCTTGGAGTATTTGTGTTTGTGATCTTGTTACCGATTTCAATTCTGATTTCAGAGTTTTGACTTTTGGATGCGTATGCGTTGACAATTCCTTGAAAAGAGATTCAGAGTAAACACACAGACACATCCAAGAGGAAGCGTAAGTAGCAAAGTTAGTCAGTCGTTTGGAAGGAGAGCGCGGAGATATTGAAATGAGCATTTCGAGCCATTGTCACTGCATTTCTCAATGCATACTTTATTCATTTATTCCAATAATAATGCAATGCAAACATTGATTGTCATCGATTGTCATTGCGCATTGCGACAGCAACCGTCGAGCAAGCCAGCCAGCCAACCAGCTCAAAAAGTGCTCTGGACGCCAGCAGGCATGAGGAGCAGAGCACACGTTCGCTCGTCGTCAGTGCATATTTATCACACATCATACAAGCAGCATATGCAGCATTCTGAGCTGGGGCATTGGGGTGCCGTGCATGGACATTGGGCCGACTTTGCACAAGTTATGCCCTTTTAGGGGATTTTTGATAGGTGACAGATTTTTTTTGACTTGCGGTTGCAAATTTATGAGTTGTCAGGCGCGTAAGATTTTCCATATTTTTATTTACAATGCCGTGCCGCATGCGTCATTCTTCATGGAATTTATGTTATACATTTAAATATTGCTGGTACAGACAGACAATCATTCGTGGTCGTAATTTTCATTTTCATTTTCTCTTTCGGTTTTTTGTTTTTTTTTGTTTTTTCTATATTGCAATAAAATTGACAACTTGGCTGTAATTGATTTTATACGCACATACGCGCCCATGCAACACTGCTGCAAGCTGCACACAGTCAGTGTCAGTTACGGGTGCTGCGACTGACTGGCTGACTCTACACCGTACCTTTTTACATTTAAATGAATTCAATATTGCATTTTTACGCTAAAATGCTTCCAAAAACAGATTTTTCATTTACACTTTCTGAATGGAAAAGCCGGATTACGTATCCCACGGGCACAGCTAGCGCTGCACAGCGCATCGTCCTTACGGGTATCCAATGTGAGAGCAAGTACGTGGAAGCGCGCTTTCGCCGCTACTGCACCATCGCCATCACCATCATCAGCAGCATCAGCCTCATCATCGTGCGCATCAGTGTTCGGTCGGTGTTTCAATACGGTTTCGGTCAAACGAATGTGTTTTAATACATTTTTGAAAGGCTATTTTATATTCTCTTTGAGTTGCAAAGGATTTATTTTCGCACTTTTTTGTCGCTCGCTTTTTATTTTTTTTTATCGGTTGTGCAAAAAATTAATCAAAATGTATGAAATTAAAGGAAAATCAATTTACTTTCGCCCAGGCTTATAGTTGTTGTAATGATAAAATCAATCAAAGTGCGCCGGGCACTTCATTTTGGTCAATGAAGAATTCACAAGGCAGCCTTTCATTAAACAGAATCTCATCAAATGGAATGCAATTTACGAGTAATATTAAAACTAAAATGCTTTCGAAAGAGAGCGTTTATTGAATATTAAATTGGAGTGGAATCTCTTATACAAATTGTGTGAATATAATAAAATCCATTGCGTAATAAACGCAAAATTCCCTGTCTATTTGCCTTATGAAGGAACAATCCTTTTGTTTCAATTCAATCAATGGAAAGCAGATAAGGAAGTTACTGACAAGGACTGAGTGGAAAATTATAAATTATTTTGCTTATTGATTTTGAATAAATTGATCTAATGACAAATACCGTTGGGTCCGCAATATTATTATGATGTTTTCTTATGCTTGACTATCAAATTTATCTATTGAGAAACAGTTTGGACTACATTCAAGGGAGTCTAAGATCCTCTTTCTCTCTTATTTCACAGATTGCATCAACGGAAAGAGAGGAACTAAGAATGACATTTTATTCGTAATGTTGAAGTGTGTGTAGTTTTTTTCAAATGAATTCTTTTCATCTGCACTACTCGTATAGTCTTTGATATGATGGGAGATGGAGCTGCACATGATTCTCTGGCAAACCCACGAATCAAACATTTTGTTTATGAAGTAATATGTATCTTGAGATAATATATGATAATCAAGAGTGCCGTAATAAGCAAGAGAGAGAAATTCGATTGTAACAACTCAAAGGGCGTTAAGTGCAAATATTTCTATGAGATCTGAGACTTTTAATAGCATTCATACAAAAAGGTTTACTCAGAAAAAAACCACACACTCCTTCAAATAGAATGGATCTAACGCGATCGAATAGAAAATCAAGTTCTGAAGAGTCAGAACTGAGAATAGTATTATTTTTATTTCTCAAGTTGCACAAATATTCAGCCAAGTCCTGGGTCCACCTCAGCTTCAGTGCTACCAACTAATTGAGTTCGTGAATTATTTATTAAATTTTGAAACAATATTTTCATATTTTTTTTCTCGGCGGTTATAGTTTTTTTCGATGGACGAAGGACATTTGGTGACATCTTTTGGTAGATTTTTGGAGAATGAAACTCACTGTACTCGTATATATATTTTTTAAATTTCATGCAGTTGGATATCATACCTAAAAATATTACTTGCGAAGACAACCCGCTATCAGGTTGCGCCCGAACCTAACAGAGCTTGCCAGGCGACTCTGCTTTCCGGGCATTATACCTAGAGTGTTTAGGGTTTCCTCGACTTGGTCCATCCATCGGAGGCATGGTCATCCTCTACGTCCTCGTCCAGCGGCTTCCGCTGCGAACACATTTTTCTCTGAAGCTTCTTCGTCCATACGCACGATATGTCAAAGCCAGCGCAGACGTTGTATAGTGATGCGCCTGACTATGTCAATATCATCGTAGAGCTCGTACAGTTCGTGGTTCATCCGAATAGGGTAGTAGTCGCCGACATGAACAGGACCGCAGATTTTACGAAGAATTTTCCTCTCGAATACCCCAAGCGCGGCTGCAACAATCGGCGACACGACCTATGTTTCTGCGTATTGGTGTAGGATAAGCGTCTTGCAGAGTGTCAGTTTTGTCGGTTGAAAGAGGGCTCTACTACATTTCGTTAGTGACCCCATAGTAACAACTGTTAGCAAGCCTGATTCTTCGTTTGATCTCCAGTCTAACGTTTTCGCCAGATTGGGGCTTCTATCAGAGCAAATATGGGCACTGCCTTAAGCGTTAATTTATGGTATAAATGGAATTGTCGACTTTTGCTTATGAAGAAACTATTTTCAATAAGTTTATTTCCTTCTTATGAATAATAATTACATTTTGTATTTTATTCATTATTTTTATACCTCAACGAATATTTGTATTATACGAATACTCGTATTATAACTCTACTCCGCAACTAAATTGCAACTATATCCTCAAAATATCATATAAAATATTGTCACAGCTCTTTCAATGTCGCTTCCAGATCGGTGACCTCGTCTACCTCATTCCCTACTCGTATTACAAACATGAAGAGTACAAGATTTACCACAATTCCAAGCGCTGGTACCCCATTACCATTAAAAAAATGTCTTTTTACACTGAAAGTGTTGCTAACTGGAGTTTTATACGGTAGCGCGTTAAACTTATATATCGCCACCAAAATTATGGGTTTTTCTACCTCCAATGACGAATGATCTACATTTTATTTTATTTCTTTTTAATGGCAGGAATTTTTTTATGTGAACTTATTTTTCGTTTTTCTCGCATTCATGTGCATTGAATTTTAATTTTGTAAGCTGGCTTAGGCAAAATGAGGGAAAAAATACAAAAGACTATTATCAAAATTTTGAAGTCTTTCCGTGGAGGATTTTTTGATCCGCTTTTATACTATTTTAGCGCAAAAATTTGTGAAAAAGTGATCTGATTTATATGTGACACAATGGGTCCGAACAAATTTTTGCGCTCGCTCGCCTAATACATTAAACATAAAGCGAATGCCAGCAGCGGATCTCTATACTGCGTTGTAAAGTGCGGGCGTCCGAGTAAATGCCCCCAATAAGGTTGTTGTGCGGCGATATGGCCGCCATTATGAGAAGCGCATAACAATAAAAGACAATTATATTGTAATGACAGACCATAAAATATTTGGGTGGTGACAAATTATGGTAACGCCTTGGAGCACGTTTCGCTCGTTAATAACACTTGGCCTGATGGATAATTTGAATATGAAGTGCGCGTAAGAGTGCGTTGAGGCATGGGGAATGTCATGTACACCACTCTTTTTTTATTTACATACGTGTATTGTATGGGCGAGATACAGCTGCGGATATTGATGGGAGTGAATGGGTTATTTAGTAAAAGGGTAGTGAAGAAATATTCTTATTATATAGAAAGATATTTAATTTTCTATGCCAAAAGCTTTTAAGTCCTAGTAAAGTTAGGAAATTCAAGAAAAAGTCCTGAAGAAACTAAATCTTTATTATGTGAGTCAGTCTACTCAATATTCAGAATGGTTCTGTTTTGAACCTCTTTGGATTTATCAAATATTCAACTGTCTGCTTGAATAATACTGGATTGGCAAGACATTTTGTATAGTTATTCGAAGTTTTAGTCCAACACTTTAACTTTCACTTTGCTTTAGTTTGAATCACAAATAGATTGCCCAATATGCCCTTGCAATAATAATATTGTTTAATATACTGAAACATAATATTTTCATATATTGTGTGAAATTAAGATCTCGTAGAGACGTTTTCCTGGGGAGATACTCTCTCATTTCTTGTAAATTGGGATGTGTCTGGGGAGATTGAAATTTACAAACTGTACCAAGGACAGAATCACTGTTCATAGTAAGAATACTTATTTGTAGAAGCTGAGGAAGGCCAATTATTTTGTGGCGTTCTACTTTTGTGTAGGTGGAGAAAGAGGTTGGGATAACATAAAATGCAGTACCAATATTATAAAAAGTGAGTATATTTTACAAATGCTGGAGAAATAATCATTTCCAAAATAAATTTTCTAATCCGTCACTTCGACTTCAAAAGTACCTATCGAATTAATAGCCTTATTTATTTGTGCTGGAAACTATTGAAAGATTCGGTCACATAAAAGGCTCAAATATTCGTTTCTTGTATGAATAATGTTGACACTGACGGTTGCCCGCTTAACGCTTATGAGATTTATAATAAGCTGCCACTGATAGTGTCAGTCGGCCATAATTTTGACAACGTCAGCCGGACATGGTGTCACTGTCAAGTCACGCTCCTGTTTCAATGAAATGTCCGCCGCTACTTAACTGGTTGCATAAACAAATTTTGTTGCAGCACTACCAGCCAGGACCAATACGGACGCGCATCGCGACATCGATGTTCTCATTGATATGCACAGATATAAGTTATATTTTTTGCCTCATTGGACAGCTTCCACGAATTGTTAGCAGCACTCCTTGCTCCACTCGTCTTCTCTGAATCCGTACGGCTGTCTATCTTCTGCCACACATCAATGCGTTCTGCGTTTGTTGAGCTTGTCGCCAGTTTCTGGGCTGTGATACAATTTTTATGATCAACTGTGTGAAGTTCGATTCAGATATGAATGTTGCTGTATTTCAGAGTGCGTGTGTGTGTTTATTGGCGAAGGATATTCTTCCTCTGTTGTGTGCTTGTTTGTTATAAACTTCATTTAAAATTTATGGTCGTGTATTGCTGTACAAAACCGTGCTAAATTCATTTAACATCGACAACATAATTCGTATTGCATTAGTATGCGTGTCGAAAAATGTCAATATTATATTTTTGCCAAAGAATAAAAAGGAAAAATGTAGTGAAAGAAGAAGATGAGAGAGAGAAATAAGCGAAAATTTAACAAAATTGTTTTTAATGAGCTGATTTCCTTGAACGATATCTGCTATGGCCTGACCTGTGGGTTTGTCCTGCCCGATAATGTGGACAATGTTCCCAATCATCATATGGTTATATAGGTATGCAGAGCAGCACACCAAAAGAAAAATGATTGAAACATAAAAACCAAGTATTGCAGAACCGACATTTTAAAGTCAAGGGAGCAACCAAAGGGATAAATATCGATATTTATCGAAATCTCCTGTATGATAGATATTCTTTTTCATTATTTTACTCCAGACCTGAATGTAGTAGACCTACCGTTCAGCAACTATATCCGTAACAAAACTTTCAAGACGGCAATTATCTCTTCAAAATTGTTCAATATCAAACCGATCTTTCTATTCTTTAAGAACGTGAACAGACAAAAGGGTTTCCGATTATACTACAAGTTCAGAAATGGGTTCACCAACTCGACTATTGAAGTATTCCAAAACTGGATTGCATGAGGAAGAACTTACACAATTTTCTACATACAGTTTTATACCACATTGGACAAACTAACAGTAGGGCACCATGTGACATTAATTGTACAACCATTGTCTAAGAAATAGTGGTAATTACACACGTCTGAAAAATAGAAAATCTGTGAACTTACTATTGATTAAAACATGTTTCACTTTCACGCTTGATTTATTTTTCGCTTGGACGTTCGGAAGATCCACTGAGGTGGTCTCGCGTGCTTACTTGGATTTAGATTTCCAACTTTCCTATAATAATGTCGAACATTCTGCATCGACCGTATCTAAAATTCGAACATAGTCATAAATTGAGACCCATTAATAGTTAATTAACTGAGATTTATTCGTACAGTACTTTTAAAAATACCGCTTACAAATTGGAAATGGTAACTCCAATACACATGCTTTATATTGAAGTATAAATCTTTGTGCTACTGTTGGCTGTATACATATTGTATTAATTGGCACTGCAATATGAACGAAAATGTCATAGAAATTGTAATTGTGGCAAGCAAGCAACTCTTACTCTAGTATTATTTTTAAGGACTCTTACTCTAGTATCATTAAAAAGGAAACAAATTTAAAAGACCCTGTCTTATATGTGAACGCATTAAAATAAATATATAAAGGAGAGATAGTTTGATACATTCATTTTGGCAGTTTTGACTAGTTTTTCATATTCATATTTTGTCACATAATTAAATACAATGATTTGTGTGTTTCTTCCATGTTCAGCCTATGAGTTCCGGTACTGTCCAATATAATTACTTAATCTCAAGAATTGAGTTACTAAAAGTCTCTAATTTCATGCCTAATCAAGTTTTAATTAAACAGAGGTGAAGTGAACATCGTCAGCAGTTCCTTTCGTAGCTGAGTTGAGCTCTTCTAATTGAATTCCACCTGCTCCACATATGCACATAAATTTCCATGTTACTTCAAATGTCACTGGCTTCACTGCCCTTCTAATATATGAACACACCTTAAAGGTGTTAAAATGACAAACAAACCGTAAAAATTTGATAATCCCCAGCTAAAATATGCGTTTAGATTATAACAATAGAAATTCTTTGCGGCCGCGGAAATTATATGAAAAAAATACCACGCACCAAATACTACGCATACGCACTCGTTTACAGCATGTTACGCATGCGCAGCCGCGAAACAGGTGTTAATAACGCTCGCTTGGCAGTCCATATCCTGTGGAGCAAACGCGCAATGTGCGCTGATGTGCGTTTATCAAGTTGTCGTAGATTAAATGAAACAATTTATATGAAAATGGCACGAAAGAAAAAAGCAGGAACCGAGGAAGATGGCACCACAAAAACTAAGAACCCTTTTCACTCCGCAATGTATTCAAAAATTTTAAAACTTAGCTCAAGTTCCAATTAATTCTCAGGATAACGATAAAACATAAGCTTACATATGCGCGTACACGTTTACTGAAACCGCGTACAACCAAAACTGGCAGACACGCCACGGTAAGGAAAGGAAGTGAATGGCAAGCATGGCCCAGCGATCCTTTGAGCTGCACTCAAACGAACAAGGAAATAGATATGAAGCAAGGATACGTCGCAGTGGCTACGGCGCACCGTTGCAGCGAATGACACGAGCACGCTCACTATCCCCATCAGTTGCATAATTAATTTGTTTTTTGGCCTCGTAAAGTTTTAATGCGTTTCGTGCCCCCTCTCCATATTAATTTTGATATACAGGTCCTTTTAATGCTTACGCGCCAGCATTTATGCTTATGCGTTTTTATCGCATTTTTGATGTGTTGTTTGTTGTTTTCATTGTGGTTAGTATTGTTAGCTCCTGGGCATATTTCTGTGTATTCTTATTTATTGTTGCCAATTTGAAATGGCGTAAAGCGCATTACAATCGCTTGTGTCATGTTCTCAGTCAACAATGAATTATTTACCATTTATTAAGGAGCTGCTAAAGCGCATTTCTCGAGCGCATTTGGCAAGCGTGTTGGCGGATCCTGCGTATACCTACAAGTATCTGGTGTTGCTCGGTTGGTGGGTGCGATGCAGCAATGAGATCCTTATCGTGTATAGTAGTTCGCAGTTTTGTTACTGAGCATTGATCAAAAACATGTTGCGCAAATGCTGCTGTCCCCCGCTTGCTTTTAGGCAATTTTGCTTGCCCCTTAATGCCAATTTTTATTGTATTGATTTATGGCGAAGCTGTTGCACACTTTTATTGTTGTTAACAGCTGCAAATTTGATAAATTCTTGGGGGCTTATTAAAAATATACTCATATTAATGAGCTTATTTTCAGTCAGTTTAGGTATGCTTGAAATATGTCAGAGCCATATAAAATTATATATACCCAAATGTGTGGTTGAAGATGTGTTTCCTGGTATCACGAAGTCGCAGTGTAAGTTATAACTCTCTTTGGAGGCCCTTCCATATGAATTTTCA
This sequence comes from Clusia tigrina, assembly GCA_920105625.2. Taxonomy (NCBI): domain Eukaryota; kingdom Metazoa; phylum Arthropoda; class Insecta; order Diptera; family Clusiidae; genus Clusia; species Clusia tigrina. The sequence goes on along the minus strand of OV050033.1, from coordinate 13,686,266 downwards.
GAAATTCTCGCAAAGTAAGGGGTGTTCCAATGCAAAGTTTTCCCTCGTATCAAAGTGCCGATCCAATATTATAAGCAGTTATAGATGAGCGGCCTCACAGAATAGCCTCGTAGTGGAGGATCACTTAAATCTTGTCTTCTAAGAACTGCAATAACAAAACTTTGCATATGAGTCGTTTGGAGTGGCATAATTTGAAAGAGGATATGTCCTCCCACTTTCATCAGGGTAATTTAGAAGGTTATCCTAATCTGCAGCACGACAACGACACAGTTCACAGGCCCGGATTGGAAATGATCAACAATCAAAAAATATGGATGGAATATGTCAATTGTGTAAGAACGATACGTAGGGTGTCAGTCAAAAATGCCTTTCGACCGCGGTTCTAACTGCGGGAAACATATTCGTATCAGTCGGTACTTATGTTAAAACTTTATGAGAGAGCTCAATATAGGAGAGGGGTCTAAGATAACTTACGGAAGCAGTTCCACACCTGGAAAAAATTTTGCCAAAACCCGGTACCTATGTTAAAACGCCAGCAGAGAGCTACATAAGGGAGAAGATCAAATGTAAATCACGGTAACATTCCTAATCGCGGACGACATTTCCAGAGGTATTTGAAGTCAACTGTTTTCGTGTAATCGAACATTGTTTTATGGCTTTTAATATTTAAATAAGATTTTGGGCTTATATGCCCTTTATAAAGCGCATTCGAGAGGTTCAATGCAACTGGAGCTGTGTCCACATCAGTGTCTCAAAGTTATGGAACAAAATTAAAAGCCGCTCACCATTGAAAACAAAGTTAAATTTGAACTTTAACTATGCTATCGCATACTCACATTGTGGCATTTATTATATATATGGTTTATATTATACATGGGCTTAATTGAAATTTAATTCATCGAACCAAACACTGCCGCTGCCTGACAAAGCCAGAACAAACGCCTCCACAATTTTTTTCTTACACATATTTTAATAAATTAAATTTGTTTAAAATGATTTACAGCAGTTGTTGTCATTAATTTGTCACAGCTGTGTGTCACAGCGTGCATGCATGCCCGTACACATGAGTATGTGTATGTGTGTTTGTTGCGTTTGCAAATTGATAATTTTAATATTTATAAAATAAAACCGCAGCACACAAAGAGTAAAAAAGCGAAATTGCGCCAACGCTGCATCATTAATTTTAAAATACATAAATTTTAATTGAAAACAACGAAATTGCGTAAATATGCAGAAATTAATGACAGCATATTACAATGTTTTATACCTTAAAAGAATTCACAATTCAAACAAAATTAAATGCAGCAAATTTGCAACAAAAAACGTTCAAAGTTTTATTAAAGGCACAAAATATCATTCAGCAAAAAGAGCAGAAAAAATGGAAAAATAACTCTACAGCTTTTCAGTGGAAATGCCAAACGTTGATGCTAATATTGATGAAAACAAATTAAATAATAAGTACAGCGACAAATACAACAAAGAAAAAATGTATATGTAAAAAGAGTGCATTTTTACAGCACTTTACATGAGAGCGTACGGGTACAATCGGCATTATTTAATTATTTAAAATGCAACCATGCGCCAGGTCACTGCCTGGTTGGCGGATTGCGTTGGCGGTGGCGTTGGCGTTGCCGTTGCCATTCCAGCTGGTATTGGTGTAACCGTAATGCGCCTACCTGATTGCTGTGTACTCGTATTTGTATGCAAATTATAGTCTTAAATAATTGCAGCGAATTATTTCTCATACCCTACAATCAAGAAGTCGAACTGCATTCCAGTTTTGCCTTCATTTGTGCCTCTAAGCAGGAAACAAAACGGCCACATCACATAAACTGTCTGAGGATTATTAGTAAATAGGGTTCGTAAATGGGGAACGCGGAACAAGAGGATACCATAAAACAAGTAATCACCAAGTGTACAATTGCAATAAATAAAATAATGTATGAATGGGTGAGACAGTTCCATGGTAGATAAGTCAGACGAAAAGGATGAGTCAAACAAAACATGAACTGAAATAAGAAGTCACGAGAGCGAAGCAACAAGAGCAAATTGGTTGGTAGTCATTTAACCAGTGGGGAGATTCATGGAGTATCACAAAACTTTAAACACACTTATATTACAAACCAAACCATTTTATTTTTGAAATACGAAATATTTTTCCATAACAGAGGATAAGAAAATGACATGAAAGATTTAGGATATGAAATGATGGATTGAAAATGATTTATTTATATTTTTATTGTAGTCTGCACCATATTGAATATATCTACAAAGGCTTTGGGGAAAGAATACTAGCAACTAAAGCTTTCGACTCGAAGAGAAAAAAAATTTCATTGGTCAGGAATCGAATGAGCTCCGGCACGACCCAGATACGAGCATGCCCACTCTTACATTATGAAGAAGGCTTGAAGATATTTCTATAAAACAAATTCCATAAAAAAAATTCCCAGGATATTCAAGTGAAAAAATCCTAGATCGAATTGCTTGGAGCAGAAATCTTCTACAATCGAATTGTCTACCAGAGCTTTATCGCTAATTGTTGACGATTATAATGACATATTCCAAAAAAGTGGTACACATTTGTTCAGAAATTATTTTTGTTAAAAAATGTTTGGAGTTTTATGGCGGAATAATTTGGACTTGTGGTATATACAAGTTGTGTAACGGAGGAGACTGGATTTCGCATATTTATAGCCCAAACCAATAAACTCTTCTCACCTAGACATGACAGCTAAGAACTAATTCATGCGAACATGGTCTGGAGGTTTAACTAATTTGCTTCTCAATTGCTACTTTGCAGCAAGTCTCGAATAGTTCAAGTAACGGTACTTCTGAACTATTCACTTATAAGAAAAGCACATATTTTATCCTATTATCCGAGAACATTCATCCACTCTTTGATATAAAAAAGTGAAGCACTATATCTAAGAAAATAAATGTTCTGTCTAATTCAGTAGCAATGAATTAGGTATGGTAACGAGTCTGCTCATTAGCAGTAAGTAAGCCGAATGAGAGACTTCCGCGATTATGAGCGTTGTGCGAGATATTGTTAGAGATAATAAGTATCTAAAATTATATTTAGAGAGACGTGGAGAGACTACAAACAATGGTGCAATTCGACGATTGGTTTAAGGGAACTCCGAAATATCAATATAAGAATAAAATAATATTGTACTTAAAAAATACTCTGTAAATAGCATTTATTACGAAGATTAGTTGGACCATTCCACATATATGTTTTATTAGGCCACATTCAAATGAAAAAAAGTTTGTATCCAGTTTATAGTCATGGAAAAACTTCCCTTATTGAATTGGTCTGTAGGGTGTTTCAACATCTACCATTGTCTTAATGGCATTTTGGTACTTCGTACTTTTTTATTGCTCCACCCACTCAATTATCATAAAATCAACATGACTGTGATTATTATTAATTGAAACATTATACAAAAAAGTTGCAACAAAAAGAAGAGAACATTAAATTCAATAAAAAAGTTGAAATTAAAAATATACGGTCTATATATATTTATGTGGATGTACATTTAAATTGATAAACTATTTATATGGTATTTTTTTAATGCTTCCCCTATGTAATTTCATTAATTAAAATCGCTTTCAATGGAAATTACAGATTATGACACACAAATAAATTCCACTGATAAATGCATTTTTTTTATTAAATTCTCTTGTCGAAGTTATTTCTTTTTTGTGTGTGGTTTTGCCTTCTACATTAAAAATTTTATTTGATATTTATTTTAATTCGTCAATCAATTCCAGAGTTCAGATTTGTGCATTTAATCAATCTCCGATACAAGGAAAGGGGGGGGCATTTGGCCGATTCACCTCTGGGATGGAAGAGTTAGCAATAACTCAAACTACTAATACGATATGCATCCTGAAATTAGGTGTAATGGATTTTGGGCCCAATTTTCATCACAAAAGATAACATTTGGTTTATTATGCCCATGTGTTAGAGTTTTATATACAGGATTGGATTGCCATAAGGATTCCCCGTTTCTGAGGAAAGAATAGTTAGCTTTAGAAGAAGAGGCGAAACTTTGAAATAGAGTTTTGCCTAAGCAGAATGGTGGGTATTTATATTAGATTAGAATTGTGTTTATGGAGGCAATGCGACATAAAAACAGGGCTCTACGATTTCTAAGAATAATATTGGAACACATTGAAATGTGTCTTTAGTATATAACCTGTTCCAGAATTAAAGAAGTTCTCTGATGTGGAGGTTAGTTATATTAATCAGAGATATATATATATATATATATATATATATATATATATATATATATATATATATATATATATATATATATATATATATATATATATATATATATATATATATATGTATATATATATATATATATATATATATATCCGAAAGAGACCTTTTGTGTATTAGGTGATAAAAGTTCTTTGGAACAATACTCACATCTTCCTGCCAGGTTACCATTGCGTCAGTGTGACACAGTAGTTTACGGTCCTAACTGAGTTGGCAGCAGTTTGGTTACTTGTTATGCCATTATAAATAAGTAATTATAAAAGGTATATATAAAGTTCAATTGTTAAGTGAATGCAGTCGGTAACGAGAAATTAGATCAAATTCATTATAATTGCCTGATAGACAGATATGTATTCTGTTTTGAATTTACCAATTGCTTGGAACATACGATGGATATTCGGTCTCTTAGTGTCTCGCAAAAAACATTCCGTTCCATTGCTCCATTTAGCTAGGAGCCATCGGTATAGAAGTTAATAGAGTCGTTAGAGATTTTCGAATCTCATATTCTTTGGTTTAGTTTATGGAGATCTATTATTTTAGCCTAACCTAACAAACCAATTTTACCAATGAGGGTTTATGAACCTGTTATTTCCGATAGAAATTTGAAATAATATCTGCCATGCTTCTTATCGTCTTAGTAATAGGTATGGTACCTTCGGGCACAATAACTTTTTATGCACTTTATTGCTTAGAGTACAAGAGTTTGGGACGAAGCAAAATCAGTGCACTTCGAGTATGTGTGAAATTCGACCTGGATCTGGACAAAAGTAACGCTATTAGGAGTAATATTTTTGAATTAAAACAACTTTTATTATCTTTTATTATTTGATCAATATAATAATTGTGGATTAAAATACAAAAGTCGGATGGACTGAGAACATCGCTAAAAACTATGCTAGTAAGCATACCATTGAGCTGGACAATTTTTTTAGCCGAAGCTACACGCAAGTGGGTATATGCAAAGCTGTGAATATGTCAATAAATCTGATGTTGGCCTTGCTTTTGCGTTTCCGTTGCTACCAATGTCTTCGGCACTACCGGTGCTGCCAGTGCGAAGAATAGCGTGTTGTGCAGTGTCCGTCGCTGTCCAGCCGGGCAGCATGTGCGTCTGTCGCCAGAGTCGCACAACACACCAACTGACTGTGAGTTCCACAGTAGCCACGTCAAAACGAGGTGATTTAGAATTGTCGAATTTTATTTAAATTGGATGCAAACATGCAAAATTTATTGCACAAAATCAATAAATAAGAATATAAAAATTACAAAAAGAAATGTGAAACTGTAGCATTTTGAACAACTCGCGCCGTGATGAGCGTGCGTACCCAGCCGTCGTCGGTGTCAGTGTGTGTGTCTCCGGAATATCTACATTTGCATGCGAATGAATGCGAAAGATTGAAGCGAAGGAAACGGCAACCAGACCAGCCGTGCATGGTCGCCACTAACACGAACGATAATCATTTTATATATGCTGATCTTTATACAATGTTTATTCTTATTTTATTTTTGTTTTAATTTTATTTCATTTTATTTGCGTTTTTAAAATTTAATTTCATTACAAAACTGTCCTCGAGCGAGTGAGTGAGTGAGTGAGTGTGTGTGTTCGTTCATTAAAATTTCGTTTTCGACTAATAAATAAATTTTTGTGAAAGGACATTCGCGTATTTCTCAATCGATCGTGCAGATATACGAAGGGCAGTGTGCGAGGGATCCGCAGTGGGTTGTCTTCCAGGCATACTTGCATATTAAACGGCCTTTAGGCGTGCGGTGCGGGGGCCAAATCTGCCTGTGAATTTGCTATTTATCTGATTTCGTTGCAGTGTTTTGCTGAGGGATTTCATTAAATTTCGAAAAAGTTGATATTGGTGGGAATAAATTGAATTTGGATCTGATTTTATCAACAATTTTACATGTTTTCAGTTTGGTTGAATTTTTAAGTAGAATTCTAATTTGATGACAAAAAGGATTAAGAGTGATTAAAAGTTTTAAAGAACTTTGAAAGTGGGGGCAGTCGGGCGATCTTATAAATCGGTACCGAAAATATCGTCATATTTGTGGCACATGCTTCAACTTCATCTCTTAACCGCTATTTTACCAATAGATTTTCTGGAACATTTTCTCGAAAAGCACGGTCTGCTGCCCAACAGACTTACAAATAAAATTACATTATTAATTAGTATATTTTCGAAAACGTTTTTATACTCATATCAATAATTGCGTATACGCCATCCAATATTCATTAAATGTATACCTCCTACATTAAGGCAATCCCCATTAAATCCCGAACACAGTAAAGTGTTGACATGGTTGCAATATATTCGGACTCACTCAAATTGAAAATATTATCTAATTCTCCGTCACTGGTTACACAATAAATTATGTACAGTCCTTCATGGATGGACTTTGGATCCATTTTGTAGCATTGATATCCCGTGCTAGTCCCATGGAAGTAGCAGAGATGTGTGATTTGTTCGTAGTTGAGTTAAAGATATTATACCAAACATCGATGCAAATATTGAGAAAATATTTGCCGAAAAATGTGGTCCGCAAATAAAGCTAGATGGATACTTTTCTGCCAAAGCACCTATGTCGACGCGCTCATCACTTGATTCGGCTCAATCCTTGCTTTATGTAATATATTTACATTAGCCTTGCCGGGGCTTCAGCTTTATTGTAGCTTACGTGAGTGAAAATATATTAAATTTCTCAAATCCTCCCTTTTCACACCTTTTTTTTTAGTTTGGTTTGCAATTATTGGAACCTGCAACTTTAAAAGTCAGCAACATATTCTGAGAAGTGATAACCTGGGGGACAATGCACAAAACAATATGAGCTACTGATAAGATCACTGATCATAATATTCTGTTTAGAGATGAACTCAACACGGAATAGATGAGGATCATATTTAAAATATTTATTAGAATGCACTGATATTAGTGGAGAAATTCCGGCTGACGAAGAAGATGGAAGTCATCGAGTTGAAGAGAGATTAGCAACAGGAAGAGAAGTAACGATCCGGATTATAATCTTGGTGCTCAGTTACTGCACGAACTGATCTGCAAGTTGTGGGTGGTTTAAAATCTAAATATGGGTATATCGATATAGAAAATGGCGATGAGTTGATATACAAAAAATTACATTGATGTAATGCTATTTTAAGTTTAAGTAAAGTCGGGTTTTTTACTCATGCCAGATATTGGTTATATTTTTAAGGAACCATCTAATGTTTTCTTCTTGAAATTCCTTTTATAACTAAATCATTCAACATTTTTTAACCAACCTTCGATATTTTGTAGGGAATCCTTTTGTTGAAATGGCTGATATAAGATCCCAATAATTCAAAGCACCAAAGAAAAATCTACACATGGTCAATTATCTCTCTCACTGTCTTTATCTCCGTATATATAAATATACGGAGATAGAGACATAATATATAAATATATATATAAATATATATATATATATATATATATATATATATATATATATATATATATATATATATATAATATTTCTGACATTGAGTATAAAATCCAATTAATCAAAGTAAATTCCATTAGTTGAATGAAATGAAAGACTCCCTTCCTAATTCTTTAGTTGAACCAGAGAATAAAATAAAACAGAATAAAATAAAATATTCGTTCGTACAAACGAAAGGAAACCCAAAGGAAAACTTAATAAAAATTAGCATAGCAATTACACGGGCCCACCGCACATGAAAGGGTATACGAATATAGGTATAATTGATAACTATGAATGACTTCTAAATTTCGCGCTTTATCAAGAGCACCATGAAAATTATACCATTAATTAGAGGCTTGATTTATGAATGCGTTGATAGGCGACTTCAAATTACGAATACCACAGCTGCCGCAGGGCAAAAGTGGTGTCGGACGCCAATCGGTACCAGTCACAACGCCAGTGGAAATAGTTATGCCGGCGCTCTGCAGCTGGGCGAAGGGAGTAAAAGGCGGCTTGTTATCCACAGTGCATATCTATGATGGCAGCCAGGCAGCCGACCAGGCAGCAGCAGCAGCGCCTCCACAGCTTTGCCGCCGCACAAGACACAAAGTGTAACGCCAGGCCATAGCAGGCCAGGACAGGCCAAATTATAAGCACATCGCAGGCACGCTTTAAATATGATGCCATCAATGGGAGTTAGTCGAGATTTATCTTCATAAAACTCAAGTTGAGGATGCAAATGCAAATGCAGTGAGCTATAATTCAAAAAGTGCAGCGGGTATCTTACAAATGTAGCTGGCTTCTACCAGCCTTATCCTAGACGGCCAGTTTCACACTAATGAATTTCGCAACTCGCAATTGCTCTTATTGGCGCAAGTATCTAAGTGTGTGTGCGTGTGTGTGTGTGTGTGAGTATGTGCAGCTATCATTGCAGCTATAATACTTCAACGGAGTTGGTTAATGTTAAGCAGCGGCGCATGATCTGATCGTATTTTATATTGCCAGGAGTAGAGATGACGTTGGCGAGTGTGGTATTGGAGGCGCGTTGGTGGTAAAACTGTGTGCGATTTGTTAAGTAAATTGTTGCCGTTGTTATTATAGTGGATTTTCGTTGGAGTGGATTGTGAAGATCGGTGGGGTAACGTTGAACGGCCACACTGAAGCTAAACTCCATGTGTCACAATGATAGGGAACAGGATTATAAAGAAATTTATTTATAAAGAGAAAGAGAGCCCATTCAAAGCAGCAGCAGAGGTCAATGACATTACGATCTATTTTGACTAGGAATTGCACTTGTTTTCGAGACTAGGCTAGATTCCATTATAGTGTCGTACCCCAAAGCAGTTCATAATTATACCGCAATATCCTAAACATTTTTTTATTATACTTAGCTTCTATTATTTGCATTTAGGATGAGGTCAGAAAAACAAATCCAGCACAACGACCACGTATCACTATGGCACACCCTTTTTTCTAGCTTACAAAGAATGCTCGGAGAATGCATCAAATCATTTACCAAAAGGTGTAGTTAGAGTTCTTCCCCCAACACGCCTTGTTGGAGATGCTCAACGTTGGTTGAGGCAGGTCAAGTGGCTTGTATATGTTCCATTGTTTCTTCGTGTAACTTTTCATCTTTATTGGCCGTTCTATTTCAGTATCAGTTTCTATAGTATTAGTGTCCTCCCAACGAGCCACATAAAATACTTTTATTCACTCTATTTCAGGGTATCAAAGTTTATTTTTTTGGTGCAAGCAGTATTTTAGCTCCACTATATCTCTATTCTGGTTTGAGTCCCTTTCTTGACTTCGTTCACAATGACTTCTTTGCGAAGTAGTATAGTGGGCTTGGAACAATACTTGTCTCTTCGACGTATTATCTCTGTTGCTTGTTTGCTATTTGGTTCTCATAATACAGGTATACCTGAGACCTGGTAGCCAGATATGTGTTCCCTTACTTAATTTTTTTTAGCTGGTTTAAGGATTTGCCTTAAAACGTTTTTTTGTGGTGCTTTAATGAAATCCTAAATATTTGACAAATGATTGGCTGCAGTTCAGGTTCGAAGATTAGTGGGTAGCTTATAAGATTACACGAAATAAAATAATATTATAACAGGTGTTACTCTATATTCGATCATCGTAAGCTTTTGTTAAGCTTAAGTTTCACAATCTAATATTTTCCAGATATTTTTTCTGGTATTCCTTATTTCTTTCTTCCCTTATCTTTTTAACAAAATAAGTTTTTTCTCTTCTAGCGTTAGTGAACAAACTCAAATCACCAGCTCGTTGAATCACACTGAATTGATAATGTAATTAGCTGCAGATGCATGGAATCGGATTTAACTACTATAAAAATCTTCCTTTGTTGTCTTGAAAAATAATTGATTTTGTGCCGTCTGTACAAAGAAGTGAACTTGTCTTGAAACCCGTTCACAGCTCCTTATCTCCAAATGGCACGATAGTTCAATACGATAAATCGCTTATTTAAATGAAATCATATAAATTTGTTAAAATGACATGGGAAACCATTAGAAAAATAGAATTTAAATAAAGTTTCGGTCGTAAGACACACAAAAAATAATATTCGCTTAAAAGTAAATAAATTTTAATTTTATAAACAACAACAAATCACACTTCAAATTCGTAGAAATTTCAGAATTTGAATAAATATATTCCCACGGCAGAGAATTTCGCACAATATTTATTTGAATTTTTTATTTCTTATTTTGTGATTGCGGCTAATTCGATATTCATAATTTCTAGTTTGATTGGCCTTTGTTGTTGTTTCCACTTATTTTTGTTTGTTTATTTTTTACTTGTCTTTTGTTTTGTGAAATGAATAAAATTATTTGAAAATGTCACGCTTGTCACTTCTGTTTGGGCGAGTATACGAGCATCGTAGTATATCGCCCTGTGGTGGGTATCGTGATTCATTCTAAGTGCGATGATCTTTTGGTTTTTACTGACTTCCAATCTCACTGATATTGGAACATCTTTGGTATGGCCCACTTTAGTAGTTCTGTATATTTATGCTTCAGATATTATGCATAGTAACAATGGATATTTTTTCCGCCGATTACCGCATTGCAAAATAGATTTTGAATCTTGTATTGTAAAAATTAATAGCACCATAGTTGATGTCTACCTAAGGTAGACTGCGCATTCATCAAAGCTTTTAAGTATTTTAAAATCTAATTTTGATATTGTCAGGATATTTCGAGGAAACTAACATATTTTAATCACACTACAAAAGTTCTACAAATGGAATTTTCTTTAATAAACCCATAGAAAATGTTTATAAGCAGCTCAAATTTAGCTTCTAGTCTATTTGATAGGACTATATTACACAGTTTAGAACAATTTTTCCTAGACTTGAAGGATTTTCTAATGTGTTTCAGAGGCATGTTGTTAATTTCTATAATTTAAAAAATAAAATGTCAATAATTTTGATATTTCGAGTGGATTCGGGACAGGCAGTTTACATAGGGAAATATCCATATACTTTACTTAGGAATATATCTATATACTTTCTTCTTGTCTGTAGTAGATTTTATTTAATATCACCCTCTCTTTATCTCTGTTGTTACTATCTCTCTTTCCAATTTATTCGATAGTCTATATTATAAGAATGTTGAACCGCACTTCCAAACCAATAAAAATATTGTTTTTACACGAAATGGTTTTTCAGTTTCTTAAAGGGCGTGTCTTAATGCCATTGCACAACAAGTATACCTAACTAAGTTTTTATATGCCCCCTGTTGGGAAGCTAATACAGCGGACTTATTCGCATTATGTAAATTTCGGCTCATTTATTTTCCACACTCTTTCGCCTTGGGTTAAAAATGATAAATTAACTTATATTTTATATGTCAGTGTTGGTTTTTGTTTTGTTTTCTTTGTTTGTTGTTGTTTTTGGTGTGTTTAAGTAACGCCTGTTTACATGTGTTTGATTATTCGGGTTCCCATTCACATAGCCGCGCTCCAGCCAGTACCAAAGCAGCAATTATGGAAATTAAATTGTTCGGTAAGTTAACCAAGCCAGCGAAGCCCGCCAAGCTAGTTGGGGGGAAAAGCTGCAATACATGAGTAGAGTATTTGTGTAATGTTATTAATTCAAGTAAGAAAAGAGAAAAAAATTTATATAAACAAAATTTATACTCGTATATATAAAAATTATATTTGCCGACTTTGTTGGTGTGCAGTCAATATGACAATCTACCTGGCTGCCCGCCTGTCTACCTGTCTGCCTGCTGGGATGGAGTTTTATGTAGTGTTGTTCCTCGGTATTAAGTTGTTCGCCTTTAGGTGGCTAAAACTTTTTACACACTCGTAGAAATTTGCATTTTAATTGTATAACTTTAATAATGGCGGCCATTTTAGATTCCAATGAAGATAGTGCGAACATTAAACTTCCTACTTGGTGTATATTGTCGGTGGACGCAAGAGTATAGTTCGAGTATGTTTAAACGAAAATGTTATTAATGGGAACTGGCTCCATTCTGTCGGAAAATCTATTCCTCCTTTGTTTTTGATGTGCACCATTATATCCGAAATGGTGTTCCTCGTCTATCAGTAGACTTAGTTTCTAATTATAACCTCAATGAAATATATCCAATTTCCAATATTCATTACAAAATAATTGAAACTGGATGAAATAAGTTGGGGAGTTTGGCACCTCTACTATTTCCACCAAGAAATTCAGTTTTCGAATAGCTTGTATGCTTTGGCCCACATCTGCTTATCATATCTCTTTATCTATGTAATTCGTTTTGATTCAGCTCTTTTGTGATTCTTTTTAAGTAAATCATTTTGATAAGATTGGAACAAATAGGCTAAAATTACATAATCTCCTTTCTGTTGTATTGATTAAAATCCTGAATTCGGCTGAATCGAAGTCTCATGATCCTAGGTTCCCTATAATAAATTTAATAAACCTTGAAGGAAATTTCGTAACATATGAAAACAAATGAAACACACAAATCTTACCGATATAAATTTTTCCAACATGGCGTTCGGTTGGGGTGTTAATTAAGACATGCTCGTTTTGCGACTTAAATATATGATTAAACCACTTCATGGAATACTGTTTTCTCAGTATGTCATAAAAGTTTCATTCCTCTCAGATGCATAACAATTTGAGTTCCTTTTTTTCTGAAACATCAATGCTCGGAACTCATACGAGATGAGGCAACGAGAAGATTCTCCGGACTTTTGTGGGCGGTGTTTAGTATCTTTATTACCTGGAACAATAATCGAATTATACATTTCCTATCTGAAAGAGTGTTACTCATAATAAATATTTCCGCTATGCTATAAAGATTTGCACGGGCTATGTCGTTTTTCCGAATTCGTCCTTTTTTATATCATGTTTTGTCCATACATTTAATTTAAGTGGCAAGTAATTAATATGTCCGTATTGAGGGCGTGTAAGCCTACTTATGCCAACCCATATTTTACATAGAGTCGTATTCTATGTCTCTTATGACCAAGTTTTGTCACTATATCATCAATAGAAGTACAGGTGTGGTCAACTTTGAGAGTAAAGTTGATCATATATATACTGCTGTATATTCATACTTTGGTTTAGGTTGGGTTTATATGACTGTCAATGTCACACAGTGACCAAGCGGAGCCTTATTGTGATACTACAAATTAGAGGATAAAAGTGTACTTACCAAGAATCTGTTTGGAGCCAGCCATTTTGGGACGAGAATCACAAAGTCATTTATGTTCATGGTTTTGATACCGTCCAAGTTATTGAAGAGGAGGCGCCTTAGGGTTTTTAACCTACACTTGAAGAGGGCCAGACATTGGCAGAGCAGACTGTCTCTTCCTTATCCTCATCTTGACAGCTGTCAGTGAAGATTTGTACATGTTAGTCTGAGAAATTATACGACTTCAGTAGTAACAGAGTTTAAAATATTGCCAGCATGTCCGCCTGGAAGACTCTACAGTAGTCTGGGACTTGAAAGCTTTCATTAAATTGTAGGCTTTTGCATAGTACTTCACCAATTTTTTTTGTAAAGGGTGTAAAAGTATTGAATATTACCCTAACATACACGTAAAACAATTACAATTAATCCCAAATAAATTTAAATCATTCACAAAAGTTTGGGTATTATTTCATTTGGAAATACCAACAGTTCTAAACTTTCTTGCAAATTTATGGAGTTTATTTGCGTTGCTTCTATTTCATTCGAGGGTCATTTCGAAACTCCAGTATGATGTCTGATTCATTCGCGCATTGTTTTCATTCAGCATTGAAGCAATTTATGAGCGTAATGACTCGTCTTGCTGCAGTGTAAGTATTAAGTATTAAATAAGTTATGAATATAATCGCTTATAAATATTTTGCATCAAACACACGCCGACAGACCTTAAACACACCATGAAATATTACTCAGCGTAGTTAAATAAATTCATCAATATAAATCATGCGTCCGTCCGCTTAATTAATTACACAGAGAACAAAAACAAATTGAAATAAAAAAATTTAAAAAAAAACCACTAAGCTCAGCTCTGCACAGCTGGAGTTTTGAAAAAGATGATATTTATGGCAACTTTGACAATGCAACACGAGTAAATTCCCCAATTGGCACAGCAATGCTACAACAACAACAACAACAAGAAAAGCAAGAAAACATGCCAATCGCAAGTTGCAACTTAACTATTGCCAGCAATTTCAGCGGGAGCAACATCTCAGCAGCAACAGCAGGAGGAATAATTTCAAAGCGGCGCGCTCAATCGATGGCTGCACTGCATCGAGTGAATAACAATTTATGGCCACCACCGGCGAAACGTGCATGCGGGCTATTGCAAGTATTGATCAGTGGCAACAACATTAACAACAACATATTGCCACCAACATGGGCGACAGAGGACAGACGACTGATCACAGACAACCGACGACAGACGACGGCTTCTAATATTGTAGCGGCAATAATAATAATTTTTGTGATTTGTAATATTTAGGCGCATACTCGTCGTGTATGTATACGCGTCGTACCTGAATGGAAAACGGTTTCGGAGCCATTCCATAATTCCGTCGAATAGATGCTTACATTACGGTACGCTGTTTGTCACTATCGTTGGCGTTGTTAGCTCGACGATCTAATTATGGCCATGTCGCTGCCGGCATGCGGGGTGTCCTGTAGTGAATTATTAACGTTGCAAACAATTCATACGCTCGCATTATGCGCCGCTTTCAACTGATCTCGCCGATGATCGCAATAATATTTGTGTGAAGTTTTGCTTTGTGCGAGTTATGGTGCTGCACCGTATTTGACGTGGCTGTGATTTGTGCTGCGCAGCAGTAGTGCGCCTAGTTGGTGGCATACCAAATGAGGACGGCCACTGCAATGCATTTTAAGTGAAACTGGCCTCACATGTTGAATGAGGTTTTCTTCTTTTTTTCCGTTTGCTGCCATTAATATTATTATTAAAAGTGTGTGTTTTCATATTTTTTTAATAATGCAATTCCCAACGGACAACTGTGCGATGCTGGCGCGCAAAAAGTTGCATAACTGGATGACGACATAATCATAATAAGGCCATGCGATGATGTGAGTGGAGCTTCTGTTCGGAGCAGCTCACATTTTCAAGGTTTCATTTGAAGAAATCGTGTCATTTTGCTCGTTTAAACGATTATTTTATTTAATTGAAAGTACCTACTGCAGGGTGACAAAAGGTCACTGTGATTGATGGGTCTAGAGAACTGCTAATGGACATGTAAGAAATTGAGCTGGAATAAAAAAATTGTATCCGTGCACTCTATTTTTGCTGCTCCTTACTTTGGTTGGTGCAGCCTATGAATAAGTCCCTAGTGTAGTCTATTGGTCGGAGTCGTCATTCAAGACAATATTATATATGTGTGGCTAAGTTTAATATTGGTCAAAGTGGTAATATCATTTTGAGAAATTTCTACAAAAATATGGTGAGAAATGTAGAAATTACGTTAAGTTGAAGAATGTTATTACAAAATCAAAGGCGATATATAATAACTCTCAATATCTAACTACGGTTGCGATCCTCTTTGAGTGCTAATTTCAACCCAAGAACCCAAAATAACTGAATAACAAATAATATCAGATTCAAAGCATATTCATTTATATTCATTAATCAGGTTGAGGGTTCCTTTCAAACAAACTCGTTTGATTTTAAGAAAAATCTATTCTATCTATAA
Source organism: Clusia tigrina (assembly GCA_920105625.2). NCBI lineage: Eukaryota > Metazoa > Arthropoda > Insecta > Diptera > Clusiidae > Clusia > Clusia tigrina. The sequence goes on along the minus strand of OV050033.1, from coordinate 13,670,334 downwards.
AAAGCTTGTCAGGAAAATCATTATTTAAGACCCCCTTTTCCACTCGTATTTATTCCCCATGAAGCTGGCAAATTCCTAGAAACTTTTTTAAGACAAACTTCCAAATCACTGCTAATGGGCTAATAGATAGTCCTAAAACTTTAATGTTGTAGCCCATATTCACACACTATGAAGCCGGAAGATTTTTAAAAACTGTTTAAAGGGAAATTTCAAATCAATGCTTAAGAGTCCATTGTAGCCTCTTTTTTCTATATTTTTGGTTACTTGCACCTGCTTTACTGTGAATGAAAAAAAACTCCCTCTCTTTCCTATGTATGTGGTTGCCCACGAATGGGAAGTCATCACTTATCTATAAGAAACATTGGCCAAGGCATTACTAGGACCTAACAATAAAATAGCGATGTGTTCATAGTCCTAGCTCCATGGTTGCTTAACATATGATATTTTCTATAAAGTAGGAATGCAGAAGATGGGCATATTTTTCGTCAGAATTACAGTATGGAAACTGATCCTTAAGTGCCAATACCACTCCCCAAATCAAACCTAATGCCTTAATGGTAGGCCAAAGCACTTTTCTGCAAATTCTACAAATACAACTGCTGGATCCGAGCCTGCTCAGCCAGCCCGATCGATCACCGATACTCACAGCTGGTGCCGTTGTATGGTTTTTTCGTCTGCCTCTACTCGTAAGTATTGTTTCCCGCATATTTTCTTGCTACTTGCTGCAAGTGTGCATACGAGTATGTGAAGAGCGTATGCAAAATGTGGTTAGTTCCACGCGAAACTAGAGTATCCGTACGCTACACCACGACTCCAGAGCAAAGGGATGCAAAGCATTTCAATGGCCTTTCCAGCTAAAATACATTTGTTTATGTTAAAATCATCCAATTAGCAAGATTGTTATTTTTTGTGTGTCGCTGATGTTGGGCGACTGATATTACTCGCATTGTATGTGGAATGGTTGGTATGGCATGGTTTGGCCTGCTCCGCTTTGCCCTGGTCCAGTATACTCGTACTCTTCTTTATGCATATGGCTGTGGCATAGTTTCTTCTTCTACGGCCACAATAGGGAAATTTTTTTCTTGTCCACCGTCGAGTCAGTGGATCTCATTTGTTTTCGTTTATGCATTCAAACAATATCAATTGTAATGAATTTTGAATATCGTTAAGGATATGCGCAAAAAACGAAACCAAAGCTACAGAAACTAAGAAACTTCTGCTGAGGAAATTGCTGCATATTGCTCCGTGGATAAAAACGCCTTTTACATATTTGTGCAGATTATGCGATATGAATATTGTTCCCACCATTTAAGAGCAGTTTGTATGCAAAAGATGCTGATTGCGATTCGAGGCGCTCGCAGACATGACCAGCAGCGCCACAAAGTTGGCATAACTTTTGGTAAACCATATCTGCTAAAATTAGTGCCTCCTTGTGCAAGGGTACACTGAGTTCCCGCTCATCTTCGAAGACGCTTATAATGGCATGAACGTTTTTCGTAACTCTCACAAATGTTACAAATGGCAAAAATTATTTTAATTTCTCAAAAATTTCAACTTTTCATTGTAGTATAATCATAAATAATTGCAGGCATTTTATTTTGCAAAAATTTTCTACCTCATTTGATTCCGCTACGTTGGCTGGCATTATTTTTGTGCTCGTATATGTCTAAACTTCAAACAAATGTTGCACTTCCTCCACCAGGGAAATGCATAATACCTACAACAAAGTGGTATCACCAACGTTCCTGTTGAACGATCACGCTTCTGACAGCCATGAGAGTATCTCGTCATGATCATCACTTAATTGAGTGTGTGTTTGTAAGTGTGGCTGTGTGTGTGTATGAGTTTTGCAATATCCACCGCCAATTTTCCAACACGATCATCGTTTTGTATGTCATCGTTTGATTTGTCATTATCGTCATTGGGTGCTCGCCTCGTGGTGCTCGCAGTGAAACATGAAAATTACAATGGTTCCGCATGGATATCAGTTATTATGTGCTATGGAAGTAGTCATGATGGGATACGTTAGTGCTGTACAAGAATTACCCCCGAACGAGCTGTTGCGAGCTAAACACTGGGTACTTCTAAATGAAAGCGGGTGTTAATATTGTTTTGACGAAGTCCTAAAGTTAGAATCAACCTGTTCATTCATTTAAAATTAGTTTAATGTATGATTCTACAATTTTTGGATTTGGAACCAACTCAAAACGGAGAGGGTGTTAACTGAATATTAAACCAATTTTGTTTTTACTATTAAGAGTCTGTTGGCGGTTTGCTTAACTACCTTATCTCTTTGTTTAGATACGTATACATTCACAAGTTTCCAGGCTGAAAGTGGTCTAAGTCACTTTTAGTGCCAGTTGAGTATATATATAATCCTTTACCTTTAGCTTAGAAATTTTGCTTGGAATCTACGATTCCCCAAGTATCTGGTGCTACGGCGTATTAGGGCTCGAACTCTGGCAAGTGCTGCCTCAGTTGTTTGGAATAAATAATAAAATAAATGAATCAGTTACTTTCTTGTTACTAAGAGTATAAGCAATATGACCAAAAGTAACTCTTTTGGCGCCCGTATGTTGATCACTATAGCTCCAGATCGTAGCGCGTGAATATTCGAGGCAAATAAAAGTTTTATCGTCTGTTTCCTTTTTCAACTGTTTTTTGCCGACTTGTTACCATAGTCGGGGTTATAAGATATTTCTACAACAACATAAGAGCCAAAAACACTGACAAAGCAATGTGAGCTCTCACAGAAATCCACATACATACGCTCAAGCTAACCAAGCTAACATATGTGTCTGCATACATATTTGTATATAAATACAGGCACACAATTTAAACGAGACCAATTTTCAGTTTATACCAAAAACCTTATAAGAAACAATAACAACAAAATGAAGCACATAAACAGGCGAAGGAAAATTTCAAAATTTCAGAGGAACACAGCAATTTTTAATATGGACGAAACTTGACATTTAAATTATGGGAACAAGATAATTGTTATACTCTTGCTGTTGTTATTGTTGTTGCTATTGCTGCTGCTGTGACGTTGCTCTTGGCTGTGGTTGGTGAAGCACGCAGCGGTGTTAGTTACTTCGTTAGTTACAGTCATACGAAAAAGAGAGTTCCACCACTCTGGAGTGAGCAAAGAAGGGGCCAATAATTTAATGGTTTAAAGATGAGCGACTCAGCGGGGATCTGACTACTGCAGAGCAAGAGTTCGCTTCGCATGTTGTATAAAAATTGTACTTAAACTAATTAAGAAGATTATGATGACATAATTGATACTTAACTACATTTTTTCTTCTTATTAAATGATTTTGATTTTTACTTTTTTAATATAGATTATGCTGTTCAATATTTTGCCACAGATTAAAGGCAATGTGGTTTTTGTTTTCATTGTGTATTTAGAATGTAGCTTAAGTAATACCAAATAATTCCGGGAACTAAAAACAAACATAAATAAATCAATTTGCTCATTAATATCCGAAAGAATTTGTATACATACATACATGGACCCATTACTTCTTTAGTGATGGTCGATATCAGAATCCAGAAAATCAGTTACTTGAGTATACGAATACCGCATACGATTCTAGTTTACTTTCCATACCAGTGGGATGTAAATAAAGAAACAATCTTAAGGACATATTTCGTTACGGAACTACAGATTACAGATACAACAGATAGGTTTCTGAGATAAACAATAATTCTTGTCAGAACTGACCAGATTTATTTAGACAGCATTTCTGAGGCATGCTATCATTAATGTCCCTTTTCAGTCTACAACAATCAAATGTCGTCACTCTTTAGTTAAATTTGAGTGGATAAAAATCATAAAAATTGCTTTAGAAGTGTCTACTATAATTATTGTTCTATTTCTTCAACCCACATCTGGTGTAGCAATTTTGGTAGCAGTAAGTTTACCTACATGTCCAATATCCAGAATCAAAATTTTTACAGCATTTGGCATGGTGTACTCTAAAAAGGTATGAGTCACTGATATCACTGGCCGAAATATCGATCCATATAGTAACAAAGCGAGTGAGTACTCGCAGGTGTCGTTGCAATATTAATTGAGGGCATTCAACGAGTCAGCGAGCCATGTCCGAAGGATTGGCTGAGAAGTTTCAAATATCAGAATGAAGATAAATATTTTAACGGAGAAATGCATCTCATATTTTTTCCCTTAAGCGGATATAGGCTTATATTCCAATGTTGAATTTTCTATGCTGGAACTACAAACAATTAAATGATCGAAAATCTCCAAAATTCCCCAAAATGGAATATTCTATTAGTCGAATATCGAATACTCCCACAATCCTAGGTGTGCCCAAGTATTCTTACCTAAGCAATTAAGACACTCTAACGAGCAATTAATTTTAAATTAACTTAACAAATAAACAATAAATGCAATAAATATACCGTCAATATCTCGTACCTAATACTTATAATTATGTGTGGGTATTCGCAGTAAGTGCGCACCAAGTGTACAGTAAACAATAACACGGCCAAATCGCCATCTTCGTGAGTGCTTCCAAGTAAATTAACAAGCCGCAAACAATAATATTTACGCTAATTGGGCGTATCAAAATAGTATTAAGAAGATTTATACACTCTATTTTCCCCATCGCCTCGCCTTAATGGCATTTAGCATGCGGTGCTAATCGGCGCACTGCTTCTCAATGGCCTTAATATGCGTGCAATAGGCATTTCAAATATAAATTATGAAATTATCATGGAGCCCCCATATTGCGCACGAGGTGCAAATGCGCGCCACCGGCTTTTCACACCTTTCCACTGCTTAAAATGTTGCCCAAATTGAATTAAAAAAGGGAAAAAACACACAAATTACAAAAAAGGAAAAAAACAATATACATATATATATATATATATATATAAAACAACTGCAGCCGTTTTGAGCGCAACCGCTTCGCCAGTTAACCAGCCTGACTGACTGGCCTGGTTCTGTGCGTGCCTGCGTGCCGGCATGCCTGGCGATCAGTTGGCTACGTACGCGCATAATTATGCAGTCAATCGCATTCACATGCAGACGACGTAGGCGCATCTCGCCTGCTGTGATAATCGCCTGATTAAAGATGTTTTAATCGCTTATTATGCCCCTTCACATTTCACCTACGGTTGCCACAAAAGCCACAAACAATTCGCCTCTTGGCCCTAATTAATGTTGTGTGCTTTAGGCGCATTCTTCAAAGTTCTCCTGCTCAATTCTTAATTGTGTTCATATGTAAATGTTATTATAAAATTCTTTGAATTTATTGTTGTTTTCTAAGAGTCCTTCTATATTAAATATTCCTGGCATTCATAACATTAAGAAAAGGTTTATATAAAGCGCAATAGCCACATTAATGCACACTGATCTTATAAGAATATGCAGAAATAATTTTGGTAATTTTGATAAGAGCCAGCAAAAGAAAAATTACAAATAACTGTGCTAATACGGTAGCACTAAATTGGAGCTGATCTATAAATTTAGCTTCTCTAAGAAATCGTTTAAGTTAGGGTGGATACGTGAAGACCCTACAAATATGAAAAAATGTCCTCTACTTTTATGTTACCTTTCTAGTAGATTGCCAGAATCATTACAAATATAAAGTTTTTTCCTCGATGTATAAAGTTTTGAAAGAAATCCACACAACACCTCTGCTTACGGTGTTCCAAAATTGTTCGATTATTTTTTGGTAAATTTTTCATAATTTTTCATACTCTTGCACCAAAAGCAATTTGAAGACTCTTTATCAACCTGAATCCATCTTCTAGGTAAATCCCATTTAATATAGCCTTTTCCCCATTTAAAGAAAAATAACAGAACAAAAAAATAATATAGTGACTCATTCCACTTATTGGACGAAGGAAGAACACTCCAACATATAAATCCAATTAAGATTTTTGTTTTGTTATATTTGCCACTTTTGCTGCCATACTCGCACAGCTGCCAAAAGTAGCGAACACACTTAAGCTGGCTAGCAAGAAATCCAATCAATTGCCTGCTAACTGAAAGATAATAATGACAAAACTTTCATTTTCCTACCCTACATCACCGTACAGCAGGCATACTCAAGCGCAAAAATCCTTAAAATCTCACAAATCAATGGCAATGGCCAAAGTACGCGTGAGTAAAACAAAAAAGTAAATCACTCAACACGATTTGCGCTAATAACAAAGAGAAAAAACCAAAGAAGAATTATTTTTCCATGTTTCATATGGTAGTAGAGACAAGTTGTTTAAGTGCCACATACTCGTACATACACTGCCCACACTCCCGCAATCCAATCAGTGCTGCAATGTATGCCCAGGAGAGATATTACCGTATGTTACATACGAGTCCGCAAAAGTTTCAGTCCAAGCGATATTATCTGTTTGAGGCTTCTACGACTAACAACGCTGCTGATAGCGGCATGGCTGGTGGTGTTCGTGCTCTCGTGCTGAGTTAATCCAAAAGATTTCTAATGAACTCAATCAAAAATCGATTTGCTGGCGATATGGACGGCAAGGATACGACGCAAGTGCTTGCACTTGGTTTAAGTGGAAAAACATACATCAAAATTGACGAGCCAACTTCAAATGGAATTTATGAGATAAATTGCCTGGCATTACGATTTCCCTGCTCTTTTTGTTATTCTACCTAGGTAATGTCCAGATGGACGTGGGTGTGTGTGAGCGTAGATATGAGAAAGGGAATTATTAATAGACGCCTGGGAATTGTCGTTTTCTGAATACATTTCTTTGCTGAATGGGGCGCAAAGTGCAGTGGATTAATTGCAAATACAGGAACTCAACACACAATTTAAGCATGTTAGTAACTTTAATAAAATTTCTCCAATTGCAACTTATGACACATCAAATTTAAAACTGTTGCGTCACAAAATCATTGCCTCCGCCTCAGTCTCAGTCTCAGCCGCAGTCGCAATTTTTCTGGGTTTTTATTTATACGAAAATTGGAAACATGTCAACTGTCTGAAATGCATTCGTATCCATTAAGAAACCAATAAAGTGCAGCAACTCACTCCACTGCTTCTACAAGCTTGCAGTGTATGGCTGGCACAAACTACTCCAAAGCTGGACAGAAGAAGAGAAAAAAACTGCAAAAATATTATCATCATAAAATGATGCAAAGAAGCCGTTAAATATTATAAAGGAGACCATTTAAAATCATTAATGAGCAAACTTAAAATATACCTGCAACACTTTGTAGAAGTGTGTGTCCATGCCATCCGTGCTCCTCGCATAGCCTTGTCAACTCTGACAATCTTAAACGGACAAACAGCAGCGTCGAGTAATGCCAGTGTTACATGGCCAACATTGGTCTAAGGATTCTCAGAAACTGAGGGAAGTGGTTTTGGTAACTATGATCATGGGACTCCTTTACATCGCCAACTCGTATTATTGAATTCCTGTTCTAACTGATGCTCTCATTTATTTGATTTCAACCAGGAGCGTGGTCTTTTCTTAATAATTAATTCATATACCGCAGTGTAGCAAAGGACCACTAATGGCGCTTTCTTGAATTCTTATTGGAATATCTTTTCTAGTTACGGTAAAATTGAATTGTCTATCCAAGACGAAAGAGGCAAACACACTTTTTTTGACAGAATCTATTTTAGCTATTTAAACCCAACTTCGTAACCCATAAGAATGCTATTGAAGTTTGTGGATGTCCTGTTTTAATTATTATTCCAAGAAGTTTTGGGCAATCGGACCGTTTTTTACTTTTCGCCAAAAATTCGGGAAACGTTCTTAGCTAAGCTAAGGTGTCAATTGAAAATTGGCAATACTCTCGTGGCATTTAAACCCATTTCGTTTGTGTTATCAGATTTTCTTACAAAAAAGTGATCTTCTAACTTCCGGAACTACTTCATGCCACTAGAGATGGCGTATGCGGTTCCAATAATTTCTGGCACTAATTTGTATTCGCTACAACTGGAATGAGGGACCTAAAATATGTTGTATCGAATTTTCGGCAGGGTAAGTACTGGGATATAACCAGAACTATAAAAAAATACAACATTTTTAAGCACTTTTGGAGTTCGTTATAAAACGAAAACTATTTTTAATAATTATGAACTTCTGAAAGACCTTCCGGTCCAATCTGCAATAAAGTTAAACAATTTAAACATAATAAAAAAAACTTGCCAAACATGCAAGAAAATATGTAACACCGGCCTAACGCACGAAGCTAAGACTGGACCGGTCATCAAGACAAGGAGAAAAAAAAAACGAAAACAAAAGCCAAACAAACAAAAAATGAACACACGAAAACATACGTTGACAATTTTCATATCTCTTGAATGAATATTGGCGAATATTGCTTAAAAATGTCAATAATTCATTTGTTATGCCTGCACATGAATGTAGGCAACATGAGATATCGCGAAAGGGACACAAACCAGCAACAGTCACTGGAGAGGCACTAAAAAAGTTTATGCGTATGTTACCGAAACAGGACTATATGCAAATTAGTGTTTACTTCTGCAAAAGAGGTGCAGAAGCGTTGGAGCGACCGACATTATAGCAGGTCAATTCAGGTAGTAAAAAAAAAGAATATCTCCTGCTTAGCTTATGAATAAACCGTTTGATACCCTATATTCCACATATAGGAATGTGTGAGTAGGTATTAGAAGGGCATATTCTTAGCCCGGAAATGGAAGAGTTATTCTGATGCATTTCTATCAAATATTGCTGAATTATCAAGTCTCGCTTGGCTCAATAGTGTAGTTGTGAGATTGCTAGTCTCAAAGTTTTGGGAATGCGGGTTCTTTTTCTTCCTATTCTTCTTCACGAAATGGTTTCTTCGAAATCTTTTCTTTTCGAGATAAAAGCTTTGATAATAGGCACTGCCCCAAACCGATGGTCAATATATGATTAATTATGGTGCAAGGTATTATAATATTGTATTTAAGGGTTAACAGATTATTTGCCAGATATCCGACTGATATTAAAGTTCACAAAACTTTTGGGATTTGTGAAAATGGTTCTATTCGACTCTAAGGTAAAGATTACTAGCAGCAACCAGAGGCAGACTCCATCAATTTAGAATGTGATGTATGGAATCTGGTTCATAATAAGTTTTAATTAAGAATATCAGATTCAATGGGATTGAGACAAAAAGAAGGCATCTCCTCTATTCAGTTCTATTGTAAAACCCCTTTTTCATAGTTATGACTTTTATGGAATGAAATAATTTGAAATGCTTGCGCCCTCGAGCACTGTAGCAGCCTTAACTAATTCTACATGATTAGAATAATTATTGCAAGGACGAAAATACTTGATTGAAGGAACAAGTATATGAAAAGACTGATATTTTAAACTCTACACATAAGAATAGAATGAGGGATATAGTCATTTGGTAACTCAAAAAGACAATTCGAAGGATTATTCTGCAGAACTAGTCAGTATGTCAGCTCAATTAAAGATTACTTCTTCATTACTTCTACGATTGTAGTGTATATGATCAGGTCGTTGCGAATGACTTAGCTATTACGAGGTTATGTTGCGTTGTCGCCAAAAACCTACACACATTAATTTCTATACCTATAAGAGTACACCCTCCGAACTTGTTTGTGGTTTGTTTAAAATTAATGAAATATTAAGCCAAGATATGCCAATGGTGTCCTTACATTGCTTGGCTGGATTTCTCATCTCATCTTCCCTCTTTTCTTTTTCTTTTGTTCGTTCGTTTGTTTTCATTATTGTTTCTTATATTTTTTAGTTATGTCTTTCGGTCTTTTGGGAAGCGAAAACAAGTTTGCTTACCTTTGGCTTAACAAGATTTGCATGTTGGTCAGTCACACAGATTTCTGCTAAGGATACAAGAGAAAAAACGCAAACAGTTTGTGAATGAATGAAATTTAATGATCTGTCGTTGTGAGGACCGACGCACGGGGACCCACTGGCCCATTGGCCCATTATGGGAATATAATTTTTAATTATTAAATTTCTCTTCAGGCATGTGGATTTTTTTAATGAGTTATAAATAATCAACTCAGATTTTTGTTTCGAACACAATTTAGATTGCATCCCATGAAAGATAAAAGAGATATCGTCCCCTGCGTAGCACCAGAAGATGTTGTTTGGCACCTCTGCTCGAAACTTGTTTGCCAGCATTGGTCTGCGGAAAGACCATCATCATCATAGGTACAATATTCAGTTTTTTCCTTTCATATTTCATAGCCCGAAAAAGATTCTTTCTAAATAAATCGTTAATGAAATCAGAGATCAAGCATATTTTTTTCTCTGCATTTCTTTTGTTTTTGTTGTGTTTTAGAGGAATGCGTTTGCGATGCTGCCGTTTACGAAAATACTATTTTAATATATTTTTATTGATTTTCGGTGCCTCGTAATGAATGCGCCCGATGATGCGCAGCGAGCGTTGAGCAAACAAAGGAAACTATAAATTAGTTCTATGAATCAAATACAAATATCTGATTTCTCCCGTATGATAAAATATTTTCCTTTGGAGCATAATTTTGAACGGCAAGAAATTCGTGTACTGCGCTAAGTTGAAAGTAGACACTTGGTCTGTGGAGGTTTTAGACCTATGGGAGACATTTCGATGGATGGGAAGATGATGATGATGCTGATGTTGCCGTTTGTCGTTCCCTCGAATGATGACGATATTTGTGTGTGTTTGTATTTTGGTGACATCATGTCATAAATATCTGTTCAAGTTTATAAATATTATATAACAAATGCATAAATCGAGCATCAAAAATATATTTTTATGTTTTGTTCTTTGTACGATTTTGGAGGAATTTTGATGAGTACGAAAAATAACCTTTAATTAAAGATTGAAGAATTTAGATACTACTCATAGTGAGTGAAATGCTTTAGCTCAAGCAAACGTGGGAAGAGTTCTTTTCTATTTAAACGGAAGATGTTGACTTGGTGACGGTAGTATCGTGAGTTAACCACATATTACGTTTTTGGTAGATACTGTTGACGTTCTCGAGAAATATTTCGTAATACGAAGTGATATACATAAATATAACCAGCATTTAAAACACTCTTTGTGAGTTGTGCAGGCAAAAAGAGATACGAATATAAATTGAATATTGAATACCGTCAGGGAAATTCGGCGAGTCTTATAACTAAATCATGGGCGCTGAAAGGGCGCAAGCTGTCCAAAAACTTATTCATTTACTCTGACAGCCAAGCAGCAATAAGGGCACTAGCGTCACCTTTTATCAGCTCTAAGCTAGCCGGCCTTTGCAAGGAGGAATTTAACTCAGCGAAAAATAGTATAGTATCCCTCGACTGGTTTCCTGGACACAGGAACATTCAAAGCAACGCGACGGCTGACGAGTTAGCAAGAAGAGGCTCATCGGAAACCGACTAAGTGTTTTCCTACATGGACGTGGGCGTCCCACTAAATGTTGTTAAAGGAAATATATATAATTACTTCCTCCGCAAGGTCAAGAGGTGGAAAAACATTGCGATATGTTCCTTTTCAGAATGGCGGGGACTAATTACAGTGCATCTTCTTAATAAACCAAGACACATTATCAACCTTATAACTGTCTGCCCGGGTCATTGGACTATATATATATATGAAAATTTGGTACCTCAGTTTAATTTTATTTACCTTACCTTTCTCCAACTGGAATATATCCATGTTGAAGTAACATTTTGAAAACTCCAGTTGTATCCAAAAAATTCTGATTCTCTTGAAATTCCCAAACACAGGTAATTCTCTGCATTGATACTGAATATATTCAATATTCGTTCTCTCTGATTCTGATAGGATTTCAAAGAAACTTTCAGTTGAACGTTTAGGATAGAACTGAATATGCAGAGTCAACAGATTAAGGTACGAAATTGGATCAGTGTTATTAATACCACACCCGTTTTCTGCTTGCACAAGATTACACCCATACAATTTAATTTTACTTCTTCAGAATCAGTTTCTTTCAAAATATACTTTCTTGCTTGAACTAGTTTGCATTGTCCCCAAAACTGGATACAAATTCACTTTATGCGTTCATTACTCCGTGCATCTAAGGAATCTTAATAAGAATAGAGACGATATTTCTTCCAGCTATGACCGCCTTCATGCAAGTCTGTCGAGGAAAGTTTCACCATTCAATAATTTGCAATTTAAAATCGCATTTCATTGATTTGTAGCGCTCAGCAACTCGCATAGTATGCGTATAAATTGTTCCTGTGGAAATCTGATACCGTCTGCAGCGACTGCGATGGTGGTCATTCGCACCTCTGGCACGCTAACAACCCAGCCGGTAAAAATCTTCATATTTAAAGCCTTCCCGTGCGTAGGCTGTGATGAGTACGCGCATGTGTACCGATTTGCATAAGAGCTGGCTGGCAGCGACATCATCGGGCACGAAGCATGCAACATTTATGAATCAATGCCAGTTTCGCCATTTCATTCAATAAAAAATACAAATATTTTTTTATTTCCAAGTGCACATAAAAATTTCGACAGTTCTTTGGCGAGCATATAAAGAACATGCTTGTACGAGTATGTGGAAAAGCGCACAGAAATATGGCTGGCGTAGCTGGCCACCAAGCACCAAGTGTGAAGTTAGTCCGGTAAACTGGTGACCAAGCAGCATCTTTCGGAACGCGTTTGCATTGCAAGAGGTGACAAAAAGCAACCAACCAAGAAAAAACTTAACGCAAACGAACGTGCAACACTGGCATTTGTCGCAAATATGGTCATAATTCATGCTACAAATAAATTTACATGGCTTGGCCGTCGATGTTGCAGTGTGTGCCCAGCCCACGAAAAAGGATATTTAGGCAAGCTTAAGCGTGTTGAATGGGTGTGTGGCAGCTGCAGTTGGCCTGTTCCAATTTTGCATAATTTTAACGAGTTTCGTCGCTCAGCGAGAGCGTTGCGATGGCAGCGCATTTGATTTGTTGCACATTTGGTGTTTTGGTTTGATAGATTTTGATATGAGCTAATTTCAATGCATTGTGGAGGAAGGCAGTCCCTGCTACTGTGAATGTTCAGAATCACTCACGGCTGATTGCTTGAAACATTGGTTTTCTTGTTAGAAATTAAACAATAAATTGATACATTGATACTCTAAAGGAGAACCAATGTGGTTGCGATCATCAGAGTCTAGCGAAATCGGAAGGTAAGAATCTGTCTTCAAACAACAGAAATAATATTAGGAAGGAAACGTGATACATAATTCGGAATAGTTTCCGTTCCAAAATATCGGTCAGTGGTGTTAACCATTTTCGTCAAATATTGGAATTTCAGTTTTATTAAGGATCTGTAAGTTACTATATTCGTATCACTCGCCAATCCAACTAGAAAATTGTTACATTATGGAAAATATTTAGGACACAATAACTATGTTCCATAGGTAGCAAAGCCGCGGAAAGAAAAAACACCATTGCGGAATGGCAACAGAGGTGGGAGCAATCCGAAAAGGGTCGATGGACCTTCATGCTGATCCCTCACATCACACCATGGTTAACAAGGACGCACGGGGAACTGAACTACTACGTCACACAGTTGCTAACTGGTCACGGCTGCTTTAAGCAGTACCTCCATGAGAGAAAGTATCAGGAAGACCCATACTGTCTGTACTGCCCTGGGGTGCACGAGAACGCACAGCACGTGTTTTTCGACTCAATGAACCACCAACAATGCACAACCTGATTACCCATATGTGCGATACGCTCGTCAAGTGGGAAGCAGTTTGCTCGGCAGCGGCCACCATCATGAAGGCGCAGCGAATCGCAGAACGAGCGCGTAACGCTGAACGCAGCCGCCAGCGCCTCTCCGATACTGAGACACACAGGACTGACATAATGACAAACCTAATACTGACGCGTGAGCAGTAAATGCTCTTACGGCCTCCCGACGTAAAACCTAATCAGTGTCTCCGGGGGGAATCGCCGTAATGACGAGAGGAGGTTTTAGCGGAGTTAGAGTCCCGCACTGACGGGGTTGTGACTTTAGATGTTTTCCTCCTCGTTAAATATAAAAAAAAAAAAAAAAAAATAGGTAGCAATCTGAATGAATTATTTCTAGTAAAAGAACCATCCACGTAAAATATAAATAATGTACTAAATCCTCATTCCTTTGTGCACTCCTTTAATAAAGGTCATTGATTTTTTTGTGGAAAGAACAAATTTGGCTTTGACTTAAAATCTAATAAAGCAGTTTCTGGAACTAGTGATTATTGAATGCTTAAAAACAGGAGAGTGTATAGACTACTGCCGAGTTCACTAAAGGTTCAAATAATCTGCAATTCATCCACATCATTACCACAAGTTATCTCTAAGTCACCTACGGTAATTTTTTGTGACCCAAATGTCTTAATGATTCTTAACACTATTTTGGTTGGGCTATAACTGTTATAGAAATATTTGGAATATAACAGATAAAATAAAGATAAAGAAATAATAAATTAAAATGTTGGGATGTTTTTCTGGTGTCATCTTCTTACATATGATACACTGTTTCTGGCTGGTGCAAGGTCCCTCTTCTAATTGGAATGTTTGTCGGTTTGACAATCGCTCGAGGAATCATAAGTTATGATTGTTGACCGCCATAGAGACATTGGCTTTATCTATTCGATTCCCACTATCTCAACGTTTAACTCACAATTTCCATAACCGAACTTCGAGTTGACCATTAAATTTATACGCAGCTGCTCAGAAATATTTTTGAGTTGAGCTACTGTAAAATATGTTTCAACAGAAAACATTTGCAAACTTAAAAGTTATGCGGGCATAAATATGAACAATTTTGCATTTGTTCGCAGCTTGAGCAGAGCTATTATCAGTTTGTTCATACACTCGTATGGAGACAGCAATTTTCATAACTTGGCTTGGCTCAAGTTGCACCAAGGTGTGCTGAATTTATTTGTGTGCATGGTCGGGTCGAGCGCACACAATCATCGATTGCGCTTTGATTTACAGCCACCTTACAAGCCCAAGCGACAAGTTATGAATTCAAAATATGCATAAATACATAAATGCATGAAAACCTTCTGAATGCACTCGAATACTCGTATTTCGCACAAATACAAATACAATTAAATTATTTGTTATACACGGACGCGTAGTGGCGCAAAATATGGCAACAACAAACGATTTTTCTACGGAAAATTCAATATGCCTGACTATTTGGCTAGGCTACTTATCTGCGATCAATACAGGGAGTAACTTTTACAAACGTTTGCGACCCACGCGAACGTTATGCGCCACAGTCGCACGCTTGTGAATCGAGTTGAGTTCTTCTCACTCGCGGTGACTGGAGGTGACTTGCCAATGATTTGAGTTGATATGAGGAGCTGGAGGGTTGCCGGTTTCGCTGGCTGTGCCTGAGTGTGTTCGAACGATCTGGCCAGACAAACGCATTGGCACATGCGCGCTTACATGCCGCAGCCGTCGGATAATTTGTTTGCTTTACAAATCGCCGGAGATATGTGAGCATGATTGTGCGATGCTGTGTGCTGGGCAAGTATTGAAATTTTTAAAATAATTATGTAAACTTACTCTTATTAGCAGACTTTTTCGGCTCTTACGAGTACGAATAAATATAGAAAAAATAAAAGTACAGCGCCATACAAAAACTTCGAAGTTATTTTGCTCATTAATTCGTTGCATTTGAGTTACGTTTCTTGTCTGATTCCTTCGTCGAACTGGTTTCGGTCACTCTCCCTCCTTGCCACGTAAATCATATCTGAAACCGCCTCGTCGTTGATTTAATTTGTCGGGAATTTCATTGACGAATTTTGACGTCAAGTTTTTTGGCCGACGTGTGTCTGCAAATGATTTCGCTGGCGCCTACCACCCGGCCTGAAAATTGTATTCATTCTTAAGAAAAAGAAATTAAAAATTTTGTTTTCACTAAAAACAGAACACATTCCCTTCTTTTTGTAGTTTGGTTTCAGAGGCATTCTGAAGTTAATTCATGGCGCCTAAATTTATTTGAAATTGTTTATACCCCAAACTGAAATCTCAGGACATTTTTGCTTTTGTTCGGTGTCTTCAGTCAGTTGGAGCCAGCACAGGGACAGTGGATAATCGTTTGCTCAAATTAATTTAATAGTTAGTTTATTGTATTGCATATGAGCCCTTGTCTGGGATACAGCAAACCTCAGGGATTATATCCCTGTAACTGGAAAGCAATTTACAAATTTGTTATAATTTCTGGTTATCATAGTTAGGAAAATAATTCATTATTATTATTATCTTTACAATCATTCTATAATAGATTGTATGATGGATTCTTGGATTTTGAATGCGATCTAGCAACTGAAGTCTTCGACTCAAATAGAAAAATAGGTGCAAAGATGCTTCGCGACTGCGACATTTTTCTACTAAATGATGGAATCAAAATTTTCAAAAATACAGTTCAATGGGAATTATATTATTATTTGATGGAGATGCACCAAACGTTCAATGAAGATCCACTTAAAGAAATGCAAACATCCCGGTCAATTACCTCGCACACTGTTTGCTATCATTTAAAGATGAATAAGCTTCAAATAAGTTTGAAGCGGAATTATGTCGATGTGGGATCAAAATTCAAAGTTGCTTTAATTTAATTGTTTATATTTGAAGAATTTCGTTAACTGAACTTTTTCAAGAAAAAAAATGTTAGTTGGGAAATAACAATTTTAAAATTTAATTTATAATTTATTCATTTTTGTTTGTATCTGAGACCACCATAAGTGCTGATTATGCAGAACTTTGGGGTGCTTAACTTAGGCTAAGTTTGCTAGTTTCAATGGATGGAAGGATTCTTTGTGGTTTCTCAAATCTTATCCTTTAACTTAATGCTATTTATACGTCTGATCACAGTTCATTAAAAAAGTACTCCATTCATTTCCGTTTATTTATATATATTTATTTTTAATCAGTAAATAAAGCTCTCAGCAGCAAAAGTTGCACAAAGCACTCAATTGAACAACTCTGCAACACTACGATCACATTCTAAGCCTACTGGGTCAAAAACTTCCTGGCCGAAACAATAGAATTGCAACTACATAGTCACAATTTGCATTTGCGTATGTGAGTGCTTTGGGAATTTGCTGAATTTTTGTCGATTGTTTTTATACCAAAATTCGTCATGCATTTAAATAAATCATCAAGATTTTTCTGCTCAACCATAAATCACTTTTATACTTTACCAATCTGGCAGACATTTTAACACCTTCCTTTCAAAATGCATTGTTTTTGTTGTGGTCGTTGCGTCCGCTGCCCTTTCAGTTGCGCGATTGCGTGCTTTGGTGATACTCTTTACGAATTTTAACATTTTCATATTTAAAGTGCATGGATGCATTTTATGACCTTGCACAGCTCACAATTAGTGCAGGTATGGGCGGCACTTTTATGCGTTCACTGCAACAAAAATAGAGAAAAACACGTTCACATACCCAGGTGTCAATTTAGTGTGTATTGAGTTGAGAAGAGAGCCTAATTCAGTATATAGAAAAAAATTGAACTTAATGTTTGTGTTTATTCCTCCAATCTATTGGTTACTGAAGAAAATTATTACTGAAGAAATTCGTTACAAACACCTTCGCTTACCAGAGGGAGAAAAATGTGAGAAACTATGTCTACAGGAAATTTAACCCATGATCCGTGGTTGGTTTAGCTTTGCAAAAAAAAAAAACAATTTTCTGATTGGAAGGCTTTCTTTAACTCAAACTCTCACCCGATCTTCGCACTTCGATAAGCTTCTTGCCTACATTTAATTGAACAGTTTTACATACGTTTTTGGGTAAAAGTTGGCTTTCACCTGACCGTGGCAGAACGGATTATTGTTCCGAGAGTTATGGCCAAGAGTTACGATTCGATCATGGGGAATTTTCTTAAGTCCGCATGAAAAATAAAATTTTAAAATTTGTTAGAATATCGGGTTTATTGGCGAGATGTCGTAAGGCTTTTCGGTTCGAAAGGAAAACTGGACATTTTTTTCACATTAAAAATCTCCCATATCTGGAGACACTCCAGAATCCATTCATAAGAAGGAAGCTCTATAGAGAAAAGAAAACTTTATCTTGTCAGACAGAGTAAGTCGAAAGTCCTTACATTATTTCCTATGGCGATTTATTTTTTTTTTTTTTCGCATTTGGAGCCTGATTTCTCTGCCGGGCACTACAACAGAGCACTCTCCGCACACACGCATAAATGGCTTAAATGAAGATTTGATAACTCATAACTAGGCGTAACTTCTGACACTCGTAAAACACTTTTACGACCTCGCAATACACGGGAGTCCCATTTAAAGGTGTGCAGCGGTGGTGGTAGACCTGCGAAAAAGTGCAGTGAATATTTTGTTTTAATGTTTAATGACTCTTTGCAAGCTTCTAAACGCTGTTAATACTACCGGGCAGAAGAGCGGCCACAACGATAATGTTGTTATTCTACCACTTCTTGTTGTTGCTGTTGTTGGAGTTGTGGTTTCTGTTAGCGTTGTTGTGGTTGTTGTTGTTGTTGTTCTTGGTGACGTTGATGTTGACGATGATGGTATTCATGCCACTATTACGGCAAACAGCATAAACCGCTTGGAGCAGTTGTCCATACAAACTCGTACAACAAGCAGAATGAAGTGCAGTGAATCATTTGGTCGGCTGCTGGTTGCTGGCTGCCAGCGGCTTGTGGCTGTTGGCAGTGGGCCTTTCAGCCTGCAGCGTCTTCTCAACACTTTCGTAAGTTTAGTAATCTTTATTTTGCATGTTAACCACGGCGCATATATACTGGGCCTGGTAATTAACCAATTTTTAAGTATGAGTTTATTACTAGCATTTCGCATATGACGAACACGTCACATCGTACACGACGAAGAAGAAGAAGTTCAAATTTATATTAGCGCTGTGAATGGATTTGTTTCGATTATGAAAGTTGCTGATTTGGAACAAATTAGTTTCTCTGCACTGGCAAAAAGGAGGCGAATTCGTTACAGCAGTAAAATCGTTTTCTTGTTTTTTTCATTTAAGTGGGTTTTAAGTGTTAAACGAAAGAGGGTTTTTCTGTTGCTTTATAATTATTGTCCTAATGTACGCGACAGAGCCCAGCAAAGAGTGAGAAAATACTAATGGAGGACATGGTAAGTAAGAGAAAGGGAAATAAATAAATAATGATAATCTAGTATAAAATAAGAAAGTTATTTATTAATTGGAATATGAAGTGTTTAGTAGAGAATTTTAAAATCTGAAACTATTGAAAAATAATAAAATGTGAACAATGGAAAGAAAGGACAGATAAACCATGAATTGGAAAAAAATCTAAAAAGAAAACAATATTGGAACAGATGAAGAAGGAAGACACAGAGGAAGATGTTTTTTCTTGGAGCGAAATGTTGGCATTCACTTTTTATTGGTAGGAAAAGAGAATAGATCTTCGTTTTGTCCTGACGGCAAGTTAATTCATTACAGATATTTTTCACTGTGTAGAGAAAGTCGATATATGAAAACGATACAGCGAACAAGTATTATGAACAATTCACCACACTCAGTGAGGTGATTCGAGTGAAACATCCGCCGTTGTCATCTATCATCTCGACGATACTATGCCACACGGCGCCAATAAAAAATTGAGGAAACTAAAGCAGTGTTAATATGAAATTATCCATATATTCTCACTTTTCTCTCCAGGCAATTTGATATCTGCACAAAAGTTGGAATTTCAAGAACTAGAAGCCAAAACCAAACTAACTCACGAACTTTATCCAGGCGCAATCCAGTTATTTTTCAAATAATTTAATAGAAAGTTTGTGGAATGTAAGGAACAATTGTAGAGAAGGGATCAATTATAAAATTACTTGAAAAAATAATATTTGAAATAAAATAAAAACATGTATATAAGCAGCAATACCGACTTTCAACAGCACATGTCATCGATCGTGGTTTCCTTTCATATATTTTCATACATTTTAATGTGTTTCGCCCTTAACACAAATGAATCCATCATTAATATTGTTCTTTTTGTGACCGTGATAGTAATGAAAACCGACTGACGTTTTGATTTTCGTAATAAAATAATTAATGATCTACGGCGAAGTGTGGAATACATGTGCGCGCGAGGTGTGAAGACTCTCTCGGAAGTGTCCGTGGTGCGATCATAGTGAGCCGCGCATAATAACGACATTTAAATGACCAATTTGGCAATAGCAGTTGTCATTCTTGCACTGACATTCCATATGTCATACTCACGCACAAACACACTGACACTCACACATAAGTCACTGACGTTTGCGTTGTATTACTTTGTATAATTTCAATTAAGCCGTTCTACGATTATAAAGCAAAGGATTTTCAATTAATTTTTCCCCGTTCTATTTACATATCGAATTTCAATTCGTGCAACCCCCAAAGGAAAAGTCAACCGAAGGGTTTTGTTTGGTAGAATAAATAAAAAACGATTTCAGCGCCAAAATCATCATTTATCATTTTTTCGTAAGGCAAGGGCATGATTTTAATGTACCTTGTACCTTCACTCATTCACTCATTCGGCGTGATTATTGTGACATAATGTTTATTAATGAAAAGAAACTGAACAGATAAATTAATGTAGAGAGAAACGGTTAAGCTTGAATTGGTATTTTATTTATTTATTTTTTTTTCTTTAAAGTAAACATGCACTCAAAAGCGTAAAATGCCTTCCAGTGAAAATGTCACAAATCCATCAGGCAGCTACGCGCTCATAGCCTTGTGTGGTGCAGTGGAGCGTATGACTTTTGTAATACGCCGTCATGATAACCGTACCTACCCAGTGACCGATAAAACGCACCCAACCTCCAAGAAACGCATTACATGCGAGCGCTTATTGACCATTTATAATAATAAAATGCAAATTGCATATGCAATTCTAAAGACTTGTGTGGAATATTTAATAAATGTAGTCGCCAAGGCACGCATAGAACTCATTCCCATAGAGTTTGGAGTTTGGAGCAAGGTGCAAATGAGAAATGAAGCTGAAGCTGAAGTTAACTTGTAAACAAAACAAAAATAATGTTTATATAATTTCAATACTTTTAATTGCTAATATAATACAATTAATTTAATCTAAACTCAGAATAATGTATCTCACAAATAAGTTTATTACACAATAAGACATATATTCAGGTGGTCCTAAAATTCTTAAAATAAAGTCCTTAGGTGATGACGAAACTTAACTCAATACAGTCGGATTGCCCTTTGAGTCTAAGTACATACTAAGATTCATTGTGGTGGTATTTCGCAGTCGGTCTAACTCGACGTTTGCCTTTACCAAACTTTTAATAATGTCAGTTCTCTTCTTTCTGCGTTCTTAAATTTAAATATATTCCTAAAGAAATCTAAAACGCAGAAGCACGTCCAATCTCTTGAACAAGATAATTCTTCTACATTAGGTTAGATTGGGTTAACCAGGTAGCTTGCGAGTTAATAAAGATGCACTCGGAAGCCCATTGGCCCATTGTGATACCTGTTTTTAGGAGGAAACCACTCCCCCTCGCCTCTCCTTCAAAAAAACCTCAGCTCACCGTGATCTTAAACCAGCCAGAAGCGTTTGTGAAGTTGAGAGTATCAGTTAGTATCAGCTCGGCTAATTCTTGTAGTACTTCAAAGAAGGCCGAGCCCATACTCCTGGCTCTCCTCCTCTGAAGACCCAAGCAATCACAAAGTAGATGTTTCACCGATTCCCACTCCTCCTTATCTCCACAACTCGCACAATATTCTCTGAAATGAACACCGTACCTGGCTGTCATTCGGCCTATGATGTAGTGCCCTGTCAGAACCTCCGCGATAGCCCTGAGTTCTCCTCTACTGAGGCGAAGAAGTATTTTGGCTCTCTTTGGCCAAATGTATCAAAATGTTCGAAAGTCGGCGGTTTAGTACCACCGTTCATTAGTTAACATTGGTAGAAGAAACTCTAAGTATAGAAAATCGTGACTGCCCTGGGAAAGTTTTCAATAAAGCGATTTACGTCATCAAATCGTCAAACATTGGTGATTATATTATGATGGAATACTCCTCATAACATTGTTGATTATTTCTTAGAAGAATTGTTTGTTTGTAAACTATATTTTTCAGCAAATTCAATCTTGTATTCTTCTACTACTCGCATAAGTACTGTTCTCTCTTAAACTAGCAGCTTTTTATAAGACTCAACCCAAAACTACAAAATGAAACAACACCACATTAGTTTTCTTAAATAATTTTATGTCAAGTGCCTTTTTGTATTTTACTACATATAATAAGTGAAAACACTGAGAGTGTCGGAGTACACGTATATGTACATCATATCCCTTTTGAAATTTTCCATTCTCCTAAAATATTATTGCTACACACATATGTAATAATTGAATAACAAGTATCAGTTTGCATACTGCTGCCAAGTAGTCTTCTTCAAGCTTTCTTCGGTTCACTAATTCCATCTAATTTAATCCAGATTAGATTGGTTTATTAGCCAAACGTGTGGGCACACACATGCATGCTCACACATTACTGCAATACTCGCTTGAAATTGCTTTAAAACTAATAATTTTGGCCGCTTTGGTTGTCGTGTTGGCTTATTTTATTACCCAAGCAATTACTTTCCTGCATTTTTGATAAGCCCATAAAAATTTATAGAAAAGAATTTTTATATATACGAGTATATCATTCACACACCCACACACACTCACCGCACACCGTCTTACACTCTCGTTACTGTTTTAAGTGTTCGTCATTTCTTTATTGGCATTTGCACAAACTGGGGCAATTTCCAAGTGTGTGGAGTGCTGCCTGCATTAGAATTTCTGGCTTATAACATTAATTATTATGCCAAACGCGCCTTTCTTGATTATTGTCAACTAAAATGAAATAAAAAATAAAAACGAGAAAAAAGTACAAATAAAAATAAAAACAGTAACACGAACAAACAATAAACGTACTATAACTACTCTAAATACCAACATCAGCATAAATTTAGATATAATAAAATTAACTTACGGGTACTGTTACACTGCACCAACACACACGCACGCACAGGCACACAGGTACATGGGTACACATATGCAGAGAACACATCCACAGTCGAATCCACACAAGCATTTTATGCAAATTTCCTATTTGACTTTTACATTTTGACGTATTGCGCCAATTGTGGCGTACACTCGTGCGACGTTTTTAGGTTGATTTTATTGGCAGTTTCATTTCCAATGCAATGTTTCTTTCATAGATTCTGCACAGTTTTTCATAGAGATTAAAGCCATTGTAACTACGATACTTGGAAATGGTTTCAGCAGCTCCATGATAAGCATAATTAAAACCAAGCTCAGGTGACTATATATAATTATTAGTGGAAATATTAGATGGGGATGTTTCCATTATACATTGTTGATTGTTACAGCCGGTCAAATAGAGTGCACAAAATACCACTTTTTATTAACCCTTGACTGTTCTATACAAATTATTTTTGTGTTCCAAAAACAATTTTGGTAGGACACGAATAAATGAAAAGAAGATTTCGTAGTAAAGCATGTTGGAAATATGGAAAGATGAACAGATGAACAGAAATATAAAGTCTTCGATTCAGGTTTTTCATGGATATAATATAAAAGTAACCTATTGAAACGATTAAGAAGATATCACACCATTATAAAGTTTGTGGTAATTGAAGTGTTAGTTTGTAAAAATTTGAACGTGATGATCATCGTATATTTAACAATTTTTTAAAGCTGAAGAATGAGTGTTTCTCTTTTTAAACGACAGAAGCACAATGCATAACTGACTTAGCACTTAGTAATAACTGACTAGCAAATGCCAGCAGGATTACAATATTAAAGGAAAATAAAAATCACAGAAGTATTTATATAAAGCAAATAATAGCAAACCATAAAATTAAACGAATTTGAAACTCTGGAAAAATAGGTCACATTAGTTGCGAGCAACTTTATAGTATAAAGCGAGTATATTTTATAAGTATTAAGTATTTATTTCTGTCCCGCAGTTTGTGCCCTTTTCTTAATTTCATTATTTACGAAATTATATAAAAAAATAAAAAAAAAATATATATATATATATATATATATATATATATATATATATATATATATATATTTATAATGTTTGGTTATCAATGTTGATGTTTTCTTTATATTATTAATACTACATTTTAATGATATCACATACTCCTATAACTCATTGCTACCTCCCTCAAAATCGTCAATATATCAAATTGGTAGATTGCATTAATCTGCCAGTCCTTCAAAGGTAAAATACATTGAACGCAATAGTAGCAAGAATAATTTCTAAAAGTAAATAGGACACATTTTGAAAAAAACCAGAGAATTCCTTCTCAATGAATAAAGAATCAGTTCTATGCGAGTAAATTTTGTTTTTGGTTGATTGTGCGAAAAATGTACGAGTACAGCATTTTCAAATTAAAAACAAAACAAAACAAATAAAAAACAATCAATTATTTGGGACGTGAAAATGTTGAAAAAGTTTTTCAAACTTTTATAGAATAATTCGTTGGCATTTTGTGTCTTATTGAATATTCGGAGCTATTTGCATGCAGTAAAAAATATGCAATTGACATTTGAAAGACAAACAAGACAAGAAATTAAACTAAATCACTTTAATACCTTTGAAATGTCACAAGACACAGGCATGCCTTGGCGTCTATTGACACCGCACTGAGCTAGGCCGGGCCGGGCCGCGTCGGGCCTGCCTTGGCGATGGATCGAATCGGATCGGATCGATCTGCGGCGAGGAGAATTCTGTTATTCATTCCACACTTTATGCAAGCAATGAAAATATAAAAACTGCAGCAAGGCGAATTACGAAGCGCCTCGCGTATAATCGGCCAAAAAAACTAGCAACTATTTTTTACAGTTACAGGCAATAACAAGACTAAAAATACGGCAGCAAAAGCAGAAGCAGCAGAAGCTGCAGCAGCGGCAAAGAATTCTTCTTATCACTTGAAATGAGCGGCGCGCCGCCAGCAAAGAAACTGCCTCGCTCGGAGCATGCTCTGCCCGAAGTGAAAAGTGATTTTGCACGCATTGACGTTTGTCACTTGCACTTAAAAGTGATTTATGCTAAAAAATTTACGTACATTTCTTTTTTATAAATGCATCCATCCATTGATCCATCACAGCAGCGATCTGTGAAAAATGCAGCTGCGGGAAGTCCCTGACATGCCCATCATGGCAATAAGTGCAGATGTGTGCGTCTGGCTGTGTGATTGCAATAATTATATTTTTAACTCTTAATTGCGGCATGATTACAGTTGATGTTGCTGTTGCTGTTGATGTTGTTGTAGTTCGTTATTGTTGGTGTGTCAAAGGAAACCAATGGGTTGTCATTGCAATTAAAAACCCAAAAAGTCAACAACAATATCAACAGCAATAACGACGACGTATGTATAAATAAAATAAAATACTCATTCAGCCGCTGCATATTTTGGCCAATATCCAAGGAATGTTTTTTAATCAGTGCATAAAAAATATTGCATCTTTAATTTTGTTTTTGTTATTGCTGTTGTTGCTATTTCTGTTGCATTTTAATTTCTTTGAATTATTTTTGTATTGCATTAATCGATTCGTAGAAAATTTTCAATTATAAAACAATTTCTTAAAAAGCATGCCACAAGCAGTTATACTAAGGCAAAAGTTTACAGCAGTTTGCGAAGAGGCGTGCATAAAGCGCAGAATGCACAAAATGCACAAATTTTTTAGTTTTATAGTTTATTGTTTTATTTTTTATTTCTTTGTGTCTATAATTAAGCATCATGAACAATTGTATAATGCATTATTGTGTGAATATTGTTATGCTCAACCATATCGTCGCTTGAGAAATTTTTCACATTAGATTGAGTTTTGGAATCAAAATATTTCAAAGTCATCAATAGTTGTTCACTTACTTCTGTAGGAAGAAACAAATGACAACTCACAACTGCATATCCAGATCATAATTGTGTAGAATTTGATAAGAATCCGAAGGAGATCCTATTAGATGTTCTTTTTATTTTGCTCTGTATATAAATATCTCTTTTTCAAGTATGAAGATTTCTCCTCATGATTATATACAAAACTTCATTGTATAAAAAAAAAAAATTTGAAATTGTGTAGGTCTGCTGTCCGAAAATATGGACAATTAAGAATATATGGAATGGAAAACTTTTATCTCTCTATATCCAAACTTATATTTGTTAGAATAGAAACGTATCTAAGCAAGGGATTATCTAGAACTACTTTGACTAAATACTAAACTAGAATATAATGAAAAACTAAATTTTGATCCACGCAAACTTGATAGACTGCTAACAGAAACAAACGATTCAGCTACACATGCCTTCCCACCTGGATTTCGACTATTACTGAATTTCTAAAAAAATGTTTTCCTCTCACTCTGTGAAAATAGATTCGACTCTTTATGCTCTGCTGCCACGAATTTAAAGCACAAATTATTAATTTTACTTCATCAACTCAAATGCACATCCATATCAATTGCCTGCCCTCGCCACAGAAGCACTTAAGTTAAAAGCCTCACTCACATATGAGTGCATATTTTACTCAATTTATAATTCATATCAAATCATTTTAACCAAAAATCACTTCAAAATAGCCGCACCGCAGAAAGTCCTTGGCAATTCCTGCTTCATACTTCCAGCGATGTGGCATGAGTTCATGCATGAATCCCCAAAAAAAACTGTTTCAATAATCCAACAAAACGTATGCGGCAATGTGAAGCTGGCAACGCAGCCACGTAGAAATTCCAACACGTACACAGATATTATGGCAATAAATTCACTCAAGGATAAATATCCTTTTTTAATAATAAAGATAGAAAAGAAAAAAATTTTTTTAAAATTGATTTTCATTTCGTGCATTAGCCCGAATACGAGTAGCAAAAGAAATACAAAATTCCATTGAATTGATTTTGGTATGTAAACACGTAAATAAAACATCACAGAGAATCAAAATAACAGTTATGGAATCAAAACGAGCGAAGTATATTTGCAGGAAGGATAAGAAGTAACAATTGAGTTAGACCGATATTCAAGGAGCGATTGGTATATTCTTTTAAAGTGAAGTATCATAGTGGATATTTGCTTAAAGCCTAGATATTTTCCACAGTCACCCAGTCATTTTGTATCCATCACTCTCGGAATTGCAATCAAGTCAAAAGTCACAACTTAAGTCAACAAATTTGCTGTCTATCAAAAGTAATATTAATACAAAGTCCAATAAAATATAGTTTTATATGTGAGCACTTGTGCCAAATATCATAAGGACTTTCATGCTTAGCCAGTCACTGAAGGCATTCCAAACGAATTTACGTTTGGTCCAGTTTGTCGGGAGCATATCCTGCATACACTCGAGTAAGTTCTTGTGTGAGTACGAGTTACCCGTATACATTTTGCCAGCTAAGCAATCATGCTTGATGGACAGTACACGCGGAACTTGGTGGCTGGGAGAAATAAATTTCTGCTGAACACGTACGTGAAATACAAACAAGGATATGAACTGAATTCGTGACTGAAAAGTTTCGCAATGTGCGGCGAGCTTGTTTCCAGATCGGAGAGTGTGATAAAAATTTGTTATTTATAGCTCCAAAACTCGGGAAGACTGTCTAATAATTTGAAGATTAAATTGATTTTATATTAAAATGGAAGAAAAGAGGAGAAGTAAAATTGAGGGAGCTTAAAAAGTGCGCCAGGCGTCAGTAGCGGCATTACTCGGACTAACTTTATGGCAGTATAACTTTCAAATTACACCCTTAATACAAATATATCAGCACCGCTAAGCAAACCAAACCAAACGAAAAGAAAATAAAATCAAAATAAAGGAAAGCAACGGAAAGCAGCAAAGTTATTACAAACAATATGCCACAGGATACACGCTTGACTGCAAATGCGGCTCACATACCCCACAGGACTGCACCAGCAGTCAAGGCGCTCTCCTGAGTTGCGCTCCAACGCTAACTTAAAAGGTTTTGACAACTTTATTAACTTTGCGTTCAAGCACGCACACACACAGTCATCCAGTAATGCACACACACACACATAGAACGCACGTACAACGCGATATTTATGAATACCAAGTCACCGCTGCCTCGCCGTGCCAGCCCCTCCTTCATGGCTGTGCCGGCGCAAATATACTTGTAAGCCAAATATTTCGTGCGCCTTCTTGTGTCCTTGCCTGGTTTAAGCGGTGTATAAATATTTTTGGTTTAACTTTTACGCGATTTGCGTTTATGTTGTGCGAAGTGGCTGGCTGGCATGCCCTCTCCACGAACTGCAGGGAAAAGTCAAAGTTTGTGTCAACAAAACCCGAGAGCATCCCAACCCTTTCAATAATTTCCATGCCGCGACGCATTCTGGTATTTGTTTAGAAAATTCCCCTGAGGACATCCGAACGAACGAGTGAGCTGCCGGTTGGAGAAGGGGGGGCTGCGTCTGAAGGCTTGCAGCAGGACGTTGCTAAAGACGTGATCGTCGTCGGGCACGTTGCGTCTGTGTGCGTGTACTTCTGCGTGTCGCGGAATGGCATTATTGTGGCCAGAATTTTGATGAAATTCACTGCGCGCATAAACTTTCACTCAGTGTGTGTGGAGCAAGGATTGTGGAAAATCTGCGTACATGTCGCTGCGTATTTGGCTTGTTTTGGCGGTTTAGTTGCGGCGAAAGGGTTGCTAGCTTATAATAACTTAGTCCCGTTTTGAACATTTTGTTTGTATTGAATTGTCATCGTTGCTGTTGGTGGTTGTGTTTATGCTGATGCTGGTGTTGGAGTATGTGGGCAGCGTCTTATTTTTTCTTATTAAATTTTATATCCTGTTTATGATGTTATTTGACGTTTTAACGATATTGTTTGAAATTGCAAAGTGGGGAAATGTTTCAAACGGGAATCCGCCTGACACAATCTTATTGAAAATTGTAAAACTTGCGGTTGGATTTCTTAAAGTTGTTGTTAAGAGAAAGAGAATTTGAATAGAGGTGTTTTTGAGGAAATATTTGAAGATGCTCGCCAGAAGGTAATTTTTTGAAAAATAGGGGTACTTAAAACTCATGATTTTTAACAAATCTTTACCGGTTAAATTTTAAAAATTTAAAATCCATATTACTTTATGCCGGTGATTTGGTATATTGTGATTTCATGAAACATTTTGAAGTGTAACTTGCAAGATATATATATTTTTATAATGGCATATTTTATATGATTAAAGACCAAAAAGTGATAAGCGAAAAATGTTAAAATTAATCTATGGAAACATCTGATTTATTTCATATAAAACATAAGTCTTAGGTTGAATTCAATAAATACTTTTTTCTAACGGACTTGGTACAAGTTTCTTTTATAAGCAATAATATGAAATGTACTGTCAAGAATATACTTTATTAACTTACTTTTTACTCAATGAATCAATCTTATACAAAACTTACTATAAGCAAAAAAGAAATATAATTAAAACAATCATAGAAAATTAAATTGAAGTAACAACTTCAACATTTTCATGATAACATTGAATTACCTTTAAAGCTAATTGTTCAATATAAAAATTGTTATCTCCATTACTACAGATGAAGTTAGATTGCCTTGGAGCAGCGATGGCCTAATGGGCGAATTCATATATCTTGATATTTTAAAGAGAATCCACACATTCCGCCCTTCGAAAGACATCCAGGCATCCACTTTACGCATTTTGCAAACGTAGGAGTCATATTTCCTTTTGGAAATTGTTTATTCGTTTTTGAATGTTACGAGCGGTTAATTTTTTGAGCTTCCAACACCGCGGTAGTTCACTATGTAATGTAGCATAAAAGAGATGCAGAGGTCTTAAATCACGATTAGGAGAACAAAATCTTAAGTAACATAGGAAACTATTAACGTATGTAACAAGCCAATAAAGAGACATTCTATTTCGTATCTATACCCCAAATGTGGAATCGTTTTGAAGGTATCACATTTATTTTCAGTCGTGGATGCCGATACCCAATGTTAATGGACTCAATGCTAACATGTTTTCTCAAAAGTCCTACTTAAATATCAAACAGTTCTTGTATTATTCAGCTCTCAAGGTTTCACCTCACATAGTTAAGTAGCCAGAGTAAACGTTTTGATATAACTTTTATAATATAATAAATATACAAAATTATTTCATATCTAATCACCCAAAAATATTGGATGACGGTTTTCTAAACATGAGTTCACAGGGTGTTTTCATGCTCTATAAATTGATTGCAACACTCGCGATTTGGGGCTCGCTTGCAAACAAATTCTTTCAAGTGCTTCCGCTTCAATTGCCATTGCAAGACAGACACAACTTTTTGGCTCTTTATACTGTAGGCTTATTAAATGTTTAATGATACCATGCAAGCACCCCACCTCTCTCCGTTTCATCATAACAACAAACTCTTGCTCAGCTTAATCGATTTTTCATATCATATTCACGGATGCCCCACGGTTGTCACCTGCATTCGTGGCACCGTGTTCCACACATTTGCCGCTCACACAAAAGGATATTTTTTGTCGGTGTTTGCGGTATTACTTCCTTGGAACGTGTGCAACCAGCCGGTATAAAATGGCCTCGGGCAGGCGTTCACGGAATAAAAACAAAAACTTTACTTATGCAACCTGCACTGAAAATGTGACTCTGCGCCAGTGAACACAAAAATTGTATTTTGTTTTTAGCTGAATAAAAATGGTAACCTGTGCGACTGCGGCTGCGTCTGCGCATTGGCATAATATACAAATAAATTGTTAAGTTGTTTTAGTTGCTTTTGTTGGCGTTGCTGTTGCTGTTTCAGTTTCTGTTCAATATAATTTTTCATTTTCATTTTATTAAAAAATGAAATGATGGGGGTGAAACAAATTCAAACACAATAGAATGAATGAAAAGTGTCTGCATGTGTGTCTTTCGACGCCAACCTACTCCTGGCAATACCATACAATACGCGTCTGAAGGCACAGAAACAGTGTGTGAACACCGGCATAAACATGCCGTAAATGCTGCATGTGTTAAATGCGCATAACACAAACAAACAAATGCTTAATATGAATTTCTCAGTTATTTAGTGCCTGGTCTTGTACTCGTATTGTTTGCGTTACTGTTGCTCGCTGCACATGCCCCCACGGCTGCGACGGACGTCGGCTGTCAAAATAAAAGATTATGCGCACAAGAAAATACAATTTACAATTTTATTTTAATTTTCATTTTATTACATGGAAAAAGACAAATTACATAAAATACGAGTGAGTGCTCGAGAGCGCGTGAATCTACGGCCCAGCCAGCCAACTGCCTGGCTGACTGACTGCTCCCGCTTTGTACGTTTTTATTTATTGGGCACTTCTTTAGTCTTTTGTATGTACTTAGAGCATTTTAGTATATAGTATGTGAGTATGTGTGTGTTTGCCAACACAACACCTTTTTAGTATAAGTAATTTTTATGTAAATTCTCCTGGGGGCACACACAAATTGGCAGTCTTCCTACTTAATTCATTTTGCTTAAGTATGAGCCTCAATTTGCAGTGAGCAAATACACAGGCTATTAGCATTTGTTGCTGCTGCTGCTGCTTCTCTACATGCTCTGGTCTTCGTCTTCTTCAGCGTTTTGAAGCTCTGCGCTGGAGCCGAAAGTTCAACGCGCCTCCAATTGTTAAAGGAAGTTGTTACTTTGTAATTAAAATTTCAGATTGATTAACTTGCCAGTATTTTGGAGTCAGTTTTAATGCAATTTAAATTTAAGAACTCTGCGCATGCTCCTTAAGAACTTTGACTTGCACCAGCGTTATAGCAGAAGAAAATTTTGCAATAATACATTTTTTTTTATTTTATAAATGTTTATAATCTAAATCAGAGTAACCTGAGAACTATGGCTATGACGAAACGTCTAACTGGAGATTGTTTTGTTAGCAAACATGTCGATAAATCGAAACTTTATCAGCAGATTCTGCCGATAGCCCTGGCAGGTAGAGCTTATATAATTATTTATAATTTTAATTGTAATTAATTTTAATAAAATAAAATAAAAATAAATAAGAAAAAGAATCACAAAATTTTTGTACTGAAAATGTTTCTTTTCTTTCCAGGATTTGAATTGAAATAAGAATGTGCATTTAAGAAGCAAAATAAAATAACGTAAATTATTACGAACTTTTAGAAAACTTGGGAGGTAAAGCTGCGACTAAATATTCATCATATCCTTCTGAGGCTGTCACCCAATATCGTTTTGATTGCGATTCCAGAAATGACCAGTGATGGTGCAATTTAATTGTAAGTCATATGCTTGGGTTCATTCAGCATCCTGGTGGTAGCTGCATGTTTCTTAGCAACAACTTTTCCACGCCTTTCCATGCAGGGCTTCTTCGGGAGGGAATATAATTCAAGTTGAAATTGGTTCTACCAAAAATTATACAGAGTCAGGATGTAAGCTTTGAAACAGCCTTAAATTGCCGCAAATGGTGGCTATGGAATTGTTGTGATTTTAAATTTGCTTTGCTTGAAATTGATTCCACAGAAAGCGTCTGAAATCCAAATTAACCATTACTTTATATATTCAATGAACCATTACTTTATTATTATATGCGAATTCTCAGTACTACGAAATTGCAGTTGATTGAAGTTTTCTGGACATTCTCTATTATTCGTTATCGAGACTTTTATGGATATTCCTTTTAGGGACATGGGAGGTTTCTCATCTTGGCAGTGTGTTGAAGATTTGTCAATGTTGATTGAAAGAGGAACCGGCGATCCCACCCACTTTTCTTTTTTGGAACAATCTTTACCGACTGAATACTCTGCGGTTAGAGGAGATACATCCTTGAGAATAAACGGCAAGTTTGCAAATCCTTGCATTCAATAATCAAGTAACATGCATCTTAGGACAAGCGAGAAAAAAATATTTATCAGTGCCGTTTTTGTAAACTCCAGAATCTGCCAAGTTTCTATTAAGCTGACCAAGAAGTGGAGCCCATAAAATTTCAGTTAACGTTGAACTTGTGATTTCGTAAGGATTTCTGAAATGATTTCGGTTTTTCTTGGTTGAATTTTCTTGACTCATATTTATGATTATTATTTGTGTATTAGGATACGAAATCAGACACTGATCACAAGAAGTCTTGTTCAAATTCTTCCCTGCCTCACATACAAAAATGCTTAAAAAACTATTATTAATATTTAAAGAAAGCTTTAATAAAATGTTTATTTATTGCTGATATTTTCCACCACAGGCAGCATAGCTTTTTTATACCTTTCACCAACATAACAATCAACACCATGGTTAGCAAAACACACAAAGCTTAATGCAAAATAAACAGTTCGCAACCAGAAAGAGGCGAGTTTGTTTGGCAAGTGCATAAAAAGCAAAACCAACAAAAAGAATAAAGGACTAAAAACAATGGCGGCAAGGTGGTAAAAATGCGCGCCGCAATAACGGCACAGACGCGTCGCAAGTGGGCGTTAAACTATGGGAGTGGCTCTAACCAAGGCAATAATAAAAACATACCAAAAAAAATATACATGAAAACAAAAAAAGTCGTGTTCAATCATCACGCCAAAGACCACAAAATCAATTGACAATCGATGCCCGCTGCGGCATGCAACTGCGGTGGTGTTGTGTGGCAGTGCATCAATTAATATGCAATTCTTTTTTTTCTTCAATTTTTTTCTTGTTTTAATTTTATATAAATAAATAACAATTTCTATGCTGGGCTGCGTTGAAATCTGTTTGCTTAATTATGGCTTGATTTTATTTTAATTTTTTTCAGGCATTCGAAGCGTTGAAATGCGAGCAGCAACAAATGCGGTAACAGCAGTTTTGAGGTCCACACCTTGGCTCTAATAAATAGGCTTTTATTTATTTGTATGGTTTTTTGTTTTATGAATTTGTTTTATGGTATAGAAAAAAAGTTTAGTCAAAATTTTAAGGGTTGTTCACAGTTTTAGAATAAGCCAACGTTTTATCAAATGGTGCAACTGTCAAAGTGTGGCATAGAACGTGACAATTCTATTAGAATTAGAAGCACGGCATTATACTAGCAGGAGGCCATAAACTGACCATTCAAACTGACGGTGGCAGTGGCGGAGGCACAAGTAAAATGCATTTATCATTCCCTGAAATTGAGAAATTGAACACTGATAACAGTAGGGGGTGCAGGGCTGCAGTCGCAGCGATTAACCTTCAGGAAAAGAGTGTCATTTTAAAATCGCCATTAGCACGCTATTGTTTGGCGGGCATTAGCGCAGCTATGGACGCGTGAGCACATTTAAGCGAGGGTGCCATTACAAAACTTAGCGCCTGATTGATGCGTTAAACTGCCGAATTGTTGGTGCGCTTCACACGCTTCTTCGAGTCGGCTACGAATGTAGACGATGACCACTTCATTTATGTAGGCACGGCAAATCCCATGGCAAATTCATTATATATATATATATATATATATATATATATAATGTGTGTGTGTGTGTGTATATATGCATATTCGCCACATTTGCTTAGTCAGACTTGAATTTGAAAACGTGGAAAGCACTTATCGTAAGTTTAGTCTTCCAGTGAACAGATCAGCGTACTAATTATTATTTTTATTATCATTATTATATCTTATACCATAATTATTTATGAGTGCAAGGTGTTTTGGGAATGAGTACTAGCTACTGAGGCATTCGACTCGAATAGAAAAGGATTTTTATAGAAAGAAGCATTTTGGAGACCAAGACCGTGGTAGGATTTGATCCTGCGACCCTCGGGTACTAATTATGTATTTATTGCATTTTCGACAATTTCAACAGTTTGGAAGTAGATTTACGTATTCCTTAAAATCTGATTACATCAGTCATGATGTCCGTGAATTGTGCTTTGTTTATATATGTTTTAGGAATATAGATCGGCTTTGATTATTGTTCAGTTGTGAGCGTAATAGGAGGATTTATGCATTCCCGAATAGAAGAAATAAATCATATAACTCTATGAATCAAATTGTTCGACTCCATGCAGATTGCAGGAAAGTAAACATATGCCGTTCCATAGCTTGCAATCGTTTCTAATTTCTTAGACAATATCTTGAAAAAATGATTCGCCGAAGGACTTTCCATATTATATTCTCGTTTTATTTTATTGAGAATTGAGATGAATATTTTAATTGTTTCGGTGCCAGGATGTTCTGTGACTTCCTTTTTGCTTTTGATATTATTGGGGATGGTATTGCGAATGCGGTCTGAAAGTGTCACTTCCTGAGTCAATATACCTGTGGTCACATGCATCGGTCTGTCGTCATATTTTGTAAAGAGCTGCAGCCCTTCAGACAAGGAAGCTTTATGCTAAAATTTTAATTGAAGATGAGGTCATTAGATATTGGAAGTCGTTTGGATCACAATTGGTTATACACCTAGATTCTAGAAAAAAGTGTTTCTAAAAAACCAAAAGAATTATTATATGAAGCCGAGTTTAAAGACCAGTATGAGTTGAAAACAGATACTCTTTCCATATACTCCAACCTTATTGAAAAGAGCCATCATTAGAACTACAAGAGTTCTACTTGAAAGTTAATAAACTTCATTGTGAAATAAGTCATAAACATAAATTAGGTTCCTAGTCCCATAAAAAGACAAACATTTTGTTGCCTTTCTTTAAGTCGTTAGACTCCGAAAAATTTTCAAGGAACGTTTTGAATCTGGCACTTTATTAGTTGCATTTGCCACCTTTCAATTGGACTATGAACTGAAAAAATACCAAATAATTAAATTTCAGTTACTTCATGCGGTCTTCAGACCCTTTTAAATTTATTTATTTACTATACTTATTTTAAATAGTTTGGGATTGGAATCATGTTGTCTTGTTTTATTGTGGGACTTCATTCATTTGGATCTTATTTAATGGATCCTACGTGTGTAACCTGAATATTCTCTAGGAATTCTCACTGACATCAGCGACTGACTTGAATATTTTATTCAAAATACTCGTAATAATAATTTCCTTTAATATTACACGAAATTATTTTCAAATATAAACGCTTGTCGGTGATCGTGGAGCGGTTTCGATCAAAGACTCGCTGTGCCCGAGATTCACACGCTGCCTCGAATTACGCGCTTCAACGCAACTTTTTTAAACTTCATTTATATGCAAAACTCAAAATTGAACTATAATAATGCACGCTTATCGCGCTCTAAACCGAAAAGCAGAGCACGTCATGTTAAATAAATTAAAAATACATTTTTACGTAAATGTGCCACATTAAAACCGAACTAAAGAAAGCACATAATAAATATAAAATAAAAATAAAATAAAAGTGTATAAAAAATCATAAAATTAAAATGGTAGAGCGCTGTGTCGCTGTTTCGCTGCGAAGGGGCCAACGGAAAAGCATCAGGCGGCAGGCAGGGCAGCGCTTGCGCTTGCGCACCATGAGAAAAATTATACGAAAAAATGTTAATGTAAATTTCAATTGTTTTAATTTTAATTTTAATTCACTCAGTTTTCTCGCTCGGCTCCGTTGAAATGTTACAGAAAATATGTATCTACATCAAATGAGGACGTGACTAGCATGGGCGATGTGCGATGTGCGGTGCGCATTGTTGTTGGAGTACGAGTACCCGTAAGTGTACTCGCATATGAATGTTGATTAAAGAGCTTAGTGCGCCTGATTACGGACAGCAGCGACAGAAAAGGGTATTTGGAGCAAGCGCTGCAGATAAATTTCGTGTTTTACGCTAAGGTACGAGCACATGAGCACATGGGGGAGTTAATTGAACCCTACAGAACTTTTCAGAGCGGAAGTAAACAGCGACATTTTCTTTTTAATACGAATACGTATGCGTACAGAATGTTTTATTAAAAAGCCGGTGGCAGCGCCCCCCAAAAGAAGCGTCGGCCATGAATGGGAAATGGAAACAATGTACGAAGGTACGGCACGCTCGTTGTCCTTATGCGAGGAAGTGAGCAATTAAACTGAAAAATGTTGTGCACAAAAGCAAACAAAAGCACAAAAATATTTTTAATCAATTTTGTATCAATCGGTGCGCGTGTGCTCTGTGGTCAGCAATTCCGTTGAGTGGACCAAGCCCAGCAGCAGCAGCAACAAAAGCAAACTTTAATTATACAAAATTGTAAAATTGTAATGGTGAATTTTTATCAAAAATTCGCTACGCATTTCAGTCGGAAAAATAATAAAAATATTTGCAATCATTTGAAATGTTCCAATAAACACCCCTTTTATGAGCAGCGTTTACAGCCATTGGCCGAGCACCCAGCAAGTTCACTTAGAAATGCGAGTATGCCAACAATTGCACTAATTTTGAATTAAAATTGTAAGCGGCATAGCGACGGCTCCTGCCCTAACAATGTACCCTTGACTGACCATTGACCAGATTGACGCGTATATGATGGACCCTTATTTGGGAAGAGGAATTAAGCGTGCATATAAAAGGGCGAAATTGCAGCCACTGATTGTACACCAAATACACACACACATATACACATGCATCCACAGACATGCTCTCATTCACAATTTTCCACACACTCTTCAATTTTGAAATTTGAGCATTGTGAAAAATTGAAAAGTAACTAAATCGTAAGCGGATTTTTAACGCCCACAACAATTTGTAATGGTCAAACAATTGTTGCCGCAGCACCTATCAACGTTGAAATGACCTCTGCCTTCAAGCGAGCCAACGTGCTGGTGTGTACGGCCTGCATTCTGGCAGCCCGGCCGCATCCTGTGAAGGGATTAACGACGTGTCCATGTGTCACAGCTCTAATACTGTGCCTAGTAGCCAGGCAAGGTGCTACTTTTGTCCATATATCATTACTTTTGTATTGCTGCCAGTCATTTTTCGTTATTGTTGTAAATTTTTAAGTTCCACTTTCCAGGCAATGCCGTCCATGGCACGTGCGTCCATGTGTTCCTCTGGTATTGTGTTTTTTCCTTCTTCCTTATTGGTACTGCTGCGCTCATCTGGTGCTGTCGAACTGGAGGGCGCTGACGTGTCCAGTGTTAATTTAGGCTCCCCCATTGTTTCTATTGTGTTCACTTTTATGGTTATGGTCTAATGGCCGAGTTTAATCACTCAATCGGTTTTATTGTTGACACTTTTAGCGCGTCTGTGCGATTCGATGTTTCATCTAATAAATATTCCGTATTCCTGGGGATTTGCTCATATGAATTGATTTTGATTACAATGGAGTAATTTACAAGTATATTAGAATAGGTTCAGCTAAAATTTTTGAAAATTAATAAGCTGGTAGGCACCCGCAGAATATATGCCACACATGTTTTCTTTTCACTGGAAAGACTTGAATGCAAAGTTGTGGGTTATAGGAAAATATCTACAAACTACAAGAATATTGCACTACGATTCTGAGTTAAGTGGGTTATAAGGCACGAATAGTGTTTTGTTTTTAACAACGAAACTGGGTTTTTTAAAGTTAACGCGAAAGTCAAAATCCCTCACTGAAATCCAGGAATCGTAAAATGGAACTAATCTTTCTTTGCTGGAGTAGTCAGATATCTGAACATCTTCGTGAATTGCAAATTGAACTGGTATTTCAAACATCTATGCATCTACATATAAAGTAATGTCTAAGGTGCTCACTATCTAATACCTGGGCCGTGAGGATCACCGCAACCAAATCCTGATAGAAAATAATCCAATTATTCAAGTTTGCCAACAATGCCACCATCAAATAGCAGTATGTACGCCTTCAGATTCAGATTTATCTTGCAATGGGGGTGGTACAAGTGGGCTAATCCAAGTATATGATAAGTTTAAGGGTTGCATAAGACGGAAAGTCGCGTCTAAACCTTTCTAAACAAATCACCAATATAGTTGGATTTTAATGATATCCATAAATATCTTTCTTCGGTTACTTTGGAAATTTGCTGCCTTTACTTAATATTGGCAAAATCATTACAAGTGCAATAGCAAACATATTGGTGTCCTGGCGGTATGCTATCAACTTATTTTGCCATGACTTAAAAATTAAAAAAAAGTAGATTCACTTTACTAGCTTTATTAGCTTTTAAGTATAGTAGTTAATAATGCCTCCTGAAATATATTGGAAAGTGACCTTTGGGAAATTATTTCTATGCCTAATGGTTTGTACTTTTTTCGACTTGACCAAGTCTAGTTCAAAATTAATAATAGTACATCCCCGTCAGACTAGAATCTTCAGATTTAGTACTACCTATATTTTAGGGTGGTAGCTAAAGTAGGCAATCTCCTGTACAAACTTTTAATGTGGATGCTCCGGTGAAAATCCCGTTTGTTGAATGTGGAGAGTGTTTCGGAATTTGACTTTACATTAGTCATATCCTGGAAGTTAAATCAGTGATTTCGTTTTGGACTTATAATTAGACAACTCTGAAGGATTCCTATTTGCTAAAAATTAATGCTATACAGTATTTAAGAAAGGCCACACTGCCTCTTCATCTAAAACTAAAATCAAACAAAACAATTGAGATTTTCAAAAGAGAAATAGCAGCTCGACCACATGTCTTCCAAAATAGAAACTCGAAGATTACAAAAAGATTGATCATTGAACAACAAAATATTTCATTTATGTTTAACAAAATACCAAATACTCTAAATATATTTTCTGTTAAGATGGTGTGTGTGCGGAAACTTCAAATGAAAATTATTTAATATTCCCCCAACACGCAATTGGAAATAAATTTCCCATCGGTTATCAATAAATACACTCACCCGAATAGTAAATTGAAAAATCTAAATTTAAATTAGAATTCCGAAGCGTAAAATCATATTTTATCATAATGACTCTCGGCAGCAAATTAGTTCCCCCATTTATTGTACTCCTCAGTGAAGTTACGAATTGTGATATTGAAAAGTCATAGTCAAACTTTTTGAAGAGCAATTTTCACATTTACGTAGTTCGCCTTGCCCGGCGGCGGTGCCCATTCACAAATTGTGCACAATTTTCGAATACATTCAAATTGCCAAATTTGTAAATGTAGCATGACAAAGTGTCTCATTATTACCAGCAATAAATTTTCAAATGCTAAACAAAAGTTACGAGTGCACAAAATCGCTGGAAGTGGAAGTGCGACTGGTGCCTGGTGCGTGGTGCCTGGCAGCATCGTCAGTGAGTGAGCGAATGAGTACTCTGTGTGGGAAGCTATGCAAATATTGCGTCAAATTGCTTACGAAAAGTTACCTGTACATGAGAACAACATTAACAACAACAATAATAATGGTAGATTATTAACGATGATATCGAAATTCTGACAACGGACATACGGAGAGACGGAGGACACAGGGGTCAAAGGTGTGCACCGCGCTCATTAACCTCGATTCGGCGGGTGTTCTGACCTCTGGGCCTCATGCAAGGCAACAAATATTATTATGTTCGATATAATTAATGTGCGCATACGGATAATGACAATTTTCATTTTCGGTCGCTGGGTTCCTGGCCGGATAGGAGGGAGGGGCGCATTCAGCGCTACCTTTGAGCAGAGCAGCAAAGCATAAATTATGCACGATGCATTTGCTCGCGTACTCGCGTGCCCGTGTACTCGTATACAAATTATGACGATGCTATTAGTTTGTATGTCACTCGGATTTATTATAAATTACAGCACTCAAGTGCGTTTATGATATTGAATTATGCGTATGTGGAGGAGAGTGGGTGTGAATGCGAAGAAGGCGGTTGGGGACGTTGATGTGAAGCCACGCGCTCCTGCTACTTTGTAGTCATTTAATTGACTTTTTTGCTTTCCGCCCCTCAGCGACTCGTACTCGCTTGGTTCTAAAATTGTATTAATAAATATAAATCGTCGATTTTCTATTCCGATTTCGAAGCAACATATTTGCTCATGAATAGGAGGAGGAGTGTGTTGGGTTTGGCGCGTGCATAATGATCCCTCAGTGTGGATCAAGACAGCGGATTATTTGGTATACCAGAGAATTTGCCTCTATCAAATTTCTCCAAAAATTCTTCATACACTTTTTAAATAGTTTTCCAGCATGGCCGCTATGCTATTGCAGAGCCTGGTGTAGGAGTTTATTTAGACTATAAATTATATGAGAATTTATGAGCATGTATGGCATCAACACATACGAGTCCTGAAGCCCCATACACTCGGCATATAAGAGTGGAGTGCAGAATGCATTTAGAAGTGTGCACCACGTCATTTGAACTTTTGTGTCAGGGCCAGGGTACTTAAGAGTTTGGATTATAATTTATGAATTTAACGACACAAGTTGAACACTTTACTCGTAATGTTTGATTAGTTGGTGAGGGGGTGGAAATGGATAGTTTCCCGCCAATTGGGGCTTTTTTAACTTTCTCATTAGACACTTTCAAGCAGCTCATTAACTGAGATTGTAACCAATTTAGGGATTTCAATTAAATTAAAATCTATGCTTCAGAACCTTTTCAAAACACATTTCCCAGCCGCTTTCTTTTTTCTTTTGCCAGTTCGTATTCGTATTCCTTTCATTTGTTGTGCTGTTAATGAATATCAGCGGCGGAAAAAAAAGCATAGCGCACCGTAAAGCCGGCTGCTCCTCTTCTTGGACATAGTAATGCATAAAAGTGCATAATTTTTTGTCTGCAGCCTTCTTGAAAACTTGACAATATGCTTGGACGCTCACTGTCTGAGCTGACTACGAGTACACAACTCTGCAAACTTGCTTGTACAAAGTAAGATGGCGACAATGGCGGGGACATCAGCGCCACCACCACCAGCAGCAGCATCATCAGTCGCCGTAAAATAGAAAAGGGATTGCTCACAGGCTTTTGCACTTATTGCGAAAATTTCATTACAAATGCATAAAGAACATAAGATAAGAACACTCGACCAGAAAATCGTGACTTTAGATTATTTGAATATTGTGTGTTGACGTTGGGGCATTTGTACAAAAGTATTCTCTGTGAGAGTATGAGTACTACAAATGAAAATTTCTTTAATTTTTTCCATCAGCTTTTTTCTTTGACTGTGTATATACGTATGTAAATATATATGTGTATTTTTCGGTGTCGGCAACCACGTTTTTTCTGCTTAGCAGGACATGTTCTTTTTTCATCTTAGACTATAACTTAATAAGATGGAGAAATTAAATTATATTTAACGTGCTTAAGTCAGTTAAGTGGGTACAAGTACCTTTCTGTCTATATTGGAAAATGGGTTGGGCCAAGTGGTCTTTAGCTGTGAGAGTCTGTCTTACGGAATATCTGTGAATTTACATGTTCGTCGGTGAGATTCAGTTAGCTTCGGTTAAACAGTGTTGCACAGCAGAAGAGGAGTGGACGGAACTTTGCAATGAATGCTGTTGGACAAAAGTGTGCTAGACTGTGTAGCTGGAATAAGTGTATCCAGCTAGAAACTGAATTGAAGCATTGGGGCTCCGAATATACACAAACTCAATACATTTTCTCTCATCCTAAAATCAGTTAATTACAACTCACTCGAAATAACTCAGAGACTGGCATTGTTTTCATCGTTCATATTCCTAATAATTCTTAAGAAATCCTGACTCAATCCAAATACATTTCGCCGTAGATATTTTTTCTGTATCCTTATTTGCTTTCTATTAAATGATCGCCCACTTCTGGTTCCCCTCCATTATTGTCCACTTGGGCTTGGTTCCCTAGATTATAGAGAAGTCAATAAACTTCTGATTCAAATCAATTTCTCAAACGAAACACATCTTGTTAACTTTTCTTCAATATCTTCATGTTATTCGACAAATTAGTTCTTAAAATTAAACAGAATGTAGGTCACATGACCTCCTGTGATCATGCTGTACCTCAATATTCCAGTTTGCGTTTGCTGTTATATTGTTACGAAAATTAGTTTGTTCTCCTACTCCTATTGCTGGACCCATTAGCTGAATGACACGATTCAATCGACTCAAGACATAATAAAAAATGCACATGCAACCATCTACCAAGCACGTTTTCGAGTATTGCAAACCTTTGGAGAGGTTAAGTATTTATTCACACAATTTTTTATGGCCTTTTATGTGAATTTGTGGTTCATATAATGTCGTTATATATTATATATAGAAATTGTATATTTTTCTCCATTCTATACTCTTCTAGCAGACTTTTTTCTTTCGCAATCGAATTGTGTCACAAGTGCCGCAAAGAGCGTGTACCTGTTTGCTGTCATTCACCACAACAGATGTGCCATTAAAATGATCTCAACGTGGCTGCTACAATTGTGGCCCGCTTCACCAGATGGACGGCAATACTCGTAAAAACAAGAAACTGCAGTGTTAAAACAATAGAACACAACTCCTTGAACTCTCAACATTGACGTTATTATTTACGACTTTCAAGCAGCGCATTCTTTAGAGCCGCAAATATGCTCTACTCCCAAAAGATGAGGGTCATAAAAGTAGCCTTTCATAAATGTATGTGGGTTAAAAAAAACAATAAACTGTAAATATCCGTCAGTCAGTCACTGAGTTTAGGCCAGAAAGAGTACCTGTGAGCCGTATGTGGTCAAGGTTAATATACCCAAATCCATTAACCTTGAGAAATTTATTGCAAACATTTTTATTTAATATTTTTGTTTAACCGCTGTGAAATATTTTTGCACAAAATGTTTTCATAAATCTTCGAGTTATGATATTACATAATTTCTTTGCCTAGCAGGCGACTACGTTGTTGCCGTTCGGAGGTGGCACAGAATTGTACTTGCGTTATTTGTTAAGAAGCGCACAAGGAAAATGTTGCAGGAAATTTTCTCGTATTTCCCGAATTTCCAGGTTCGTTTTCCCGCTGTTAACACAAACAATTTATTTTTATTTTATTTTTAATTACACTAATTGCCATATTTGCTGAAAGCTAAGCAAGAAAGGAAACCTATAAATGCCTCCGGAATATTAGAGAGCAATTAAGACTCTCTTCTGCACGCAATTTAAATGCCATAAAGTGCTCCAAAACGTTTTAACCGCAGCAGATATGCTCATAAAACATCAAATGAGCCGCTATAAAAATGCTGCTGCACCCACCTATCCAAGGGAAGGTCATAACTGCGTCAGTATTGGTTCTATTTCCATTGTCAATGTTAATGTTTCTATTTAAGTTTTCGTGAAAAACGC
The DNA here is from genome assembly GCA_920105625.2 of Clusia tigrina. NCBI lineage: Eukaryota > Metazoa > Arthropoda > Insecta > Diptera > Clusiidae > Clusia > Clusia tigrina. The sequence continues at coordinate 13,626,349 of OV050033.1, read as the reverse complement.
AACTTCTGTTCCAGCATAATCTCTTTTTATTTCATATGTGGCTGCGACGCAGTTCCCGGCATATGCCTTCGAATTGCTTTTGAAGGGAAACTCCCCATTTAGGCATAAAAATGCTCTGTCACCTGTTAAACACATTTTTTATGCCCACTCGTGCTGCCATAGTTGTGAAAATTTCATAAATTCTGCTTTTATTAACACACAGTCAGCGAGTCTCCCCTCCCCCACACGGTACTCCCTCCATGCATTTCACTTCATATTGAGTCAAATGTTGCACGCAGCAGCAACAACTGCAGTTGTTCAAATTTTCACATATCGCTGTTCGTGATCGTGAAGTGTATCCATTAAATGCCCAATCTTTTAGATTTCTTTCGTGTTTATTTTTGGAACTTCTTTCTTTCGTTCTTATCGAGTTTTATTGTTGCTGTACTAAGCAGCAGCAGCAGCAGCAGCCGAGAGAGTTGTTGTACAAATTATGAATATAAATCAGCATTTTGTTCGTGTGTCAGCGTCACAGGCGTGCGTGGTTGGGTTAAAAGTTTCGACCACTCTCAACTCTTCGACAAGCGATGTCAATTGACTTTGAGCGTCATTCATTAATTTTCTGTCATGTTCTTTTTCCTCTTCAATAAAATTTGACAAATTATCGCTGTTAAGTCAAACATCAGTTTAAACGTTTGAATGTATTATTATGTATTTTCGTTTTGGATCCGGCAACGAATTGTAGCATGTTCATCTTTCTCTCTCTTCATATTCCATATTATCTTTAAAGTTTACTGATTTCAATCAATTGTTATGATAACACTCACGTTTACTTTTGAGTTATTGTCATATTTATTCAAATTAATGATAACTGCCTATCAGGCTACCTAAAATATTTATAAGCGATTTTGACTGACGACTAATGGGCGGAATTAACAAACAAGTCTCAATAGTTTCTCTATGCTTCTGCATTTTCTATCTAGCTTCTGCTAAATACTTACTAAATGGTGTGTCACACAGGCGGAGTGGTTCGTACTTTCATAACTTACACCGTAATCGATTAATTATCGAACAAAAAGGAGGACTTTGTGCAATCAATAAAGCATCCATATCAAAGCAAAATCAGGGAGCCAACAGAAATGCTACAAATGCCACAATGCACACAAGCAGTGATTACACATTTTCACTTTTGGCAATTTTTACAGAATTCACCAGTTGAATATTACTGAATTTTCCATCGGAATAATGGGGGTAGAATGGACACAAATTATGATTTTTGTGACCAGTGAACGGCGAAGACGGTTGTGTGCGACCTTGTTTTTCCTTAGCAATTTAAAGGTCTGCGATTTGTCTGCTGTTTTGTATGTTTGCAGTAATTGCAACAGAATGACTTCAAAGGGCGGAAATTTCAACGAAACTACAGTTCCCATACAGTTTGGTCTAACACATTAAATCTGCTATCAGAGAATTATGATCCGAAATATGTTTCCAGTTGATCCCTACAAATGTTGAGTTAATTCTCGTGCTCGCTTTCCCACCTTAAACAACGCTAATTGGTAGGCATTTAACACATTTCCCACAAACAACAAGCGGTTCCAGTTTATCTGTAGCCAGGCAATTGACGCAGAGGCAGCCGCAGCAGCACACATGATGGTGTTCCGCTATTGATGCTGATGTTGTTGATGTTGATCATCAGAAACATCAACGCGCTGTTGACAGCAGCGCGTAAAGTACTCACTCAAGTGTGGAGTATGCTAATAATATTCGAAAGTCGTTGCAACTTGGTTGGGGCGATGGAGCGGGTTAGTTTATGTTTGGCATGGCAGCCAGATGATGAATCGTTTTGTGAATGTTTGTGTTTTCATAAACAATTTTTTAATAGGCTCCGCCGATACATATGTTGTTGCATTCAGATGAAGTGGGTGGGGTTAACGAGCCGAGTGTTCACTGTTCTGCTCTATGCTGAGCGGTTTTATTTGTTTTTTATTTTTTAATTTTATTTCGGTTTTCTGCTTTTCCGGACTATGTTGCTTTGTATATTTTTCGTATTTATTTGTTAGTTTTGAATGTTTTTGTTTTTTTGTCTGTTTTGTTTGACTACATATTTTGTAGATATTATATTGAGGAGTGCATTTGAGGAAATTGTGATAAATTTATACATCCAGGAAATTTAAAAAGAGTTAATAAATCAAAAAAAGGAAGCGTGCACACAGAGGAAATGTTGAAAGTCTCTGTGAAATTATTGCGGGTGACAAATGGGATGGGCGTGCGGAGGTGCTAATTGGTTAAAACAAAATTATGTTGAAGAAAATGCAAGCAGAAAATGTCTTTGTTTATGAAAATTAATGTGCAATGACAACTGACAATTGAAGAATCATTTATTAACAATTAATGAAAATACTGAACATGTGTGGCCTCAAACGCGTGGAGATGTTTCAGTAGGGGATTGTAGAATACACTCTTACCTTTTAGGGACTACTGAAGCTCCTTATTAGTAGTGTGCTAATGAGAAGTGCACTGAAAACTAATTTAGTATTGGGGCAGTGAGGGAGTGAACTCTTATGATTGCAATAAAATGAACTAATTTTAAGTAAAAATACTACTTTGGGGGTTTGGGGTTCAATCTATATAAGGCGTCCATTGTTAGCTACAAGTAATCTGCAATTAAGGAAGACTTTTTTAATTTTTGAACTATTTGATTCAATATGCTCGGATTAATAAGTTTTTGTAGTTGCATCTCTGGATAGTTCTTCAAGTGGTGAACAAGAAACCTTTGAAAGGCTGAGATAAAAACACAGCAAAGCGGAAATACAGTCACCATATTGAAAGTGGTTGGGAATATAAAGAGGCAAAGTAAAAAGTTGATAGTGGAAGAGAATCGTATAAGTTCCTGAAATAATGAGTATAATAATAGAGTTTCACATAGTAAGTGGATTGTTGAGCATAAATTCGAATCGGAGGCTCGATGTCGATGTTAGCAATGCCTTATTATAGTACTTTTTATATGGCTGTATAGCCTTGGAGAAAGTATTATAGAGGTCAAATTATCGATGACATTTTGTAATGAATGAGCAGCTTTTTTTGTATGTTGTATTTAGCTTCTGAATAGTTCTTGACTTATTGCTATAGACCAGAGACCAAACTTCACCTCATACAAAACAAAGAAGCCAGCATAACAACAAAATCATTGGTTGGTTAGGAGTGATATCCACATTCACTCTACATTTCTTAGATCAGCTTTAATAAAATTTCAGGTGCCTACTAGCGCATTATTTGTGGACTGACGTCACATAGCACCCTCTGGTATGCAATTCGCATCCCAATCTTCAAACACTCAACTGTCATACTTTGGGTAAATAAATAGCTACTGCAGAGCACGTGCCACATGCCCACACGTAAATATGCACATATTTGCTTGCTGCCACGAACCTCTGCTTCCCATTCACACTAAAATCTCCAAATATTTTTCACAAGCAAACATTGCATCATTAAATTTCAACATAAATGATACGCACACCGCACAGCTTCGCAGCGAACGGTCAGAAAAGTATCGTATTTCATTTGGTATACCCTCACTCTACCACACACCATTAAAACTATAAATATCACGTTAATTTTCATTGGAAATTGAAAATAGAAAATTGAAAATTTTTGCTATATTACTCAACTGTCAATGCAGCTCAAGGTTCAAATAAATTGTCTCGTTCTGAATCTCATTCTTGGCTTTAAAATCGTACTCGTCGTACATGCTCGAATGAAATGTGTAATATTTCAATTTTTCCTTTTGTAAAGTATATCACGATTCCGACCTTAACTGGCCTTCGGTCATTGTGTGCGTAAATACTGTCCACCCCCCTTTCATTAGCACGAGGAAGTGTGTGCTTGTCCTCTGTGCTGTAAAGGGTCCTTGCTCTGCTGTCGCTTGTTCCTTTTAATGTTATTGTTATTATTTTTCCAAAACTGTCGCTATACACAAAAATATTTGTTGCAGTTGTATTTGTATTTGTTTTGTGCTCATTTTTATGGTTTGACCCATTGAACTGTGACACGCGTTCGCCTGGCACCGGTTGGGAGTAGTTGGTGCGGCACTTTCAGCGAACAGTTTGAAAGTTTGCCCAATCGTAACTGCGAGGCATGGAAAATGTTAAACTTAAGCTCTTCCTAGATACATTTTAATTTAAAGTTAGTCGCCAACAGTATCACATCAATCGCATCAACTCCTCCTCCTCCAACCAAGCCATCAACCACTCGTACATACAACCAGATGCCGCTCTCATAATAATGATGAAAGGAATTCAATGTTCTTTGCACAAAAATCCAATAAATGTCATCAAATTTATTGCTTCTGGTTCAAAATTCTTTTGTTTACTTCGGTTTTACAACAAAGCGCACATTTTTCCACACCGGACAATGCACACCGGACACTCCCGTCCGTACATGGTCACATGACTGGGTACTTGAATGCGTTGTGTCTATGTCTGCTTTGCTGCATGTGTGAATGTTATACTTTTGGGTTGTGCCGTGAGCTGGTGTTCTTGTTGTTGTTGTTGTTTAGCCGGCATAGTTAGAGCAAGGATATTAAAAGATCAGACATTGATGATGAACTGCATCACCATCACAGTCACCATCACCGTTACTGTCTGCCAGAGCATATTACCAACAAAATGTGCATTGTGGACCCCTGCCCTTAGGAGCGGGTGGCTGCAGCGTACAATGTGTGCTTGCCGCTGTCAATTTTAATGTGTTCTCAATACTAAAATTTTTAATTGCCAGCTGTGTGCGCCAGAAAATTGCCAAATTAAAGTGCCGAATTTAAACGAAACTGAGTTCTCCATTTTTTTGTTAAGTGATTGCAATGGTTACAATTCAAATGTGTTGTTCTTAGTTAAACTGTACTGCTGTAATTGTTCCTTTTGGAGAGTTGCCTGCGATGAAATTAGTTTAGTTCTAACATTCAGTTAAAGTGTAAAATTATACGATATCTGCTGCAATTGGAAATAGGCACTCATATCCACTTACGTTATTCACATTTACACAAAAATTGCAGGCTGTATTGTCACAGACGCACAATATCCTGCGGCTAAATCTTATTGCATCTGTCAATTCCTACTCAACTTCTTCTTTGCTGCTGTCGCAATTCGTTTCTTGTCGTGTTCTGTTGATATTCTTTTTATTATGTTTGATTAGAGTAAACATATTTATTGGTAAAAGGAAACGACATTTTAATGAATAAACAAAATAATGAAATTGATCAAAAAAATGTGGTTTATAGAAGTCTGTAGCAAAGCACAAATAATTTTTAAAAATTTTTATTTTTATTTTTAGAGTTTATTATATTCAAGAAGAGTTACAATGTTCCCTCTGCTGACATGAACTGCTCAGAGATCTCAAGCAAATGTTGTGAATACTTTTTGATATACTACTATCCAAATAATGGAGCGCGAATTACGACTGCTACCATATTTCCACGATTTTCTACCAGGTAAATTCCAGTCTTCACAGTTTACAATAATTTGGGTTGATGGGTCATGATTTCTGGAAATGTTTCACTATACATTCATTGAATTAAAATTTCATCAATATATTTTCCTTTTCAAAGAATCCCTTCTCATTTAACAGGTTGCTATGGAAAAGTTTCTAAGTTGGTTTAAAAACGAAATAATAAATTGTACAAAATGAATCCATAGATACTAGGATCCTTCTGTCTCTGCCCTCACAATTTCAGTATTTAATTTTAATGAACCCAACCATTTTTTTGTGAACTGTTTAAAGTCATTAAAACTTTTAAAGCACCCTCCTGCATAAAAAATAAACTGAAATAATTATTCATGGAAATTTCTTCACAGCTAACTGCCTCCATATTGTCGCATCATTTACCATTTACAAAATTGTTTAATTCAATTAAATAATTATGCATATGCGTCTCTCTACACACCCGCGTAGTTGGCTTCTTTTTACAGGGCGCAACAATACGCAAAAAATACGTACCCCCATATTTCGATATTACGCACAATAAACTCATTTAAGGAGGAGGGGAGATGAGAGTGTTTAAGCCAACTTAAAAGCGAACATGCACAGAAGAACACATCCATACGAATACACCCCATGGAATTGGGTGCGCGGCTTACACGTGTACACATACTATATAGACGCACATATGTACACATCCAATATGTGAGTGACACTAAAATCGCGAAATTCATTTGCGTAATGCTTTTTAATGGGGCGGGGAAGGGTGGTGTATATAATATTTAAATTTTATGGCAGGATTTTTGGATTTCCCGAGAAGTCCTTAATACTTTTTATGATTTTTAAATTCAACCAGAAGGAAAAATTGCTTTAGAAGGAGCTGGAAAAGGAGACATTTTTG